>CM021100.1:570520070-570795073 GCA_007115665.2 Sequoiadendron giganteum
GTGCTCTTCTTCTTTTACTCTTTGATGCAAAGTGACAAATGATGGCTCCAACTTGACTTTTATAGTTCTCACACTTGCAATAAATGCATTTGCCCTAAGTTTTTTGGGCACTCTATTTTCTCAGACAGTGTCAAAGAAATTCTATTGCAAACCTATGAATTCTTTGATTTTCCTTATGAAAGTTCTCCAAAACCTCTGCACATCATAAATACACCTTCTTGACCATTCTTCGCATTCCGGTTCCATCAATAGACAGGGGAGGAAATATTTTCTTGAAAAAATCCGCCTAGGTTTAGTGGCCTGAAATCAATTATCAGTTCAGAATTATCGAAAGTAGGTTCTGGTACAAAACCATTTCCAGCATCAAAATCATTCTTTCTTACCCATGTCTTCTTCATCTGATTTCTGATTTCATCCGTAGTCTCTTTTTCTTTCCCTTTATCATTTTTCTCTATATTTTTGCCTTTGTATACCAGACCTCTTCTGTCCATATTTTTGTTTCTATAGAATCTTACAATGTGACCATACTTATTGTAGTTGTGCACACACTACTTCCATGTCCCAACCAATCATTCCATTGATTTCTTCTTGATCTGCATTGATTAGCAATATGTCCAAATCTTCCACATGTGTAACACTCAACATTATTTGACACATTTCTGCATTGAATTGACTTTTGACCAGACTTTTTGCATTTGAAACTCTAACTAGAGAATGATGAATTTCTTGACTTCATATTACTTCTACACTGAGTAGCTATATGGCCAAATTAATTGCAAGCAAAACAATATCCATTAAACTTCTGAGTATTGGGTTGTCTTACTAGATACTTTCCACCTTTGTTCATTAGGTTTTCTTGTCTGAAATTCTTCTATCTGATTCTGGAACTTTCCCCTTTTTCATATCCAAGACCTCTCTTATCATCTCCACTCTTCTATCCTTGAGTCAGCTCATCAAGCTTTACTGAGATAATCTTAAAATTTTCTTTGTATTCATTTTCAATGATAAGATCATTCCTAAGAGTAGCAATCTGCTTACCAAGTTCTTCTTCATTGTTTCTGGATCTTTGTAATTCACTTTCCAACTGAGTAAATTCTCCATTTATTTTGCTGCATTCATCAGATTTCTCTTTTAGGGATCGAGCAAGGTTTTCCTCATTTTTCTTCCTTTCTTCAATCTCTTTAGTCATCTTCATCATCATAGATTCCATTTCATGTTTTAGGTTTGTATTGTCTCTGGAAAGCTTGTCACATTCTTCAGTTATCTGCTTCAAGGTATGATTGAAGTGAGCATCATTTGTATTTTTGTTCTCCTTCTACTATATCTGATCACAAAGATCCTTTCTCTTATCCCTAGATTTAATAATCTGAGACTTCAATGAATGAATGAATTTCTCTACATCTTTAGGATTCACTCTCAATTCCCTAGCTTCTACTTTATATTGATTAAGGTCATCAAGTGCCACCAAAAGTTGCTGCTAAAGACCATCAGAGTCCATTGCATTCCAAGATCCACCTCAAGTTGCTAAATTTCTTTAGAGGAATTGCGCTCTAATACCAATTGTTGGACTCAAGGGAACACTGAGAGGGGGGGGGTGGTGAATCAGTGATCAAATTTAACCTTTATTAATCTGAAACTTGAAACCATTTGAACATTGCATTAAAGAAAAGATGCAAGAATTCAAAGTAATCATTCACAACACCATAACACAAGGATTTTTGCATGGAAACCTTATTAGGGGAAAAACCACGATGGAGGTTAATCCAAAATTTGAGTACTCAAATAAATTTGTTTACAAAAGAGAATGCACTTGCATTTAGGAACACTTCCTAGAGATCACTACTCAAAAGGGAAGACTCACTGCCTTATAAAATTTTAGATTAAAACCATCTAAAGGTTGAACTGAAATAGTAAAATCTATTTATTCCATGTTACAGTTCCGGTGAAGCTCATAGATTTGATTCTGGATCTTCTTTCTCACTCTGCACTTCGATCTGCTTTGCTCTGTAATTCGTATCACAAATCTATAATTCACATCACTACTACTCTGATTTTTGCACCACACAATAATGTATTTTGTATTACACACATTTTATTTACATTTTCTTCCAAAATGATAGGACCGAACTTATATAAATATTCGCTAACAAGGATTTGAACATTCTTATGTCATCTTGATAAAATATTAAGTTCTTTACAACTTGTCAGACAAATCCACCACTAATTCTTTATGCTCATCCTCTAAAGTCAGTTAGGACATAGAGTGGACCCAAACAAACATATTTTGAACATAAGAACATTTGATTAATAACCCCTTATACATCCCAGATTGCTATACTTGTCGGGTCGGCTTTTTACCATAGATATTCAACATATTAATGTATCAGATCTCCTAGATCACGTACTAGTGAATGCACATCAAAAAAATCCTTCTTTAAGGTATTCCAAACATCAAAAATCCTTTGTATGAGGTCCACAACATAAAATACCAGTCCGATGAGGTAATTAGATCAACATTTGCGCCTTTAACTAGATGCCCTGTTCTTTGCCCTGTTCTGTTGGTAGAGACCAAAATTAGACTGTAGACCGGATGCATGACTTAGGTTGTCATCAATGACAACACTTACAAGCCATATGCCAACACCTAGAGCCTACAAAGGCTTGTGCATTATCAAAAATGATGGTTTTAGGTGAATTGAACCTTGCCACTAATTCCTCAAGAAAATTGACAATTTCTATTTCTGTAGCATTCTTCAAGGAAACGACCTCTGTCCATCTTCTAAAATAATCGTTCGCTGTAAGTATTCACTTATGGATTTCACTAGAGATGGGATTGATCATCTAGAAAAAATCCAAACACCATTGTGCAAAAGGTTCCTTAGTCACGATCAAGCTCAATGGCATGGAAAAGTTCTTCCTCTTGCCAACAAAATATTGGCACTGAGTACTTTTACACACTAGGTGATGGGCCTCAAAGAAAATAAAAGGCCATAATATCTTGCTTGCATTATTTTCAAAGCAGTAGTTTTGGTGGAGAAGTGTCTGCCCTTGGGGCTATTGTGGAATTCATCTAAAACCCTTTCTGCTTATGGCTTATTATTGAGAAATTTTGTCATCTCAAAAAGAAACATCCAAGATCAGTAGTGCCTTCAATAAATTTTATTTTCTTACACCACCCCAAATACATGTACTACTATGCCACAAAGCGGAATTAGACATAGTTCATTTCCCATAATGAACCTTAGAGAAAATTTAATGCTAATTAAACTAGTTCCAACAACATCATTAATAGATTCAACAAACAACATGAACACACAAGATTTACATGGGGAAAGTCCTTTTAGGTAAAAATCCCCACTCTCCAAAAGCTCAGATCGCCATTGTATTATTCAAAAATAAAAGTACAGTTCAAATACAATTATAGGCTCTAAGATTTTATAGGAGATTTATATCTTGTTCCATCTGGAGAGAATCCGACAACATAACCCTATTCAATTTTCCCCTATTCCTCATTGCAAAATGTTAAATGTTTTATAACATTCGTTCTCAACAAATAGGAAACGGTTTGGTTCAACTTCTAATGAGCAACTGTAGTAAACAATCTAACTGTCTACTATATCAGACCATCAAAGAGACTTCATTCACACTCCCTTTGAAATCACCAAGCCACTTCAATGTCTACAACACCTACCAAGTCAATCAACCAACTGGAATTGCCACTTTTCAGCTCGACATCGATTGGGTCCCACCAAGACACCCATAAGAAAGAATCAATACATCGCCCTATCAAGGAGACTGTATATCATCTCCCTCTGATATCAGGATGTCCCTTCAATATTCTCTTTACCACTCTAAGTGGTCCCCACATCCATTGGCTTATCAACCTTTTAAAGGGAGTTATTCTAGGGTCCCTTCAATATCATGAAGTCCCTTTGATAGGATTCCTTTATATGCTCCATTGCTAAGTCACTAAAGACTCAAACCTCAGAACCTCTTATCAGAGGTTATGAAGTTCTGAAAAATCAGCAATTCACTAACAACAAAGAGAACCTCAAAGTCACTAAGTTAGGAGGTTATTAAATTGTAGAACCCCATGAATTAAGTTAGAAAAACTTATAACCTAGCGAATTAAGTAACAAACCATTTCCCTCTAATGGGATTTTGATGAGAATAGTAACTTTGTCCTGGTGATATTCAATTGTTTATTTGACAATGAAGAGGCCCAAACACGAGTACGTTTGAGGCACCATTTCTCAACATTCTCCCACTTGCCGAAGAACACATTGCCTACCAATTAAAGCATGAATCCTTTGAATCACCTAGGACACCTATAAAAACATCTATAATGTCCACCATCTTAGCCAACAGTTCCAACCATCCTCCAAATAAAAGGAACAAGTCATGGCAAAAATTCACTAGTCTCATTTGAGATACCAACATCAGAACTAATTGATGGCAAGGGATTCAAAACACTACCACCACTCCATTGTGATCACAAGCTATACATAAGTAATATCAACTTCAAAGCTCCAAAATAGAACATAACTGTGAAGCAATCCTCTAGAAAACAAGATAGAACACGAACTAGAATAACAACCAGAAGACTGACTACTCCCATCCAACTGATCAACCCTCACGAATGAAAATAAAACCCACAACAAGTTCTAATCCATCCAATCACACATACCTCCAAGGTATCAACATCAAAAAACTCATGCCACTCCATAACCAACCTATCAAAAACAAATACAATTTCCACATGCCAACTAGTCGAAGAAGACAAAAAACATTTGGGAATTCCCACTACATGGGTAATTCCAAATCTAAAAGATCAAAGGCATAACGAGTCTACTAATATCATCATATAAAAGTGTAAACCATATAATATAGTACCAAGGAATCATCCACATTGATATGCAAAATTTGTAAACTAAAAACTTATAAAAACCTATAAAAACAACTCTCACAAGTCTGTACACCTCTCCCAAGATCTTTACACGCCCAACAAAGGAAAGAGATAAAGAACAAACTCATGCCAATGCAATGTGAAACTAAACATCCAGGAAGACAACAAAGACCAAAGAGAGTAACCACTACACATCATGTACCTGTAGAAAATCCTCCTATATACACCTCTGAATGCCAACTGTGTCAAGTATGATCTCCTTCACAGCCCAAAAAGAGAACAACATAACAACACCTAATCCATCAAGATCAAACACAATATATATATATAAATACTTATATGGATGTAAGATTCTCCAAGAATATCAAACTCTTCCATTTTCCACCTCAGGAAAAAAACCCATAAAACCATCTCCTAACAGTTGTCAACAATGCATGATATTTTAAACTCAAATGTACAAGGAGATGACCATGCCAAACATCCTCCAAATGAACCCTTCTGAACTAACTACACATCTCAAGATCCATAACTATGAAATATATAGCATTTAGACACATGCTAAACCAATCCTCAAATGAGTATTCATAATCAAACACCATGATTCAACTCATTTCCATGAGAATCAAAGCACAAACATAACACATTTGAAATATATAATGGGAAAATACCTTTCAAATAATAAACTATCGAGAAAATAAAGAGTGGGGAATGAGAATTCTCCTCCAAGATATGCAAGACATGATGAATTCTCCATGAGCAATCTCCTCATTGGTCTCTATTGAACTCATGTCCAACCAAGGTGAAGGCTTTTCAGAATTTCTGTTGAAATATTCATCAAGAGTAACCATCAACAACACTTATCTCATCTCAAGAGAAATACAACCTCACCTTATTCTCCATGTATCCATGAGCACCTAAAAATGATCATCTCATGCTAAACTCCAAATGTATCACTGCATTGTCATGAAGTTCTCAAGCACATGACCAATGCACTCAATACACAAATAATTACTAGACCAATATCAAAGCTCCAATCATCTAAACTAGGAACTTATAATGAAATCATGATCTTAGCATCCCCCTTAGGAGATCCAATGCTCTAGCTGAACATAACATGGTCTCAAGAGAAAAACATTATGCCAAAACTCTAATGCACAATCAAGAGTATACCATGACATAAAACAAACAAACTCTAAACCACGTCACCTATCAAGCACCACCAAAACCTTGACCAAAGACTCACAAGAGTCCTCCATGGCTTCAATATGTTACACATTTTCAAATAGTGTTCATGCAAATGAGAAAAAGCCTCTTCTGCAACAACAAGATCTAAGAGCTCCTCCTAGTAACATCTGCAACACTAAAGATCATTCACCACATAGTGATGAATACATAGTCACTGCTAAAGCTCCCAATGAACCTTCATATCGAGCTTTCCAAGCACATGACCAAAAATCTGCTATACTAAGAATCTTCCAGGTCCACTCATTGACATATCCATCTAAAAACAATACCAAGCAACACCAAGATTTCTAAAACCAAGCAGAATTAACCATCACTATCAAAAGCTTACACAAACTAGTGTACTCAAGCTATCCATGAAATCATGACACTCATGCTACAGGACCCCAACAATGACTACTCAGGTAATCTCTTATCATCTAACCTCTCATCTCAAAGCAACCACACCAGTGCACAAGTGAATAGAGACAAGACTAGCTGAAAAATCTGCATCAGAACTGAATCAAACCTTGTGGATATAGACAACCCACTTCCAAGTTATCCCACTGCAACTGAATGGGTGATCAATCCATACAATTGCATAACTCGTAGATCAAAGCAATGAAACATGCAAACCCATCATCACACTGGAAACTCCAAAACTAAGATCTCAAAGAGAATTTACTATGTAGACAACATGACTCTAGCACCAAATCATACTCAGATCCAATTTCCCAATCACATCCACAATGAGCACCATAGTCAAGGAACCCACCAAGCACCACCACAAGAATGTTGAGTGACTAATCACATTACCAACACTCTCATGTGTAGAGGCAAAATCACACCTTCTCACACAATGCACGAAGCATGCATGCAAAATTGCAACTATCTCATCCAACAACGCCCCAGCAAGCCAAGGTCTAGAAAATAGTTTAACAACAAATCCACAAAACACAAGTTTTCTTGACCGTGTACAATCTGCAAAATGTCACGTATAGATTTTTATTGATTATAAAAATGCAATTATTAATCATGATATTGCTATTTAAATTGAAGTTAAATGATTATCTAAATTGAAGTTAAATTGAAACTTAAATTGATGTGAAATTGAAATTCAAATGCAATTGCAATGATTTGAAATGCAATTTTATTTAAATTTGGGGTTTGTCATTGTTGATGAAAACTCGAGTGCAAGTGAACGTAGGAACAGGTGAACGCAAATGAAAGTGAGAACAATGATTAGGTAGAGTCGTTTTAGCCATTGGACGTTTATGAGGATGATGGAATCTCACACACGTACTTAGTTAATATTTTAATGCATTTTTGTGATTACTGTGTTTACAAATTTTAAAATAAGTTTTATTGATTTCTTCAAAATGTGGAAAAATATATGTTGCTTTAAATGATGATTTTATTAATTTGTGAGAAAATAGATCTTATTTAAATGACTAAATTATTTAAGTCAATATATTATCATTTTTTGAAAATAATGATGCTTGTATTTTGAAATTCAATGAAATAGACTTTTTATTACAGAATTTATTAAAATGTAATGAATATTGTGTTCTAAATTTAATTGCTTTTTATTTATTTCTTATTGAAAAATATGGAAGAAAAGATTTAGATGAAGAAATTAAACAAAGATCTAAAAATGGAGTTATTGAAAACAAAAATTGGAAAACAAATCATGTGCAAATTGAAATTGATTTCAAACAAGCAGTTGAACAGATTGAAGAAAATATATTCAATCAATTAGAGGCAATCAAATTTTGAAAACTTGGAGTTTTAAATTGAACTGGAGATCACACTAAAATGGTGGATCTGAGTTCTTCTTAGCATCTATCAATGCATGGGAAAGAAGGAAATCAGTTAGTGAAGAATTTCGAAATTGCAATTGGGTGAAAATCCGTTTTTACATTAAAGAAAAAAAAGACACAAAATTGAGGATTTTTGACAGGGAATCAATTTGAAAACAAAGGAGACAGAGAAGGCAGGAATTGGGATGACTGTTCTTTGATTGCTAAGGATTCAGTTAGTCTTCTCATCCTCCATGCAGGCCAAAGATGCATCTATCATCCTCACTCTCCATGCACGGCTACAAGGAAGGTAAGGGTGCTTTTAGTGGAGGAGAGGATACATAAGGCAGGGAGGGTGGTGATACAGACATAGGTCTCCCTAAATTCCTTGTGGCCAGAGCAAGGTGGATAGGAAAAACAAAAAAGTGGAGAAGACATAGGGAGACCACAGGGAGAAGGATCTCCAAAAGTAAGCACGGAGGGTGCGGTGGTAGTCAGAAGACCCCCATCCTATTCACACGTAGCCACCAAGTGCTTGGAAGGAACAAGGCACTGCCAAGGAGGCTCCCAAGCAACCACTCTCCACATGCGGCCAGGCAACAGGGAGAATTGGGGAAAACAGAACCAAGTCTCCATTCTTCATGCATAGGCATAAAGTAAGAGAGGGCGTGGTGCTGGGAGAAATGAAGTGCGCCCAAGACAGTCAGAAGATAAAGGCAGGGTACGCCAAAAGCATTAGGAGATAGGAGGAAAAAGGCAGCCAACAGGGAGAAGGTGGGGGAAGCAGCAATTAAGGCAGAGACAAATAAGGATAGGAAGGTAGGAAGGGTGTGCCAATAGGTGAACAGGGAAGGGAGAAGATAAGGTAGCAGGAAGAATATAGAAGGAAACAACAACAATAGGAAAGAGAACAGGAAAAGATCTGACAAAGAATTCAAATGAATTATCATTTCCAGAGTTACCAAGTAGGATCTTTAGAAGTTATTAAACAAAACATGAATACAGTGAATTAAAAAAGAATAGATAATTTTCTTATTCCGATTTCTTTAAATCTATTAAAAGAATATCTATTCATGTCGAATTTTGATTAACTTTTAGAACACCAAATTATGTTTTTCCAGAAACCAAAAGTTGTAGGAAAACATTGATGGAAAACAATGAAAAATAACTGATTATCCATTTAGGAGAAACTCAGACTTAAACTTTGAAAAGATTTTAAACAAAAAACGTTATTTGAAAAGAATTCAAAATAGAAAAGATTTGATTAAATATCTCTTAAATTTTAAATGAAATCTCGAAATAGAAGTTTTAAATCAGAAAATTTTGCAATTTAAACTCAAATATTGGAACAAAAATGAAAGGATTTATTTAAAATTTTGTTCTTGAAAGAGTATTTATTTATTTTCTGCAAGTATGAAAAACATAAAATAAATCAATTAAATTTAAAGATACGATTTACTGGAAGCAAAACGAATTAGGATTAGTTCATAGAGGAAACAAAATAGATGAGTAAAAAGAGCAAAAGAACATGCACTCTTTTATGACTGTTTTACTATATGTATTTAATTTACATACTGGAGATACACCTTCTTTAATTTTGATTATTTAATTTTTTCGATTTAAATATTAATTTAATGTTATTTATAAATTAAAACGATGAAAAGAACGACATATGAATTGTTTTTCTTAAAACAAGATTTCTGTTTTATTATTTTTGAAAGATTGTATTTAAATGATTGGAACCATGCATGCTTGATAAATGAATGTGCATGTCATGTTTTTGGAAAGTTACCTTTTGGGACGGGTGCCGAATATGGGTTATTAGAGAGTGTAGTTTTTCTTTTCCAAAACTTTATTTGTCGTGCATGACATTTTACTTGGCCACGTAACTTAAGGACCATTGAAATAGATGGAATTAATGAATTCTCTACCATATCCTAGTATCAAACTTTCTTGTTTCTTAAATGAATTAGAAAAATGAAAATGCTTGTGGTTTTACTAGTTATACTAGGCACGCACTAGATTCCATCTTGCTTGTCAACTGCTTTTTGCTAAGCGATTCGTGCAGGGTTGGGTATTCTTTGAATGATTTAAGAATTCTGGGGAAGCGTAAGCTTCGAGGTTGGGCGGAAAAAGTGCCTGATCCTTGTTCTCATCTTCATTATTGAAGAAAGGCTATTTGATTGAATATCAAATTATGTCATCTTCATTTATGTTATTTTGTATTCTTTAATTATGTATTAAAGAGCTTAAGGCGACTGAATTCCTAAGTTTCAAATTGTAACTTATATTACAACTTTTGGTATTATTATCAATGTCATGTATTATGACACATTTATGTATTTAAACTGAAATTGTATAATGAATCTATCTTATCAACTTTAAGTTGATGTTTTGGAATCGAGTGGTTTTTATGATGTCTAAATGAATGAAGTGACGACTTTATTTTGAATATAAATGAAATTATTTAAAGTTTTGTCATTGTTTGAATTGAAGAATTTCATGCTTTACATTTGGTATCAGAGCAACCAGGTTCTGCACTGCAACCTATGAGCTCATTACGCAATAATGCGTAAACCTTATCAGAAGATAAAGGTTGAAAAGTTCTTGTGCCAGAACGGTAAGAGAAAAAACTTAAGGAAATGAAAAGGAAGATGTAAGTCTTAGTAGCTTGGGTCAATTGGGGCTAGTTGAAGATTCATCCCTGGAATCAGATTTCCTAAACCAACAACTTATGATAAAACTTAGAATTGCGGAAGATTATGCAATCAAGTTATGTAGGAAGGTTAGGAAGAATAACCTATACATACATGGCTCTAAGGAAAAGAGAATGAGTAGGAATGAGATAAATTGAATTGTAGCAACCTACAATTGTAAAAGAGCTAGGAACTCTTGGATTAGTGTAAACACTATGAATCTACATATGCAAAGTCAACATAATTTTAGATTGTTCAAAAGTAGGATACGAACGAACGAAGTATCCTCAAGGGTTGGGGAACTTATGACTTAAACTTTTGTGTTAAGATAAAGACCTAGTTAGAAAAGAGTTAGTACTGAGGAATTGAGAAAAGACCAAAATGGTCAGAAGAAACAATCAATGATATGCGCAAGGGTCCTCCAACCGAAATCATTTAGGTTATTGAAGTTTTTGGAATCAAACAACTTATGAATAATGGCTCCAAAAGGGAATAGGAATATCACATGGCTCTATGTGTCAGGACCCTAGAAGTTGCAATGAAAGCAACACTTTGGGTTAAGAAGTACATCAACAAAAGAGGTTAGTAAGTATGGAAAAGGGATATTAGAAAGAAGATGGCAATGAAAGGTCAACAATAAGGAATGACAAACCTTTTTCCAAGGAAACAAGTAAATTACTAAAAAGTTCAACATAAGAAGAATGAAAGTTACAGAAACACTGAGGGGGGAAAAGGAAGAGAGTGATTGACTCAAGCTAAGTACCCCACCTAATGAAACTTGGTTATGAATTCTTTGCAAGTCATAAGGACAATTAAGTCATACATTTTATGGGAAAAATGACAAAGGGAAAGGTTAAGAACTATGATCTGTATATCTTATGATTTTTTTTGATCTAAAGATCAAGGATATTACTATCAATGCCTTAGAAAAGAATAGGCAGATAACTGTATCATGATAAGGAAGATCATTGTCTATGGATTGACAAGGAAAGATCTTAGAGACTTGTGATTGGAAAAAAGTGTCTCTATACTCCTATATAATTTATATAGAGAATTTAATAAAGATGTTATTTTGATATGAAATATATCCATGTCATGAAGCAACTTGACATTGAAGCTCACTATGCTAAGTAACCTATGGACAAGAAAAAGGTTGGCTATTTAAGCCATTGAGATGAAGTGAAAAATAAAGTAAGATGTGACGTTATGTGAACCACACCAAAATCTCTTATGAGAATGATTAAATCACTTAATCAATACCATACTCTTGAATGCAACCTTGGGTTAAATATAACCTTATTTGGATGATAAGTTCATTAAATAAAGAGAGAGATCATATGATGAGACTAAAACCTATTAAGCTGGATTACGTAGTGGAATTACTCTTTAACACCTATAAGTAGGAATTAAACTTGAATGAGTTGTACAATGGGTCTTGACTATAGCCACATAAAGAGGAGAAATATATAAACAATCGGACTAGTCAACAATTAAGGATTCCATCCTAAGAATTGGAAGGGAATACTGGGTTTAAGATTTTCCATGCAATTGAATATCATTGGAGATAATGAAACTCTATAAGGATAGAAGCATAGGAGGGATGCCTAGTAAGTTAAAGGAAGTCGTATTGTTGATAAGACTTTATTTTATGTAGCTCTTATATTAAAAGAGAAACACTTTCAAAAGGAAGCATCTATTGTCATGACATAACATCATAGAATTTTTCACTTAGCAAGAAATGCTGAAAATCTTACGGAGAAGAACATCAGAATTGTTACTTGTGCTCAAAATGAAATATGGAAGTTGAGACTCATGATTAAGAAATTCATGGAGTTGAATGCTTATGCTTGACGATCAGGTATGCGATTAAATTGGTTATTATCTAGAGATCAACATGATTGAACAAGGATTAAAATTCAAAAATTTGTATCAGATTAAATCAAGGAAATTCTAGATTGAGTTAAAAGATGAATTGTTTTTTTGAAAATAATCCAAGAACAAAAGAAAATCCAAGGTATGGATGTCCTGAGATAAATGGGAATTACCTCTGCAAAACCTATAACCATTTACTAGAAGAATAATAATGGCGAAAGATCAAAATAGGTTATCACTCAATCAAAGGATAGACTATTGTGGGATATAAAAGAACCTATGTGTCCAAAATTTGGGAGATTCGAGAATGGAATGAGGAAAATAATGTTAGAGTTAGAACATTGGATTGACAAAGGGAATTGTAGGATAAGGATCCACTATCATCCGGAAAAGGATAGAATAAGAAGCTGCACAGAATGTAGCAAGGTAATATCTTGTATGCCAGGAAAAGAAGACCAGAAGACATCATTGGTAGGACATGTAACTCTCTTGAGATTTTAGAAGGAAAATGGTAGAACACAAGACAAATTGATCTGTCGATGTTAGTAGAATTAAAATAATGTTCTAGTGGATAGACTCATCAGGAAACATACAATTTTTGGAAACTCGACTTATAGGATTGTGGTCCTAATTAATATATTATGAGAAGTAGTTGCTTAGTAAACCTGGAAGGTTATTTCAGTTTAGCAAATGATGATAGGGTTGTGAAAACCAAAATCATACCATGAGACATTCATTTGAATAAATGTGCTTTATATTATTTTAGTCAATTAAGTAAATGGTGGACTAAATCTTGAATGAATTGTAAACTCTAAAATTGACGTTTGGACTATTATATGGAAAGAAAGGAAACTCTATTAAAGCTGAAAATGTTTGGATATAATCATAGACTTGATAAAATGTTAAAAAGGAAATAATAGATACAAGTGATCGATTAAACTTAATTGATAATGAAGCTTAGGTGTTGAGCAGTATTAAAATTGATAAGTGTCTAGGAGCAAGGTTATGCTCAAGATAGATAAGTAATTAAGGTAAAGTACTTTATGGTATGGATAATGAATGTGTAAGTTGCGGATGGACTCAGGTTATGAGTTGTCTAACAGTGTAAATTCAAAGCAAAGGATTGGACCCACGATGTAGTGTACAATACATCGACATTCCTCTTCCATATGGATTATACTAAGGATAAATTCACGAACCAATGAATCCCGATCACTAAGTATAGTTATTATTATATATAGGATTTATTTATGGAATAAAGCTCTTGGGAGAGTATGTGTGAAGCATATGATATTTCCCTATGTGATAGTAAGGACACTTGAAGCAAGGTCTAGAAAGGAAAATATTACTATATAGGATGGCTCTGAGATTGGTGGGACTCTTTGATGTATTGGAAGTCATTAATTCAGTTGCTAATAGACTAGCGTTAACAGGGATAGTACTCAGTATAAGATCCAGTGGGACCAATATACTGAAGATAGTGCTACATGGGAGGATTCTGTGACAATTGATCATCATTTTTCCTCATTTGCTTTCATAGATTAGTATTTTCTTTATGCGGAGATACTTGATACTCTAGTTTTTGATTCACATGTTGTGAACTTTGATAGCGTGGATGCTACTATTATTTGTTTATGCTTATGTTTGAGAACTATGCTGTTAGTTACTATCTCATTATGATTGAGATACTATGTTTACCTATTGAGATACTATGTTTACTGATTGAGATAGTATGTTTTATTGATTGTGATGTTATGCTTATTGAATGATTAATAAGACATCAAGACGATGTCTCTTCCAAGAGGGGAAGGATGTCACGTATAGATTTTTATTGATTATAAAAATGCAATTATTAATTATGATATTGTTATTTAAATTGAAGTTAAATGATTATTTAAATTGAAGTTAAATTGAAACTTAAATTGAGGTGAAATTGAAATGCAATTGCAATGATTTGAAATCCAATTTTATTTAAATTTGGGGTTTGTCATTGCTGATGAAAACTCGAGTGCAAGTGAACGCAAGATCAGGTGAACATGAATGAAAGCGAGAACAACGATCATGTAGAGTCTTTTTAGCCAGTAGACGTTTATGAGGATGATGGAATCTCACACACCTACTTAGTTAATATTTTAATGCATTTTTGTGATTAATGTGTTTGCAAATTTTAAAATAAGTTTTATTGATTTCTCCAAAATGTGGAAAAATATATGTTGCTTTAAATGACGATTTTATTAATTTGTGAGAAAATAGATCTTATTTAAATGACTAAATTATTTAAGTCAATATATTATCATTGTTTGAAAATAATGATGCTTGTATTTTGAAATTCAATGAAATAGACTTTTTATTACAGAATTTATTAAAATGTAATAAATATTGTGTTGTAAATTTAATTGTTTTTATTTATTTCTTATTTAAAAATATGGAAGAAAAGATTTAGATGAAGAAATTAAACAAAGATCTAAAAATGGAGTTATTGAAAACAAAATTGGAAAACAAATCACATGCAAATTGAAATTGATTTCAAACAACCAGTTGAACAAATTGAAGAAAATATCTTCAATCAATTAGAGGCAATCAAATTTTGAAAACTTGGAGTTTTAAATTGAATTGGAGATCACACTAAAATGGTGGATCTAAGTTCTTGTTAACATCTATCAATGCATGGGAAAGAAGGAAATCAGTCAGTGAAGAATTTTGAAATTGCAATTGGGTGAAAATCCATTTTTACATTAAAGAAAAAAAAGACACAGAATTGGGGATTTTTGACAGGGAATCAATCTGAAAACAAAGGAGATAGAGAAGGTAGGAATTGGGATGACTGTTCTTTGATTGCTAAGGATTCAGTTAGTCTTCTCATCCTCCACGTAGGCCAAAGATGCATCTATCATCCTCACTCTCCATGCACAGCTACAGAGAAGGTAAGGGTGCTTTTAGTGGAGGAGAGGACGCATAAGGCAGGGAGGGTGGTGATACAGACAAAGGTCTCCCTAAATTCCTCATGGCCAAATCAAGGTGGATAGGAAAAACAAAAAAGTGGAGAAGACATAGGGAGACCGCAGGGAGGGTGCGGTGGTAGTCAGAAGACCCCCAATCCTACTCACATGCAACCACCAAGTGCTTGGAAGGAACAAGGCACTGCCAAGGAGGCTCCCAAGCAACCACTCTCCACACGCGGCTAGGAAACATGGAGACTTGGGGAAAATAGAACCAAGTCTCCATTCTTCATGCATAGGCAGAAAGGAAGAGAGGGCACGGTGCTAGGAGAAATGAAGTGTGCCCAAGACAGTCGGAAGATAAAGGTAGGGTATGCCAAAAGCATTAGGAGATAGGAGGAAAAAGACAACCAGCAGGGAGAAGGTGGGGGAAGCAGCTATTAAGGCAGAGACAGAGGAGGATAGGAAGGTAGGAAGGGTGTGCCAACAGGTGAATAGGGAAGGGAGAAGATAAGGAAATAGGAAGAATACAGAAGGAAACAACAACAATAGGAAAGAGAATAGGAAAATATCTGACAAAGAAATCAAATGAATTATCATTTCCAGAGTTACTAGGTAGGATCTTTAGAAGTTATGAAACAAAACATGAATACAATGAATTAAAAAAGAATAGATAATTTTCTTATTTTGATTTCTTTAAATCTAATAAAAGTATATCTATTCACATCGAATTTTGATTAAATTTTAGAACATCAAATTAAGTTTTTCCAGAAACCATTGAAATTAGAAACCAAAAATTGTAGGAAAACATTGATGGAAAACAATGAAAAATAACTGATTATCCATTTAGGAGAAACTCAGACTTAAACTTTGAAAAGATTTTAAAGATAAAACTTTATTTGAAAAGAATTCAAAACATAAAAGATTTGATTAAATATCTCTTAAATTTTAAACAAAATTTCCAAATAGAAGTTTTAAATAAAAAAATTTTGCAATTTAAACTCAAATATTGGAACAAAAATGAAAGGATTTATTTAAAATTTTGTTCTTGAAAGAGTATTTATTTATTTTCTGCAAGTATGAAAAATAGAAAATAAATCAATTAAATTAAAAGATATGATTTACTGGAAGCAAAATGAATTAGGATTAGTTCATAGAGGAAACAAAATAGATGAGTAAAAAGAGCGAAAGAACGTGTGCTCTTTTATGACTGTTTTACTATATGTATTTAATTTACATACTAGAGATACACCTTCTTTAATTTTGATTATTTAATTTATTCTTGATTTAAATATTAATTTAATGTTATTTATGAATTAAAACGATGAAAAGAACGACATATGAATTGTTTTGCTTAAAACAAGATTTATGTTTTATTGTTTTTGAAAGATTGTATTTAAATGATTGGAACCATGCATGCTTGATAAATGAATGTGCATGTCATGTTTTTGGAAAGTTACCTTCTAGGACGGGTGCCGAATATGGGTTATTAGAGAGTGTAGTTTTGCTTTTCCAAAACTGCTTTATTTATCGTGCATGACATTTTACTTGGCCAAGTAACTTAAGGACCATTGAAATAGATGGAATTAATGAACTCTCTACCATATCCTAGTATCGAACTTGCTTGTTTCTTAAATGAATTAGAAAAATGAAAATGCTTTTGGTTTTACTAGTTATGCTAGGCACGCACTAGATTCCATCTTGCTTGTCGACTGCTTTTTGCTAAGCGATTCGTGCAGGGTCGGGTATTATTCGAATGATTTAAGAATTCTGAGGAAGCGTAAGCTTCGAGGTTGGGCGAAAAAAGCACCTGATCCTTGTTCTCGTCTTCATTATTGAAGATAGGCTATTGGATTGAAGATCAAAGGATGTCATCTTCATTTATGTTATTTTGTATTCTTTAATTATGTATTAAAGAGCTTAAGGTGACTGAATGCCTAAGTTGCGAATTGTAACTTATATTGCAACTTCTGGTATTATTATCAATGTCGTGTATTATCACACGTTTATGTATTAAAATTGGAATTGTATAATGAATCTATCGTATCGACTGGTTTTTATGATGTCTAAATGAATGAAGTGACGACTTTAAATTGAATATAAATGAAATTATTTAAAGTTTTTTCATTGTTTGAATTGAAGAATTTCATGCTTTACACAAAACCATTGTGTTCAAGAACACCCATGCACACCCATATCCACTTTGCATCTAGATGACTCAAAATTTTGAAACATAAACACCATAACAGTTAAACCATAATAAAGGATTATCATGAATATGCATAACCATAGATTCTTTAAACAAAAATCTATAAAACCCTCAAATCTAAAGAACATGGATTTCACCGATGCAAGTAAAACACATCATTAAAAGGAAACAATAGTTCAAGAACCCCAGGCACATTTCAATCAACTCCAAAATCATCAAAATGCACATGCATTCAAGGGAGACTAGCTATTGTAGGAGCTTTCAAAATCATCTAATTATCAACTCCATATCCTTCATGCAATTGGGGTACCATAAAACTATGCCTTGTTGGGGAAAAATAGGTTATCTTAGAAAGAAACATCTAAGAACAACAGTGCCTTCGGTGATTTTAATTCCTTCAAATTATCTCAAAGACACATACTACTATGCCATAAAGTTGAAACTGGCACAGTTGATTTCCCTCATTAACCCTAATGAGAAAAGCACATGCAGACTAAACCAGATTCAACACTTATGCACAGATTCAAATTATAGAATCAAATAACATGGAAGACAAACAAATGAACACACAGATTTATGTGGGGAAAACCCTTTCGGGCAAAAACTCCACCCTCCAAAACACTTAGCTCAATTGTATTAATCAACAATAAGAACAGTTACAATACAATCTTAGAGCTATGCTCTTTAGGAGTTTACATCTTGTCCATCTGGAGAATACTGGAAATAACATTGTTCAAAATCCTCGCACTGTTCCAATGTTCTCACACAACATACAATGAAAATTCATTTCTTGTTGAATCACTCAGCTGACATAGCCTCACGGCCACCATATGTTCACATCCTTCTCTATTTTGTGTGTCTCAGTGTTCACGGTTACAATGCTCTGTGCATACCACTCGAACACACATTCTGATTGATCTGATCTCTAATCTCAATCTCTTCAACCAACAACCATCAAGGTATTTTAATTACCCCACCGACAATCTTCCTTCATCTCAGGTCACCGCCCTGTAGCACACATTGGGCCGCCCAACATTAAATCAGTTACAGAGAATATTACCATATCTACACTCTGTCAACCCCTAAGTCAGCATATGCATTTAATGCAAATATATTGCTATCAAAAAATAGAGCTTTCAACCAATGGTTGTTGATTTACAACAGCGATGTAAAATCAACCAATGAAATTGTGCCACGTGTCGACACATCACTCATCCATTGATTTTGAATATCTCACCAAAATGTTGGTTGTACCCTATGGTCCTTCCACCACACAACCGCTATTCATCTAGAAGATCCTCGAGGTATGGCGGTAAAAGATCCTCGAGGTATGGCGGTAAACCACACTACCACTCGACAGTTACGAATCCCTCACGGTTTGGTGGTATACACCGCACTACCGCGTCCTAGCTTGAAGACACTCACGGTATGGCAGTACCACCACACAATCACTAGACAAAAAATTCCATGTGCTACCACACCTCTATATGAAGACTCCCATGGTACCACCACACAACCACCATACAAACAAAGGACCCTCAAGGTATGGTGGTACACCACACTACTGCTTGACTATGAACAGGTTCCCGTGGTATGGCATTATACACCGCACTACCACACCTCAGCTAGAAGGCTCTCATGGTATGATGGTAACCGTGATACCGCACCTCTTCCACAAACACGTAGCGGTAAGGAGGTAAAGGCATGAACACAAAAGGGAGATCTGCCAAGTCCTTAACAAAGGTCCAAGCCAACAAGTTGAGGCAAATTTCCCAACATGCCTTCCAATACTAGGATAAAATACCCAACATAAGCACATTTCTCCATAGCTGAGAAACAAACCAAGCTTCTCCATATCATCAAGGATCCCCTCACACATACACCCAATATGGAAGCTTTGCTGCAACACAACCATAGAGTAAATAATATTCCATCCAATGCATTAGGATTATACTGCTACCAACTCACAAGCTTTAGGTCTCATTATTTCAATATGACCAACTCAAGTTTTTCCATCTTCCCCATCCTTCATACTACGTGTTGCCTCTTGGAAATCAAACAAAAGAGAAATAATTTCTACTCACCAAAGGATCAATCCATCAGTAGATTCCTTCATATTTTCTCAAGTCTACCACACTAAGAAATCTTCATAGAAGGAATACCTAGAACCAACAACACACTAGGAAGAATCAAATCCCGGAAGAAGGCTTTGATACCACTTGTTGGAAAAAATTTTCATCCCAGAAAGAAACATCCAAGATCAGTAGTGCCTTCAGTAGCTTTAATTTTCTTAGATCGCCTCAAAGACACCTACTACTATGCCATAAAGAAAAATCATACATAGTTCATTTCCCACATTGAACCTTAGAGAAAAGTTAATGATAATTAAACCTCTTCTTCTCCTGGGGGATTAATTCCTATGTGAGGTATTCACAAAGACCTCTTCCTTGAACCAACTTGGTTGATTGGATGTCTACGTCATATTGTAGGATCTTGGTGATCCAGTTGTCCCTCTTTTCAATTATCTCACCTTTGGTGAAGTATTCCCGAACATTGGGATGGGCGATGAGGATTGTGATTCTGTTGGCCGATACCTGGTGTTTGAATTTCTTTAGGATTTTAATGATAGAAAAGGCCTTCTTTTCAAAAAATTTGTACCTGGTTTCATATCCTTTGAGGATTCAAGAATGGAATGTGATGGGATGTTCTTTGCTTCCCTCCTTGTCCTTCTGAGTGAGCATAGAAGCTATGCTATGCTAGCCGCTATAGACATAGAGTAGGAAATCTTTAAAGAAAGTTTGGTTTAGCTAGCACCAAGGATTCAAAGATGGCTACCTTTATTTTCTCGAAAGCAAGCTTGCCTTTAGGAGTTCATTTAAACACTAAATTCTTCTTCAACATCAATGTGATAGGTCTCGTGATGCCTGTAAAGTTTGAAATAAATTGGCTAAAAAAATTGATCTTCCTAGAAAATATTGTAGCCCCTTCTACTTGACTAGAAACAGTAGCTCTATTATAGTATTCACCCTTTTGAGGTCTATGGCTATTCCTTCTTTTGAAACCATGAAACCTAGCAGCTTGCATTGCAGTACTCAATTTTTTTTTCTTGGGATTTAAAGAAATATCAAACTGTTGACACTTCTAGAAGACATTTTCAAGATGATCATCTTTTGATCTGGAAAAAATAGTCAAATTGTCCAAATATATTAGGATGATCTGATTGAACAATCCCATGAAGGCGATATCTATTGCTCGTTGAAAAGTGGCACCTGCATTGGAGAGTCCGAATGACATTTTTGTGTATGTGAACATTCCCCATTTGGTAGTGAACGTTGTTTTGTGCTGGTATTATTCCTTTACATAGACTTGGTTATACCCCAAAAGCCCATCAAGCAGTGAGAACATTTCCTATCTAGTCACAGTCTATAAAATTTTCTCTATAGAAGGCACAAGGTAGTGATCTCATAATGAGGCCTTGTTCAAGTCCATGAAATCCACATAGAGTCGAATATCGCCATTCTTCTTTTGCACTGGTACAAGATTGGATAACAAGGTGGAATACTTGATTGGATATATGATTCTTGATTCAATTAATTTTATAAGCTCTTGTGCCATTAATGCCTTGACCTTTAGATTGATAGGCGTTTATTTCTATCAGATGGGCTTTGAGTCATCAGCTAAGTCAATTTAGTGTGCTGAATTATGCCCATGTCATATCCTTTAAGATCATCGTAGGTCTAAGCTACGAACCCGTCGTATTGAGCACATAGACCTTTCAGTCTCTCCTTGTCCTTCTATAGGACATCTCTTCCAACTTTTAGCTTTCTGCCATTCTTGACATCAATATCTTCGTAGTCTCTTGCATCGGTAGTGAATCTTTGTTTGCTATTTATTGCATCTTCACAGTCAAAGATATTTTTGAGAGAAATCAAGCCTCACAAGAGCCTATTGATTTTTAATTGGATCACTTTTCCTTCAGTAGCCTCTCTAGCTTCAAAATATGAATGATCAGAAGCTTTCCCTGAATTCTATAAACAAAGCGGTAATCTAAACATCATCTTCAAATACCTGCTAGTTTTGATCATTGTTAAGTATTGACGGTTCGATGATGGTCTATATTTCATTCTATTTTCTTGTTAATTTGGGGGCTGGCTCAAAGTATGAGCCAATCGAAGCCATGTGATCTATGATGGTATTCTGGGATTGTGGGATAACTTATACGTTAAAACCTTCAAAGCTCTTGATAAGATCCCATATTATTTGTTTGTAAGACCTCATTCTTACATTTTTTATGGTTACCTATCCATGGACCTATCTTACAACTAACTTTGAATCTTCAAATGCCTGTATTCTCCTTATGCCCATCCGCTCTGTGAGAATCAAACCATGGGCCAAAGCCTCATAATTTGCATCATTATTCGAGCACAAAGATTGGAAGTGGAAAGCTTTGAGGGTCTTTGATCCTATCAGAGATACCGGTTAGATGCTTGCTTTGGAACCAATTTTGCATTTAGCACCATCAAAATATAATGTCCATATGCTATTGTCACCCAGTCTGCTAGGTTCCTCCTTCTCCTTTTCAATTTCTGGAAGACTTGGTCATCATCGAAGATCACATAGGTGCCTAATTCGGTAGCATGGAAGCTCTTGAATGGGTCAAAATCAACAAATTGATTAAGCAAGATGTTTTCTTCAAGGGTCCAATCACTTGTGTCCTCTTTGTCTTCTAACATTTCTATGTAGTATGTTTGCTATTTTGAGAAGGAGGCACGCGCTGCTTCAAAACAAAAAATCATATTGTCTACTATATGTTTAGGGTGTGAAAGTTTTGACAGGATCTTCATCTTTACCTCATGTGTCGTCTCTAGTATCAAATGAGACTAGTCAAGTTCCAGATATCTACCAACATTTGCTATGAAGTCCCTTGAAAGACACATCCCAAAAATTGGGGGGATATCTATCATGACTACTTCTTGTGTGGAGATTTGTCTTGGACATGAGAAAAGGGTCAAGGAAATATCCTTGATACAACCAACGGTCAGGACCTTCCCGTCTAACTACATGATCCCTTTCACAAGAGGCTCATACTTAAGTTTCAAGGTGTTGGCCACTTGCTTAGGCATGACCATGGTACTAGCTCCCGATCAATCATATTATTATGTAAAAGTTTATTCCCCACAATGAGTGTTAAAAAAAGGGTAGGCTTTGGTTTGCTTACCTCTTTCATGTTTGCATTGTCTGCAACGTTTATGTATGGTGTGGCTCCTAAAGGTTAGGGGTCCGACACAAGTCCTTTTCCTTTATCTTGATTACATAGTGGGATTACATCTATCTATGACATTTGTTCCTCCTTCTTTAGTGCCTCTTGGAGCAATGTCTTCTATTTTGAAATTGATTTGACATCCCACAAAGACACATTAGAGTGCACCTTCTTTAGCTACTCTACCACGTTAAGCGTTTTGACTGGCGGGACCTTATGTTTGAACAATGGTATTTATTTTATTTGCAAAAGAGGTTGATCTAACATGGATGGGCTTAGTGTTTTTTCTATATCTTTCTCAGGTAATGGCAGAGCTTCCGAATGTTGAGTGGGTGAAACCTGTGAGGTTTTTTTCACTTGAGGTTGCGGTCATTGTGGAGTTAGTTGCACGTATTCTCTAGTGAGGCTCCTTTTGGACTATGTGTTATAGTCTGACTGTACTTGTGAGGCACTAGTCATCAGAGAATCATTTACAAATACTACATCTTCTTCCTCCATCCAAGAAAAAAGTGCTTGGTCTAGCCATATATCCAACTCTTGTTCTAGCCATATATCCAACTCTTGTTCTAAGGACATCCCTTTCATTTGTGCTCTAAAGCAAGCATTCTCCATTCTAGGAGATTGATATTCTTTAGTGTTTGGAAACATGCCATGGCTTCTTTTCTCTGCTATCTTCTATTAAATATTTCCCCTTGGACAATTATGGGGAATATGGCTATCATTACATGGAAATCACCACACATTCTCATATTTTGGTAGGTTGTTCTGGCCTAGGACTAAATCCTTGCTCGAACTATTCCTGATAGTTTGAAGCGGCATAGTGACTAGAACTATCTAGTTTGTAGGCACTGGTTGTTGATTTCATCCTTTAAGAGCTCCTTGATATGCGTTCTATTGATAAGATGGCATTCCTCCTTGATAAGTATATGTAGGAGGTTTCAAAGGTATTGCTTGTTGTCATTGGATGAGGACTAACTCGTTCACAAAGGACCGCATGCAGTTCTTCATATCATTGAAATCTACTGCTAATGAAGAAGAATCCAAGGTGCTAGGTTGTCCTCTTGAGTATATAACATGTTTAGGCTATCTACGTAAGGCTTTTAACATAGTGCTCTCAACATAAGTGATAAGAAAAAAAGAAATTCATGATAAAGGCCATAAAATGCACAGTTTTAGAGATTTCTTCTTAACAAATTTAATTCTTGCAATAGATTAACTGAAAAATAAAGGTCAAACTCCAATCCAATTAATAGTCTTAACAAATATAACATGCTAGAGAGTGTGAATAATGCTCTATAAAATCTTCCTATCCCTGAAAAATTAAAACCTTCTTAAAAACTATCCTCTTTCAAAAGATTGAGAGGATGGTTCCTTTTTTAAGATTATCTAAGATTTTTATTCTCTATCATGAACCCCTTTGAATAGCTCCAGGAGGGAGAGCCACCGCTGTAACCAATAGAGATGAACCAACGCCAGATGTCTGCACCTGATTGATCATAATTTGATTTAAAGTCTGATTAGATCATAGTGATCTCTACTCATAAATTCTTGGGATGCCTCATTAATGGCTCTAGATTATGTAGAAGTTCCATGAAGATACACTATTAGAAGACAATCAAATCTTAGCATAGCTTGAAAAATTCGGATCGATTAGTTATGAAGAATGATGGCGCTGACTCGAAGGTTCCACCCTGAAATTAAGGTCTTTGCCACACTTTCTGACAAACTCTGCCCAAAAGATCCCTCCGTGAAAGATATAGACTGCTCAATGAAATGGATGACGTGGCAAGTGGATGGACGATTTCAGATTTTGGGAGGACAACTTTGAAGAAAATCCTCGCTAAGGAGAGACATGTCTCGATTCGGGACCGGAAGGAAATGATATATATAAAGCCGCACAACCACCACATGATGCATTGCATGCCTTTATGCGAGAGTAGTCCTTGTCTTTTGGGCACAAAGCCATCCCAAAGCAAAAAAGAAGGGGCGAAAACCAAAAATGCTTGAAGGCAAAAATTGCTCCACAATACTTATATTTACTATAACATTAATCTAAGAAAATATTATGTATTAGAAATAATACCTAAAGGTTATGTTAAACGTTGGTAGACTAAAAAAAATTATATCCTTATTGATCAATAATTACACAAAATGGATTACTAAATAGAAAATATAGTGCTTGACTAATAGACTAAAAATTTATTCTTATTGGACTTTCAATGACTTTTTTAGGTGTTGTTTCTACTCATTAATGCGGTAGAGTTCAAACACTAGACATTTTTTCACACAAAGAAAATCATTTGAGTATTTATTGTGGTTTTGTGAACTTACACCACTCTTAATACTACTTTCCACAATGTTTCCAAAAGAATATATTTTGTAAAATTTTCATGTTGACTTTCTCATATTGAGAGTGAACACACAACTCAATAAAGAAAACCAATATAAAAGAAAACTTCCCATGCAACACTTTAGCACTTGAGTAATGATAGATACCCACTATAACTACCAAAACAATGATCATAGTGTCTTAGCAATTTAATCCCATATGATAATGGATTTGGATGGATCATAAAAAATATAATCTAAAAGTATAGATTTTCATGGATAGGTGTTTGAGAGTGCTATAGAGCTGGAAAAAACATAGAGACATTTTTGTGGTTGTGAAAGTGTCCAAGATGGGGCCCCATTTATAGAAACATCTATATCGATAGTGCAAATGCTAGAACTTGAACTTTGAATTGAATAGTCATTGTTTTATCTTCTTTGTTTATAAGACTTCTTCTTGGGATCAAAAGAACACTAAAATGCATAGGAATCCATAAACATGTGACTTTTGGTTTTAAAGAAAACAATGGAGGGATAATTGTATGTTGTATCTTTTTGTAGAAGGGAAAAATTGTATGTTGTATCTTTTTGTAGAAGGGAAAAATTGTATGTTGTATCTTTCTTTTATATAATTTAGAAGAACAATGATTTGTTGTATTTCTAAAACAAGAAACAAAGATTAAAAAAAAAGGATCATAGAAATATAGACAAACAAACGAGATACACACCTAATGAAACAAGAGACGAATTACATCCATAATCAAATGAAAAAAAGAAGAAAGATTATATCCATATTATTTACATAACTCTAATTCTCTCTCTGAATCATTAACAACTATTATTTGAATTCCAAATAGCATAATATGTCAAACAATAATTCCTGATTTGCATATCTAAACACAAACTTGTTGAAAGTACTTATCGCTGTTACAATCTTCCAAATATGTTCGATCAATAATAAAGGAGATGAACAGTTGTTGAACATATCTGTGATCTATTAGAACTCAACTGTACTGTTTCACCTAATCTTTAATGTAATTTAGATTTGTTATAGCTGTTATTTATCATGTACGGATGTGACCTGCATACGAGTTTTATACCCCTGGGTATGAAAGGGGTACGAGTTTTAGCACAATACCTTATTTGCATTTTCTCGTGCAAATACTTTTTGCTTGAAGAATTATATGCATTGATAGGTTCCACTATCTTGCAGACAATGAGAGGTATCTGAAATTTTTGTACATGGTGAAATGGGCCAAACACAACAGAAATAAGTAGTGATTGTTATTTCAAAGAAAGTTATCGACCTATATTTAACTCTTACATTGCCCAAAAAAGGTCAATATTTAACTCTTATTAATAAAATATTAAAGTGTTTATTATAATATAACATGTTTAGGGTATAATTAAGCCGCGAAAACAATCTGAGTTAGACTTGTTTGATTAAAGTTTTCTTTTTTTCAATTGTAAATATTAGCATACATATATTAATTAATAATATATATAAAAAACGCTGAAAGTTATCAAAAGTTATCATTATCTAGACGTCTATTGATTTGAGGAAAAATGCTTACATCTTTAAAGAGAAATATTAAATGATTTCATTGTTTCTTTTCAAAATAAAGATAATTTGTAAAAAAAATATGAACTATTTTCTTATAATGAATTCTGTAATCAATTTTGAGGGAAATGACTTCCACCTGCCTATCATTTTCAATACAGTTTCAAAAACTTAACACAAGCAGCTTAACACAAAATATTCCTTGAATGCTTTCACTGTATAACACTTTCAATGTAATTATATAATATATTTTATATAAATTTTAAATACTTAAAATTATATTTACTATATCAATAAATTGAAATATTTTAGATTCATTTTTTTAAATAAAAACATAAATATATTATATATTTTTTAAAATATAATAAATATTATATTAATATTTTGTTTACTTATTATTAATTTTACTTCTATTTATTATATCTCTTAATTTTAAGTATTGTATCTTTTTTTGTTTATTAAATATTACACTCTTCAATGTAATAATGATTTAATTATTACATTTTTCAAAAAGGAATAGTGTTGCTTCTCTAAAATTTTAGATGTACTTTTGATTAGATTTATTAATTAATTGAAATGTATAATATGATATAATTGAAAATTTCAATTAATAAATAATTATGATCAAATGTACATCTAAAATACTAAATAGTAACTCCTATAAAATAAATAGTTATCCTAATTTTATTGATAAAAAATTAATCTTTAAATATTCTTTTTGGTAAGTTAATAGTTGGATAGAGCCAACACCATATATTATCGAGCAAAAATTTACAGAGTACTGGTGGCCTTTCAGCCCAATTCAAAATTCCATATCGGCCCAACAACAAAGCAAAATTTACTACTATCAATCAGAGAAATAGACCCACCCTCCTAACTATATTCGTCCTATTACCCGATATGACTAAACAAGAGAAACTATTTTTCTAACCAGCATCACCATAGTGGTTCATCAAGGATTTCTTCCTTTCCTTCCTCTTGGCTTCCGGGGGCCACGCAGAGCAATGAAGATGGGGCTTGATTCCCCACGACTCAAGCCCATTTTCTTCTCTTCCTTCCACATCTGCTTTGCGTGTGCAACACGAGCTTTCACTGGGCATTCCAGTTTGCATTTCCTGTGTGCTGGGCCGTTGGCTATTTCTTCCATGTCCCTACCATCCTCTTCCTTCCAATCCTCTCGAGTCCGATAACACATGGGTCACCAGGGTGTTTCCTCCCTCGTCATTGTTGTCCACCTCAAACCCTTCACAAACCATGAATTTTACCAGGTCCTCCTTCATCATGGGAAGAAGGAGGCCTGCCATATGTAGGAGGAAATTGAGGTTTCTATCAATATCCCCACACCGTTCCTCTAGTTCCTCAGGCTCCACTGTTGCCAGAATTAGAAACTTTGGTACTAGCCTTGCACCCTGTATCTTCAGTAGGTAATAGTGCTGAGGCATATGAATCAACCCGTTTTCATCGACATTATCCAGTACTGCGTCTATCTCACCCAGGTACATGTGTTTGAAGAGACGTTGGCAGAGGTTCTTCACCCTCAGCTTCACCATGCCCCTATAGAGTGCAAGAGCCAAGAACATCTCTGGGATGTCTGTGTTGAGCCGATACTTATGGTGTGACCAGATGAACTCGCGTCCCAGAACCTCCTGCACTACATGGATGACCAACTTATCTTTTACCATAAGAACCCCACGCAACCTAACGTCTGTCACGTCGCCTTGAAATGGCACCATGGTTGTAGTTGTTTCAAGGAGAATAGGTGTATCCATCTTGCTTCCTCTTCCCACCTGTTCTCTCCAGATGCTTCTCTGCCAGACTTCCAAATGTGGCCTTTGCACTGTCGCCAACCACACTTATAGCCAACTGTTACCTTTCCTGCACCGAAGTTATTGTTCCATCCTTTCAGACGAATACCCCTTAATTGTAGATCCGACATTCTCGAGGTATACTGATTGAAGTGATGTTTCATTGCTTTGATTCGATCATCTATATCTTCCAAGGACGATCTTCGTGCCAAGTGTGACACTTTCCAATTCCCGATGCACACCTTTTGTATGAGCTGTAGGTTTTAGTGGATATGGGGTGCCAGCCAAATCCCACCTCGTATTGTGAATTGATTTCTTCGCCACCACCTTCATCACCTACCTTTCCCAACGACACCTCTCAATGTTGAAGCTTAGCTAGCTCCTCCTTGAACATTCCCTACCTCCACCACCGCCCCTTTTTCCAACCTGTTCGCCACTGTATTTCCTTCATGATACACATGGCTGACTTGGAATTCCTCGAAGGATGTGATGAGGTTCCAAATCGGATGCAAACATCGATGCAATAGCCAGTTCGGGGTGAAGTTTATTCTGATAGCATTCACTATGATTAGTGAGTCTCCCTCCAAGTGTAGCTTCAATGCTCTGGTGGATTTTCCCAATTCCATCCCACATAGTGCCGCCTAGAATTTTGCCAAGTTATTTGTTGTTCGTCCAATGTATTCTGCCATTTGTGCTATCTCCCTGCCTTTAGAGTCTCTTTCCAGAAAGCCTACGCCTACCGCTCCAGGATTACCCATGGAGGCTTCATCAAATTTTACTTTAATCCATCCAGGTAATGGCTTCTACCACTTTGTTCTTCTAATTTCATCCTTCAAAATCGCCCCCATGGCTCTGATGATGGGAGGGATGCATAAACCAGTGAATTTATTGGTGAGCTCAATATCTCTGTTAGAGAAGGCATTTTTTGGAAAGGCTATCCTTTTCAACGCATTTTTCACTAACTCCACCACTGCCTTGACCGAACGCCTTCCTAGCAACTCTCTGCCTAGTGATTGTTCTTGAAAGATGCACCTGTTTCTTTCCTTCCAGATTTCCCAACAGACTATGGACTGTACTATTTTCCATATGCTACTAAAGACTCCTTTGTTGATCTTCTTTGGCCATGCAGACAACCAGTCCCAAAGGTTTGACAGTAGTGGGGTCAGAAAACTTAGGAGTTTGAGCATAAACTTCCAGCAGTATTTTGCATGAGGGCATGAGAGCAAGAGGTGGGACGTCATTTCCACATGTTGCTTGCACATTATACATCTGCTTGGACCCCTGAAGCCCAACTTTACTAGCCTATCGTGCATTAGAATTTTGTCCTAGGTAGCTAGCCAAGTGAAAACCCCAACTTTAGGTAGGACGTTCTTCCCCCATAGGAGTGTATTTGGCCAGGTTTTTCCTTCCTCCACCCTTTCCTTGAGCTTGTAGCCGATATTTACTTTGTACTCGCCATTTGTTGAGGCACCCCACCTCAATAATTCATCCCTTTTCTAGCAGGGATAGTCCTTGCTTTCAAAATCGATTCCAAGGCCTTTCTTTGAGCATCAAGGGCATTGAGCACATATAGGTTTTTCCATCTCCACTGCTATGTTCCGTTAATCCATACTTTACCTCCATAGTCTCTCACCTTCGAACCCCAAACCTTGAGTGATTCTACATTGATTGTTGCCAGGCCCTCCATACTAACTAGCTTTGGGAATCCATCCCATGAATCTTCCCAAAAGGATACACTCATTCCATTGTGGACTTCCCACGTGACATACTTAGCAATGATGTCCCTACATTCGTAAATAAAGTTCTAGATTACCAAACATCTCGGTGGGTTGAGTGTTCTGATTATGCTCACTAGGTCCTCTAAATCTAGGTATTTTCTTCTCAAAATTCTGACCCACTTTTGATTGCTCATATACATTTTCCAGACCAATTTAGCACCCATTGCCTAATTAATTTCCTTCAACTGTTTGATTCTTGCTTCACTCAATGCCTGTGGTTTGCAGACCTTGTCCCAAGCTAGTAGAGGAACCCTATGTGTTTCCTTCAAATTGTTCTAGAAGAATTTCCTCATGATTTGGTTTAGCTGATCCACAATACCCTCGAGGGTTTTCAGACATGACATGGAATATACTAGGATAGTTTCCAGGACGGTTTTTACCATGAGAAGCCTACCTGTTGAGGTTAGCCATTTTCCTTTCCATAATTCCATTTTATTTTTGCAGTTTCCTACTAGCCTATCCCAAAGGCCAATATGATTAGCCCCAGCAAAAATGGGCATCTCTAAGAATATCCCAGGGAGGCTAGCTAGTCTTACACCCAGAATCCTTGAAAGGTCACGTTGTAGTCTAGGCTGGACATTTAGAAAAAAAACTTCAGATTTTCTCCAATTGATTGCCTGTCTTGAGGCCCAGCTGCAATCATTCAAAACCTCCTTCATCTTCCTTGCCTCCATCGTTGTGGCTTGTCCAAACATAATGGTGTCATCAATGAACTATTGGTGTGTGCTTGCTTCAACCCCTGGGGCAGCCTCAATGCCTCTCCATGATCCTTCCAGTCTAGCTTGGCTGATTTTCCTGTCGAGGGCTTCTGCCATTATGATGAAGAGGAAGGGGGATAGAGGATCCCCTTGTCTTAATCCCCGGGATGAATTAATGAAACCCTGGGCTACTCTATTAATGAAGATTGAGAATCTTGGGGAAATTATACAACTTTTAATCCACTCCACTAGCTTTCTATCAAAGCCAAACCCAATTAGCGTGTCTAGCGGAAATTGTCTATCCACCCGATCGTAGGCTTTTAGAATATCTAGTTTAAGAATCATGCTTGGTTGTCTTAACTTCCTTTCCATGTGGATTGTTTCATGCACCACTATTATGCCTTTTGCAATCGACCTGCCTAGGATGAAGCCACTTTTCTCCTTTGATATGATTTTGTCAATTACCAACTTGAGCCTGTTAGCAATAACTTTCGTTACTATTTTGTAGATCGTATTACATAGGGATATTGGCCTAAATTCCCCCATGCAATTTTCCTCTTTCTTTTTTGGAATGAGAGAAATGAAGGTATGATTAATTGTCCCTAACATTGTTGTTTTTCTTCTTGATTCTTCCACTGCTTTGACTAGGCCCTCCTTGATTATTTCCTAGAAAATCTGATAAAAGAAGGATAGAAATCTATTTGGTCCTGGGGATTTATTTGCTTCAAGCTGGAAGGTTTCCTTTTTGACCTCTTCCGTACAAATTGGTTTGTTGAGTTCTTTGTTTTCTTTCTCTGAGATAGTAATTGGTATACCTCTAAGGAAATCCTCCTTGGTTCTCTTGTCCTACTGATCTTCCCACTTGAATAGAGTCTCAAAGTACTTGATGGCCTCTTGGTTGATCTCTTGCTCATTTTTGGCTAGGGACCCATCCTCTCTTACCAGTTTCGTGATCTTGCTTGTATTCCTTTTGACTAGGGTTGAATTGTGGAAAAATTTGGTATTTCTATCTCCTTCTTGAAGCCACAATTTCCTAGACTTTTGTTTCCAGTAACATTCCATCCTTGCCAAAATCTCAGACTGAGAATCTAGCAGCTCCTTTTCCTTGAGGAATTCTTCCTGCCCCATACCCTTTTCTATTACTCTCTCATTCAAAGTCCCGAGTTCACTCTCTATCTTTTCGCTCTATTCAAATATGTTTTTGAAATGTTCCTTGTTCTAGAACCGTAGTTTAGCTTTGATATGGGATAGTTTCTTCTGAAACAAGAATAGATATGAGTGATTACCTATCTAAACTTCCTTCCACCATATCAAAATCTAGTCTAGTAAATTCGAGTCTCTTAACCACATATTTTTAAATCGAAAGGGCAAGCCACCCTTAAACTTTTTAGGTTGAATTACAAGTTGGATCGGGAAATGGTCCGAGCCACTCCAAGGTAATATTGAGGCTTCCATCAAATTCACCCCTTGGCTGCACTCCCCGACCACCAAGAATCTGTTCAATTTCTCTACAATTCCAGTATGGCCCCTTCTTCTGTTTGTCCAGGTGAATATTCCATTTTTTGTTGGTATCTCCCTTAGCATGCTATTGTCCACAAAGTCCTAGAAGTCGAATTGAGGCCTGGTCAGAGTTCTCATCCCACCCTACTTCTCCAAGTTATTCAAGGTGGCGTTGAAATCCCCACCAATTATATTTTTCTTCTTCTTTTAATTATCTCAGGGAGGTCGAGATTTCTGCCCAAAGATTCCTCTTGTCTATTGTGGTTATAGGTCTGTATACATTAATTAGCTTGAATTCTGCATTCCCTTGGTATATCCTTACTGAGACCATCAACCAATTCTGGTTCAATTCTAAGAGGCTACAACATACCGTGGCTGGGTTCCACACTATTCCCAATCCACCAGAAGCCCTAATTGATTATGTAAGAATCCCTTTTCAGCCCTTCCAATACTTCATCCACTTCTCTTGTTCCTCCTTGATCCATTGTCTCCTGAATGAGCAATACATCTGGTTTACTACTATCTATTTGGCGCCTGAAGTGGCACCACTTTCTTGGGGCATTCAAGCCCCTAGCATTCTAGCTTATGATTCTCATGGTTCCCCAGGAAGGGGGAGTCCCTTCCCGTTTCTGAGGATCATTTGGCCCAATTTTGTTTGGCCTCTGGTTGATCCTACCATCGTTAACTTTTCTTTGTTGGATTTGCGTCCTCTTTGGCTGGCGAACTTGATCCTTAGCATTTTCCTGCCAGAGGGGATTTGCTCAATTCCTCTTTCAGCCAAGATGCCCTCTTGATATTCCTCAAAGCTTTCATCACAATTTGACTCTGATCCCATGCTTCCCTGATCCTAGCCTTCTTCCACTTCTTCCTCTTGATCCTTGAAGCTGGTATGTTCTTTTATTTGGGTTGCCTCTGGGACCTTTGGCTCCAATTCAGTCCTCCTCCCTATGATTTCCATCGATTGATTCTCAATCTTGATATCTGTAAGGTGGAGAAAACCCTCCTCGAACTGAGTGTCCAGGCCTAGGATGAATGGTTGATCATATTGGACTGGCCAATATGTTTTTTGGCTTTCCTCTGCCTATGGATCCACCAAGCTTCTACCTCCCAACCCTACCTCCTTGGTGTCTGACTTAGGTAGTCTTATTGACTCTATCAATTCCTTTTCCAAATATTTGGTTGATGGCCATGTTTCTAGGTTGTTCCCAATCTCCCTTTCAGACTCTTTCCCCCCCCCACCCCTCGAATAGATTGGGGTTGTTGTCCTCAACCCATGATGTGCATATATTTTTTCCATGCTCCACTGACTTACAGTTTGGGTAGATCTGTAGGAAATCTTCCTTGATCACCTCTTGCCTCCAAGTACTCGATTTTGATATAAAATCCACCATCCTTGGCACTTCTATGCCCTGCGCCATCGATACACATATTTAGAAGTAAGACCCTTTTTCCAAATCCTCCTGAATTTTATCTACAAATTATAGTTTTCCCAGATGTCTTCTAATCTCCTTTAGAGATTCTTCCATCCAGTAATTCAAGGGCAAGTTGTATAGTCTCAGCCATACCGCGCTTTCCTCAAACCTTATCTTCCTTGGGTCAAAATTCAGGCGCCAATCTATGGGGTGCAATTGAGTTCCATCTAAGAAATATGGCCTTGCTTTTAGGGCCTTATATGTTTCCTTTTAATCAAGGAAAGTAATAAGAAACCAGTTGTATTCGAGGGCTTTCACTATTATTTTATGTCCCCAGGTTTTAATGCACCAATTTTCCAACACTTTTCAGCTCTTATGGCCTTCGCCCCCCCATTTAGAAAACATACCCACCTCTTGAAGTGATTCCCGCATTCTTTTGATTGTTCCATTACTTACAAAAAATGAGGGTGTCAGGGTTGGAAGGGACTTACCACTATTCACTTCGCTTGATTTTGTCGATCCGACATCCATTGCTGGCTTGGGTGGTGGCGCCCTTTTGTGATCTTCCTGGTGCCATTTTTTGGTCATGTCTCTGTCCACACCTTATTTTTTCCTGAACCACTGATTTGATCTTCTAAAATTTTGCTTGCCTCTTTTGTTTGATCCCTGATTTCCTCCCCAGTTATCATTGGCTTTATAGTATCGGTTAGGTCTCACCCATGGCGGCCCTTGACCCTCCAGATGCCTTGAATGATTCCTCCTTCACTTGGATTCGGCTTTTGATCGGTACTTGGGTTGATAGTAGGGATGGCATGTATCCACCCAAATACTGTTCTCCAATACCCATCGGGGTCTGTACATTTCTGCTCCTAGATTCTTGCCCGCTTTCCCATATGCTGACCATCCATTGTTGATCTTTTCCCTGAACTCTTCAAAAGGAACTGTTCGCTCCAATTCATCACTCCATTCCTCCTTGCTTCGAGTTTTTGCCTCCATTGCCCGCTCCCACTGATAGTTGGTGTCTTCCTCTCACGTATCATGCCTCTTCTTTCTTCCCCGCAATGCCTTCTGGCCTTCAATCCTCCAATCCTCGCACTTCGCCACCTCATGATCTTTGCTCTTCGCCACCTCGTTTACTTGCACCAATTATTTTCCTATATGATTTAATTTAAATTTTTATTTTAATTGTATTAATCTTTAAATATTAAATAAATGATATTTAAAAATAATCATCAAATCACAAGCTTACACAATCTTTCATTTAGAATGTTGTTATATGAACATCTATTGTAACAACTTTAAAAGATTATGATATTGCTATTATGGTCCACGTAGCACTCATTGCATCTAGGTGATGCTCACAGAGGTCAAGCATTGGGTCTTCCCAGGAGGTCACCCATCCTAGTACTACTCCAGCTCAAGTGCACTTAACCACAAAGTTTTCTCTAAGATTAAGTCCACTTAACTTATAGCCCCCAAAAACAATATTTTTGTTATATCATATTTATAACAAAAATAAATTATCATCCTAATTTTATTGATCAATCGATACTATCTCAGCCATTGAAAGAGGGCGGTGCCTCTATAGACTATGACTATATAGAGTCTAAAATAAAATTATATTTGAGAATAGTCATCAAATCGCGTATTTGTACAATCTTATATATAATGTGACGTTCTATGAACCAATGCTGTAAGTGACACCTTTAAGAAGAACAATCTTTTTGCCATATTTAAAACAACTTTTATTCCGGCCGGTTTGTCTTCATATTGAACCTATAATGAAATCGAGAAAGATAAACTCTATTGCAAACCTGGATTCATACTACAGATATGTACCTCATGAGTGCCTCATAGCTAGCTTGCCGTGCAAAAGTTATTGTATGCCTACAATGGTGAACAACCCTGAAACAAGCGATTCTTTTGAAAATGGCAGAGTACAGGGAAAGAAGATGAATTGGGTAGTAGTGGCGCTGTGCGTAATTGCAAGTGTGGGGGGAAGATCAGTTGGGTCGCTCTTGGGTAGATATTATTTCCATGAAGGAGGTCACAGCTATTGGCTCATAACGCTTTTGACGTCTGTGGGTTCTCCATTGTTAATTCTCCCACTGCTCTTTAATGGACCAACACAGTATTCCACTTTGCCCACCCAATCTCTAAAAATCAAGTATCTCAACATCTGTACAGTACTGGGGGCTCTAGTGGTGGCCAATAATTATCTCTACTCGATGGGCTTTTACTACCTGCCCGTCTCCACCTTCGCTCTTGTCCACGCCATGTAGCTGGCCTTCATAGCGGTATTTTCAATCCTGTTAGTGAAGCAGAGAATAAGCCATTACGTTATAAATTCATTAGTAGCAGTTTTACTGGGCATCCAAGCGAAGGGCGAAAGGCCTCAAGGAGTTAAAAGTGGGGAATATAAATGGGGATTTGTTTCCACCATTTTAGGATCGACACTATATGGGTTCATTCACCCGTTACTACAGTTTGTTTTCAACAAGGTATTTAGATTATCTATTTTCAAATAGTAATAAATAATTCTTTTATTTATATTAGCTAAAAAACCATTTTTGAGCGTTAAATTGTGTGATGTTTAAGAACAGTTGGAGAAGAGCAGCTTTGCGATGGTGGTGGAAACGTAGGCGTTGATTTGCATGGTGGCCAACGGCGTTGTAGTGGTGGGATTGCTGTGCAGCGGTGATTTTAAACACATAAGTAAAGAAGAGCACCGCTGCCAGACGAGATGTTGAATTGAAGAATTCAAAATGGAGATTTACACAGAAATTATAGAGCATACACACAACACAATCATTTATCGTGGTTCAGCCAAGCTTGCTTACGTCCACACTGAGCAGAGGTCTTTTATTAATCTCAGTTAATCAAGTTACATGTGGTAATACAACAGCAGTACATAAAAGAAAGAATGCCCTTCCATATCTCTCGAATATGAAGAGACATGCGAAGGGAGTTACGAATGACCGTTGGGATTCATTTACTCAACAAACTCCCACCTGATGACCAACGGATACTACCATACCTCTGCTCTTATTTTTAGATTTATCTTTTCTTTACAAGTCCAAGAGAAGTTCTTGCACATTCGAACTTCTCCTTGGGTACAACCTTCGTCAACACATCTGCCGGATTGATCTTTGTGTCAATCTTAATCACTTGCAATCTGCCCTCTTCAACCATATGACGCACAAAATGAGCATGAGTGTCAATGTGTTTTGATCGCCGTTGAGATGAGTGATTATGAGCCATAAAAATGGCACTACGACTGTCACAAAATATAATATAAGAGCTTTGATTATACTTCAAATCACTAAGCAATCATTGTAACCAAATCATCTCACGAGCACCTTCAGAAAGAGCCAAATATTCGGCTTCAACTGAAGATAAGGCAATAGAATGTTGCAACCTAGAAGCCCAACTAATAGCAGCTCCAACAAATGTGAAAGCATAACCAGTAGTAGACCTCCTTCTATCCAAATCTATGACAAGATCAGAATCGGTAAATCCTTTCAACTGAACATTGTTGCCATTAAGACACAAACTATAACCAGAAGTACCTTTAAGATACTTTAAAATGCATTTCACCACTTCCCAATGTTGCTTCCCGGGATTGCTCATGAACCTACTTACAACTCCCATCGCATGAGCAATGTCGGGACAAGTAGAAACCATAGCATACATAATGCTACCCACTGTTGATTTATAAGGGACACGAGCCATAAAGTATTTGTCCACTTGTGATTGGGGACACAAATCCGATGATAAATGAAAATGAGAAGCAAGAGGAGTAGAAACAACCTTTGCATCAGTCATACCAAACCTATCCACCACTTTGTCAATGTAATGTTTTTGTGACAATGTAATCTCCTTCTTCTTCCTATCCCGAGTTATCGTCATGCCAAGTATACTTTTGGCTGCACCTAAGTCTTTCATTGCAAACTTGCTGGCCAAGTGAGCTTTCAACTCACTAACAATCTTTGGACTAGTGCTAGCTATTAAAATACCATCATCCCTGTCATGAGCAACATTTGCTTCACTGTCCAAAACTTTTTCTTGTGCCTTCTTATATTTTCGACAATCCTTCTTAACGTGACCAACTTTGCCACAAAACCAACAACCGCTTTGTCTCCCTCTTGACTGTGATCTTTGTGCAGATTGGGACCTTTGATTGTAGTTATTTATGCCTCTATTGTAATTTCTCCTCTATTTTCAATGCTGATCATAGAAAGAGCATCATCGGTTGAGGACTCATTATTCTTCCTCCTCAAATCTTCAAATAGAAGTGTGGCTGCAACTTCATCAAAGGATAATTTCTTTGAATTTGAAGCTGTGGTGCTTACTGCTGTGACAGCACCATCCCAGCTATTTGGGAGAGAACTTAAGAGCAAAACAACCTTGCTCTCTTCATCTTGCGTCATGCCTATAGAGGTTGCTTGGCTGATTAGAGTGTTGAAATCATTGAGGTGATTTGTCATAGATTCTCCTTCCCTAATTTTCAGCTTATACAACTTTTTCATTGTAAATAGTTTATTCACTGCCGACGCCATTGCATACGTGGCAGTGAGTTTATCCCACACCTCCTTCGTTGTTGACTCATTTGAAACATTGTGCAAAACATTGTCACTTAAGGCAAGAAAAATTGTTGCCATAGCTTTCTGATCAAGTTTATCCCAAGCTTCATCTGTCACTACGGTTGGCTTCTTCGTTTTCCCTTCAATTGCAATAGACAGTTCTTGCTTGATCAGCAGAGATTTTATCTGAATCTTCCATATGCTGAAATTCCTCCCAGAAAATTTTTGTATTCTTGTATCCTCCATTTTCAAAAATTTTGATTCAAAATTTCCAACCAGCCTCTCACCAGGCTCTGATACCAATTATTGAATTGAAGAGTTCGAAATGGAGATTTACATAGAAATTACAGAGCAAAAAAATAGAACATACACACAACACAATCATTTATCGTGGTTCAGCCAAGCTGGCTTACGTCCATACTGAGCAGAGGTCTTTTATTAATCTCAGTTAATCAAGTTACATGTGGTAATACAACAACAGTACATAAAATAAAGAATGCCCTTCCATATCTCTCGAATATGAAGAGACATGTGAAGGGAGTTACGAATGACCGTTGGGATTCATTTACTCAACACGGGAGAGAAGGGGTATCTTCTTACTCTGGTGTGGTCTGCCATAAGCTGGAAAATGTGTGTTGTGGGAACTTATGGACTGGTTTGCATGGTGTCTTCCTTATTTTCTATTGTGGTCAACACTTTAACGCTGCCGGTTATTCCAATTTTAGCTCTGTTTGTGTTCGATGACAAAATAAATTCGTTGAAGGTGATTGGAATGGTGTTAGGGATTTGGGGGTTCGTTTCCTATGCTTATGAAGGTTACCAAGAGTCAAAAAAAGGTAGAGGAGCTTCCACTGCCGGCCTCCCCAGTATAGCATGGGAGGCGCTTTCAATGAAGATAGTGGCCACCAAATCTTTATTGTGGGCTGTTGCAAAGGCACTCTTCATATACAATTCTAGGATGGAATTATTTAATCTATATACGTGTTTGTATTCTATTAAGAGCTACTTAAAACAGCTCAAATAACCCTTTTATGGGACGGTATAATGCATTCCAAGCTCCGAAACGAATCTACACCTTACATGGTTGTCTCTGTCACTGGCCGTACACCGACCAACATGCTGTAAGGGAAGTTTCTAAATGTAGAATCTGCCAGTCTTTTGCTGATATGTTAAAAGCAGATTAGCATATTACAAGGGAATTCAAATTCATGGAGAAGGAAAATGCTCATGTTTATATGTATAAATCTATCAAATAAAATATGGGTACAATTTCCAAATTTTTATCAAAATGTTTAAAAAAATATGCAAATCATTAATAAAGGAAAATTGAATATATTATTATAATACACATTTTGTTTCAAAACAATTATGTAGGTGATAGAAAATAATATTAATATAATTAATTTTTTAAATAATATAATAATTTGGAAAAAAAGTGTTTATTAAAATATTTCAAAATATTAAACATTCAGGTTTCAAATTAGAATTAGCAATAATTATATTTAGAAAAATTTATATAAAAGATGTTCAAAGGTGTCATTGATAAACTCTTATTTCACTTAAATCAATCCTTTCAAACATAAATATCTTGGAAATGATATCTCTTGATGCATTTTAATAGATTTATCTAAATATAAGTATGGCGGTTTAATTAAATTTATTTTATTAATAATTTAAATAATTTATACAGATAATCATAAAAAAATAAAAATAATAATTTAATGAATAAACAAAAAAACATTTTCTAATTGACCTATCAATTGACCTCCTGCACTACACAAATGTAAGCAAAAAAAAGATCAATTTGTTTCTTAATTGACTTTCCACAGGTGTACCCATTGCACATCAAAGTGCAATTGCTAGTTTATAATTAATCAAGATTCATCAAATAATAGAATTATAATTTTATTTACTAAATTTATTTTATTCATTACATAGGTATTTTTTAGAGTTAACATGTTGGCTAGTTAATAGTTTTTGTTAGCATATCTGTACCTTTGCACCATCTAATGATGCCATTGTAGTTATGTCTCTAAACATAATTAGAGCATAGAGTAGGTTGAGTGTATAAAATAATTTAGGCTAACTTTAGTGCAAAGAAATATGTGTGACTCTTAAATAAATAAAACAAAAATTTCTAAGTACTTCTTTGATTCCCTTGGCTAGATCATCTAGAATTTTTACAATAATGATAAGCTAATCCAAAATATCATCCATTTATTTCTTGATCTTCTTGTTACCTTGTAAAGTATCATGCAATATATTTGTAATATTGACAACTTAAAAAAGAAACTTAGATAAATAATCACAATTGAAACTGCAAGAGGTAGATATTTTGTTATTAAATAGTGTTGAAATTTTTCATTCCAAAGATAAATTTTACACAAAATTCAACTAATAGAAAGAGGATAGATTGCCATAGAAAGATGATAGGTTGTCATAAGATTTAGGAAAAAATTAGAACAAGAATAAATGTATATGTAAAACAAATGACACAAAATAAAAATTTGAAGGATACAAAGTGTAATTTTTTCTATTTTTTTGCATTCAATGCAAATTATATTGTATTAGAAGTTTTGATTTCATATGCAAACAATTGAAAAATTAAATATAACATATAATTGATTTAAACTCTTTTTTATTTATATTTAGAACACTTACCATAAATAATCAACATGTTGACCACACTTCACTACTTGACATATATAGAGAATCCTTATGATAATTGTATCTCCAAAAAGAAATCTTCATATAGAAAAATAAGTCCCATTTAATTACAAAGATTAAGGATCTTATTAAACATGCACATAATTTATAGCACTTTTGTTAGTATTTTTTAGTCAAATAATTTTTAAGTATATTTTTTTAAAATATAGAACAATATATTTAAACACAATTATAAGAAATTGATGTTTTATGATGGAAGCCACCCCAATGTCATGTGCAAACACTTTAAACTCTTCCTATTGGAAATGTAAGCACAACCAATCAAAGAAAAGTTATAAATTGAATTTTCTAGTACAACACTCTTGACTTTTAAAAGAATCCATACCATTATAAAACCTCCAAAAATAAATATTCTTCTATAAGTTTGAATCTAAATTATTTATAAAAATTAAAGATCTTATTAAAAATTCACATAAATCAACACTAGCTTCATCTTCTTGAGTCAAATTCTTGATTTTCTTAAATATTTTCTATAAATATAAAACTATGTATTTAAACAAAAAATCTTGTTGTAAGTATTTATGGTAACTCATCATCTTTAAAAATATAAGGGCAAGGTCTCATGATTTTAATATTGCAATTTAGTTTAAAATTTTAAGTTCCAAAATTTAATTTAATGAACTGCAGTGCTTTGATAAAAAATAATTAATAAATAAAAGTTCTCCCATTTTTATTTTCTAATAAAAATTTATAATTTTAGATGATAGACAACTCGCAGAAAGAATTCCTAAGCCCAACCCCAATTTCACCAGCTAAAATCTTTAATCCTAAAAGATAGTGGGTGTTATTTTTATGGAAAAGACTCCAATTAATCCTATAGCACAATTTTTTTTGCATAAGACGGTTTTCTCTTTGGCTATGTGTGAAGCCAAGTCTGGCGACTATAACCACTGCCTATATTTGGCAAACTATAGTCTCCTCCATGGTGCATGTCTAGTCTAGCATTGGGAATCTTCGTGTAAGAATATGTAAAGAAGCTTTATGCTATATACTGGATAGAGTATGTTGTATGTAATTGGTACTGAGAATTAGAACATAATGAGAATCCCCTACTGAAAGAGGATGTAATCATTTTGATGAACCACTATAATTTATGTGTTCTTGTTTGTGTGTGTTTAGTTTATTTTATTTTTGCAATCTTTCTTTCATTTTATGTTGTTATTTAAATAAAAAATTGGTATCAGAGCCATGGAGAAGTTTTGAGCAGAGATGGAATATGATTGGGTTTTAGATCCTGAAGGTGGGTGTTTTTATATAGTAAAGAGATGAGTTGAAGTGGGAGTTTTAGATGATAAAGATAATGAAGCTGATGTGGAAGAGGGTCCCAACTGGAATGATTGGGCTCAAGCTCTCATGTCTTGGTCATGTGGCTCTAGAGAGAGTCATGATGAAGTGGGAGCTATTCATCAGATATTTTTGGATGAATTAAATGATGAAGCTGATTCTATTATTGAAGAATTTCTTGGCATTTTAGATTTGGTAGAAAATACTGTGTAAGTGCAACCTAAAACAAGGCACTGTGTTCATTGGTGGGATGGATGGACAAATGAGAAGGATTTGGCTGAAGAGACTATGGAATTTTCCTTCCAAGATGAGGAGGATTACTCCCAAGGAGAGGAGGATGCGGTTTGGAACCAGGCGAGTGAAGATGAAAATGAACCTCATGAAGACGCTAAAAATTGAGAGGCAAAAATGTTATCTGATAATCCATTATTCGAGCTCGAGGCAGAAATAGTTTATGATAATCCATTGTTCGAGCCCTAGGTAGATGGTATAGAGGTAGACGAGGAGGTTGCTAATACTAAAAAGATGCAGGAGATTGCTGAGGATGTAGAGCCAAGTGAATTTAGGAGGTTGTTCCAAATGTCTATGTTTCGAAGTGATGAAAAGAAGGGGAACATAGATGTTGGTGATGGTATAGTGTATTTTGAACCTGCAAAAAGTGGTGTTTCTGATTATGGATTAATGAATGTATTTGTGTTAACCTTTGTTCTATCTGATTTAATCTAGAGAAGACTCATTTAGAGTGTGCTGGAACAGAGTCTGGTAAAATTAAAATCTTCTCTTGGTCTTGTCCTGATGTGATAATAAGCCTGCAATAGGGGATATCTCTGAGCATTCTTCTTTCCGGTATGACTTGTCTTCAAGTGGGACACTGTTGGCTACGTGTGAAGCCAAGTTTGACCAAGCCTGGAGTAACAACTAGAACCACTGCCACTGCCTATGTTTAGTAAACTAATACAACCTTTTTCTGTATCCGACAATCTCCTTCTCCCGTGCATGTCTTTATTTTGGGAATCTTCTAGAAGAAGATGCTATTAAGTTGTATACTATATATACTGGTGAAGTATGTTGAATGCCTGTAACAAAGACTGTACTAAAATATATTGAGAATCTCTTGAAAGTGGATGTAGCCACTTATGGTGAACCACTATAAATCTGGTGTCTTTTTTTCTCTTTTTCTATGTGTGCTCTTGTTCATTCATTTTATTTTCTGTAGTTCTTTTCTTTCATTTTCTGCTGTTATTTTAAATCAACAATTGTTGATTTAAATAATAGTAGAAAATGAAAGAAAGATTGCATAAATAAAATAAACTAAACACACACAAACAAGAACACATAAATTATAGTGGCTCGTCAAAATGACTACATCCACTTTCAGCAAGGGATTCTCATTATGTTCTAATTCTCAGTACCAATTACATACAACATACTCTATCCAGTATATAGCATAAAGCTTCTTTACATCTTCTTACAAGAAGATTCCCAATGCTAGACTAGACATGTACCATGGAGGAGACTACAGTTTTCCAAATATAGGAAGTGGTTACAGTCACCAAAATTGGCTTCACATGTAGCCAACAATCTCCCACTTGAAGATAAGTCATGCCGGAAAGAAGAACACTCAGAGATAACCCCTATTGTAGGCATTTACATCAGCCCCAACGAAGATTTGAGCTTTGCCAAATTCTGTTCAAGAACACTTCAGATGATCCTCCTCCAAAGCATATCAGATTTAATAATCTCCATGGATTTTAAGCTTTCCATTTCCTCCCCCACAACCAGAATCAAATGTGGACCTCCACCATGGCCTCAATCCAAAAGCTTTTCTGTACAGCACGAGTAATATTGAAGGGTCTCCCCTTTCCATGCAAACAAAATTGCATTGTTATATCCACCACCATATACAGTAGCATTAGGACTGCTTTGATAACCATACACAACACCAATAGGATCCATGTCAACATCAATGACATTACTAAACCCCTTCTCAAACAATGAGTTTTTCATATTTCCTGAACTAGTGTCAGGATAGAGATCAACATTTAAGTCGAAGAGTGGATTATCATAAACCATTTCTACCTCAAACTCAAATAATGGATTATCATAAACCATTTCTGCCTCTCAATTCTCAGCCTCTTTTGCAGGTTCATCTTCACTCACCTGGTTCCAGACTGCATCCTCCTCTCCTTGGGAGGCATCCTCCTCATCTTGGAAGGAAAACTCCATAGTCTCTCCTTGTTTAACCAATAATTGCTTCAAACCCTCTTTGTTATCTTCTTTCTCTTTACTAATGGCAGCCACAATTGCATCAAGAGTCAAGAAGGAAACAAACCTAGCATCCTCCTCCTCTTCAGCCGAATCCTTCTCATTTTTCCAGCCATCCTACCAATGAACACGGTGCCTTGATTCAGGTTGCACTTGGAAATTACTTTCTACCGAGTCTAAATTACCAAGAAATTCTTCAATGATAGAATCAACTTCATCATCATTGGAAAATCCCACTTCAGCATCTCTTCACTATATAAAAACACCCAGCTCCGGGATCAAACACCCATTCGTCTTCCATCTTTGCTCAATACTTCTCCATGGCTCTGATACCAATTGTTGATTTAAAACAAGAGCAGAGAATGAAAGAAAAGAACTGTAGAAAATAAAATGAATGAACAAGAGCACACACAGAAAAAAAAGACACTAGATTTATAGTGGTTCACCATAAATGGCTACATCCACTTTTAGGAGATTCTCAATATATTTTACTATAGTCTCTGTTACAGACATTCAACATACTTCACCAGTATATACAACATACAACTTAATAACATCTTCTTCTAGAAGATTCCCAAAAGAAAGACATGCACAGGAGAAGGAGACTGTCGGATACAGAAAAATGCTGCAACAGTTTACTAAACATAGGCAGCGGCATCGGTTCCAACCATTACTCTAAGGTTGGGTAGACTTGGCTTCACACGTAGCCAACATGCTCCATGAAAATAGAAGCCCAAGCCCCCCATGGGATCATACTGTGTCTGGTAAAAGGAGAGTAGCTGTATGGATAATTTGTTGAATTTTAGCTACTGATATAGGAGCAGAGTCTTTAGACTGAAACCTCTTTAGCTAATGGTTAAATGATTGAGTGATATCTGTTCCACTAAAATCGTTTGGTACATTGATCCTAATCTTATCTTTTATGTTATCAAGATCTTATACTTATCAAGACTTAATCCCTATTGAACTCATTTAAAACCACTTAACTTAACAGACAGACCAAAAGCTGATGGAGAAATTAAATTCAAGAATCATTGAACCATTTTTCACCATGTTAAAGGCTCTCGTTTATTAACTCCCAATACCAATTTTCACTTGCTGAAATGTGAATAGATCTATGTTATATTCCTTCAGGTGTTAAAAGGGCAAATGAGATGTATCATAATTTTTTGCCTAAATAGAACATGCAGACACCCTGATTTTTATTTTAAAGAAAGCTATATGGCTAGATTTGAAGTAGAGATGTACCCATATATTGTATTTTAGGTTCATCATACTATGGACAGTGACAAGTATCTGAGAAGAAACTCTAAGTTCATGCCCGCCTTGAAAGTAAAGAAGCGTGGAGGAGCATGACTACGCGATAGATACCTACGTTGAAAGGTACTTTCAAAAATATCCTCTTTACAACAGTACGTGAGTATTTAGAATTACATTTGTTAAAATAATAATTTTATTATTTTAAATTAAAAATCTATTTGTTTATTTAAATGTTTATAAATTTCTGGTTATAGGTTAGTTTTAAATAGCATATTATAAGTTTTGATTTGTTTAGGTGGTATGTTTTTTTAAAAAGGTTCATCTATTAGTGTGATTTCAAATGAGCAATTGAAGCAAGTCAAAGCTTAGTGTGGGGTGTTTAAGTCAATTGATGGTCATGGAGTTAATTATTTTTATATTGAAAATAAAATAGAAAAATTACAAGTATTTGTAATGAGAAGGCTTCAACGATATCTAACTTAGTTTAGTCAATACAAAACAAAATGACTCAATCATTTGTGTAGAAGAAAATAACATATATATTTGCATGTTCACTATTCATAAAAGATACAAAGAGGGAACCTAGTTAGCTTCTTTTTACATTTTTGTTGTTCCTAGGCTAGATCTTGAGTGAATCTTTAGTCCACTTCAACTAGGATAGACACTTTGATAATGCCTTTGAGTAAAAAATAAAGCTTTCCTTGCATTCATCAAATCATTTTCTTATATTTCCTCCTTCATTGTGTGTATGGAAGGAGTCCAAGTTCCCATTAGGTTTTTGTTGTTAATTAGCCAAGACATGTTGCGAAATGGATTTTTTTCTTGACACTACATTGTTCAAAATAGACTCTAATCTACCCAAAATGTTCTTTTCTAATAGCACATCTACCATCATTTGCACTTCCTCCTTATAAATGCCCAGTCGAGTAATATTACAACCATCATTGATGCAATATTTGAACTTACTTAGTACTTGTTATTAGAGAAAAGGAAATCTTCTCCAAGCATCCATTAGGTAGTGAAGATGGTTATGGTTGCCTTGGATTTCAATACCTTCCTCAACTGATTACCCTTAACTAGTCTAATGAATTCCATTTTTGTTTTCCTAACTATCAAGCATGTATGTTGGTGTCCATAATTTTGGAAACCCTCTAAAGAGATTTTTTTTAAAAAATCAAATGAAAATGACATTTCCATTTAATGATGAATTCCAATAGTATAATAGACTATCATGGATTTGTGTAGGAATGAATTTATTTTTTCACATTCAATATACATTTCCACTATTATGTTTGTTGATTACATTCCTTTCTACCATGAGTGGATATGATTCTTCTACAATTAAAAGAGGGGAGTGTCTCATCGTCAATTGATTAAAACAATACTTGAGCAAGAGATAAAGTTTAAAATCAAGATAAAAATAACATGAGATAAGTTATAAGTGTTAAGGAGAGATTCAAATGAGTCTTATGCATCAACTTGGTTGCATATAATGTGTTCCTCCTATTTATTAATTCCACAACTTATAATGAATTTTTCTTCCTTGTTCACCTCTTTGTAAGCATGTTGGACCATGTAATTTGCTAGGTTAGTCAAGAACAACCAAAACTCTTTCAAGATGTCAAATTTTTAATTTGGGGAAGCTTTCTTTTTTCTAACATTTTTTATTACTGAATCCCCTTCAATTTGAGCTTTGTTAAATTGATAAACCTTAAAAAAATTACAATTTGAGTAAAATAACTTGAGCATCTTTTTTTTTTTATGACAATTTTTATTTTGTTTGATGCGACTACAACAAGGTTCCCTTCTCATGCCAAATAATGTATTCTACACTTAATAATCCTAGGTTTCCCCCTAGTCACTTCATCAAAATTTAACTTTATTCATCTTATCAAAAAGTTTCTATTGTATTTTTATTTATAGATTGATTTGAAAATTAACTCTACAAATTTTATAAAAAGTTCAATTAAAGGATTATTAAGTAAATTTATTAGTAAAAAATTAAATATCTAATATATTTAATTATTAAAATAATTATTTTATTATTTAAAATTTTCTTATTACCTTTTATATCTTTTAATTTTTAATTTAAAAAAACTATCTAATTATGTATCTAAGAGTCCACATCCTGTCATTCATAATAAAAATTTATAAAATAAATTAGATACTTTCTTCTAAAGATGTTTGTAAATGTTGGAGTAATTGGTTTTTACCTTTTACTCACTTAAGTTTACTTAGACATGATTATGCATTTAATTATTTTTGGGAGTTTTTTTCCGTGATGGAAAGTTTTATACCCGTCACACATTTTCATGTCTTTATAAGACAGTATTGTACAGTATACAAATTATTTCAATTCATTCACTTTTGTTTTGGTGAAATGGCCTTGTATTGCCTCTTTCATACTTTATGAAGGTTTTGTTCTGCAGATGGTGCTCCTAAGAGGTGGACGAAACCAACATGGTATCAGAGCCACCCTCTCTGCAATCCTTCCTTCAGAGTTTTCATTGAAGAGTTTTGAGATCCTTTATTTTGTTTTTACGAATTTTTGGCATTTGAAATTTCTTTAAATTTCAAAATTTCTAGCCAATTTTCTCTTGTTTGAAAAAGCTATTCAAAGTTTTTAGCTAGCGTTGGTTTTCTCTGGAAGGCAAAATTATTTTGCACAGACGCTTTTTTTGCCAGCCCAGTAACTATGATTCTTATTTGAAAGGCACAATATCATCTCTTCCCTGTTGCGTGAGAAAATGTGGAGGGCCTGATTTTTGCATTGAAGGCATGAATTTCCTGATTTGTTGAGGTCGATGCATGCTGGGAGGCTCGATTTGCAAACATAAATTTTTTTGGCTTCCATATTCACTCAAATTGAGGGGTGCAAACATCCTGTTGTGGTGGCGTTCCTTTTTGAGAGCCACGATTCTTTTGTTTCTAAATTTCTTTGAGAGACCACGATTTTGCTGTTGGGAGATTTCAACTTCAATCTTTGGGCACATCTATAATAGTTAGTGGAATTTCTTGATTGCCTCACTGCCACACATTTTTTCAAGCGATTCAACCTCCAGGCAGAAGGCGATTGAAGCCCGATTTCCTTTTTGGAGGCTCAGTTCTTCATAGGGAGGTGTTTTTTCTTAGAGGCCAATTTATCCGTTTGTCTTGGCTGTGAAAGACAACGTATTGAGGAGCCATGGAAACCTGTTGAAGGCTACGATATGCCTCTTTTCTTTCCTACCACTAACGAGACCATGCAACTGATTGGCATTTTTTTAGCTTAGCATTTAAGTTTGCAGACAACAATATGTTTGATGATATCACTACTATTGTTGTTTGGTTTGATATCAATCATGGGAGCATAGAGATAGTCTTGCTACTCGATCAAGTGTTTGCGAGAAAAGGAGATAGACTCTTGTGACATGTCTTAATTCCCGTGACCTTCTCACACATATATATGGGTGAGTTAGGAATCCTGCAACCATGGATTTCAAAATTTGAAAGTTTATTGCATAAAAATCCACACTAGGGAGATTTGTTGTTTGAAGGACATGATTTAGCATTTGTGGCTGCATAGAAGGCTTGATTCTTAGTTGAGCTTGATTCTCTATTCTGGGAGGGCTGATTTCAACCTCCTTTGCTTGGTAGGCACCACAAATCATTTTTTACCTATTTGTCTATGAAACTTCTTTTTTTGTTGACTGCAAACTCTTGTTGGGCATGAATTTCCTCATCCAGAGGGCATTTTCCCTGTTTGGAGGCCCGATTTTCTTCTTGGGTGCACATTCATTCAATTTCAAGGCATTTGTTTATGCTATTCTATTGAAGATTTTTTCAAGGTTGTGAAATCTTTTATTGGAGGTCATTTTTTGTTTGAGAGGCTATGAAAATCTCATTTAGAGTTTCCTTCATTTTTCGTGGGCATAGTTCACTGCTTTTTTTTACGTGGTTGTAACCTTTTGTCCCACATTGGTGAGATAGCGGCTAAAACAAGTCTTTTTATACTCTGGTGCCTTCAATATTGTTCGTGTTAAGGTTCGTAGAGGTTTTTCTAGATTTTGAAGAGGTTGTCTATCATGTGTGGTGATTTGGCGTGGGAACCTAGTAAGGTGTTTATCTTTTTGCTCAATTTTTGTTTCAGACTCTCAACCCCTTTTTGTATTATTGCTTCCTGAAGTATTTTGGGAAGACATTATTTATAATATTTGGAAGTTTCTAATTGTTGCTGAAGGTTAATGTCTTTGTATTTTTGGAGATTTGTCATAGTTCATTATGGGGTTTTCATTTCATCCTATTGTGATTATGTTGAAAAGGGGAAACTATAAACAATGGAGAGATGGTATCATAAAACATCTTAGATGGCTTCATTTGTTGCCACATTTGTATAATCTTGTTCCCCTTCCTGATACTAGGGATAACTTTAGTGGCGAATCTTCGCCAATTGGCGAATTCCAGGAATCGGGCAAATAAAATTTGGCGAATTCTAGGTATCCTGCAAGGTGTTCAAATCGCCCAGATTTCATAAACTATCGGTCCAATGCATGTCCATTCGCCAACGGTTTTTTTTACGAGGCATGTTTAGGCAATAAATTTGCCATAATAGACTACGCGTTTCCAATGGACCAATCAATATTTTCGCTTGGAATCCCGAGGAGCATGTCATAAAACACCAACATATTCGTCAATATTATTAAAACAACATTATATGAGGACCTATTTCGCCAATTAAAATTGACAAATAGTTGCTTGTGAAGACCCATTCGCCAATTAAAATTTATAAATAGTTGCTTATGAGGACCTATTTTGCCTTGAAAATTACAAGGTATCGTTGTATAAGCATGCAGGATTTGCCAAATTTTTAACATACCATTTAAAAATCCCACGAAATTCGCCAAATATGGATTGATATAAATACAATTGAAACTGTTATTTGTTCTTACACATTTTGTTCGGTTCTGAGGTTCTACTTCTCGATTCAGAAGTAAGCGAAACTTGAAAAACGTAGACTCAAAGGTGAATGATCATTTCTTCGTATTGTTATTAGTTATTAGTTATAATAATTATAAGATTTCTTTATCTGTTTTCCATTCTTGCTTCAGTCTTAAACATGATTTTGAGTAGGGAATGAGATCTATATTCTCTGTTGGTCTGTCCTTCTTAAACAAGAAGACATTTTCTTTCAGCTTTTATTCGAAGTGAGATATCAATATGTTGAGCAGCAACTTCAAGGGTAAGACTCCTGAGGGTAATGAAGAGAATGGGAGGCCATCAAAATGCCCAAAATGTGGAGGTACCATACAGTCTTACTTTGGAATTGGCAAAGCTTCTAATCCATCAAATCAAGATGGAGCTACACCATCGACTCTTCCACCAAATATTATTGAAGATGGCAATGACAATACCTCACCGCCACAGGAAGGTCAAGGTGAGATTATCATTGTGTTAAATCAAAATGTATCAAATGAGGATGGCAATACCACAGAAGATGTTCCAAGGGATACCCTAGATAGTCAGAATGAGATAATTGACTTGGATGAGGATGATGTTGGTAGCAAGAAAAGAAAAGGCAAAGCAAAATTGGGGCGCGAGTGAGAAATGATAAAGAATTTTCAAATTGGTTGGTTGTCGAAGTACCCATTCCTTGAAGCAGTGGGGGTATTAAACATAAATGATATTGAAAAGAAAACAAAGGTCAAATTTAATATTTGTAGTTGGAAATGTGGAAGAGACAAGATGATGCAGCTAAAGCTTGACACTATAGAAAAGTTTATTAGCAAAGTTTACGAAAAACAAATCATAGATGGAAAGGAACAATCAGTCGCATGATGGAAATCAAAGGAAGAATGTCTTCATGTTAAGTATGCCGTAGATTATGGAGAGCATAACCATAGAATGTCCAAGATTAAAAAATGTGAAGGTACACTTGAGGCTCATTTTGGAAAAGCCATGGCAGCAGCAAATCTGTCAAAAACTATTCAGATGAGTGTTGTTTTTCATATTTTGTCCAGGGGGCGTCCTATGATAGACTACCCAGAATATTTTGATTTATTATCTTATTTGAGCATTCCCCACTTTCCCTTCTCAGATTTGTCAGTAAATGCTGGATGAGAATGGGCGAACTATCTTGCTGCAGTGGAAAATCAAGATTTAAAGGAGAAATTAAAAGAGTCAAATTTTATTGCATTATCTTTAGATGAAGTTACTACAGTAGACAATACTTCTTGGGTTTGTATGCATTTGTATACTATAGAACAACATGTTCGCCAAGCTCATCTTCTTTGTGTTCGTAAAATGAAGGACAATGCAACAACGCAAAATCTATTTGAACTAGTCAAGAAATCTTTGAATGAAATTGCAGGTATGGATGAGTTGACAATTGCCAAAAAGTTGGTGTGTGTAGGAGCTAATGGAGCTGTAGTGATGCAAGGTCAAAGGAGCAGTCTTTGCACAAAGTTACAAACTACTTGTGCACCATACATGCTTGACATTCATTGCATGGCCCACAGAAAGAATTTATCATTAAAAATTGTAAGCAAGTTTCCTATAGTATCAAAAGTTGAAAATCTAGTTTGCGAGATCCACGCATACTTCTGTCGAAGTCCCAAATGTTTCCTTGAATTTCAACATTTTGCTGAGGGAATAGCACCTGGAAACAAGCTTCTCAAGGATGTCAATACTAGATGGATCTCCCTATATGGACCAACACAATGAGTTCTTTCAGAATATCAATCCTTGATTGGAGTGATGTATGAGCATCACAGCATAGTAGACAAAGCTCTTGACCTCTTACATAGGTTAAGTGATATAGAGACACTCTTGACTTTAGCTAGTCTTCTCCCCATGCTGGATGAGATGAACAATATTGTGAAGAAAGCCCAAGACATAACTATGTATATTTATGAATATGCCAATCTACGTAAACTTACATGCTTGGCCCTCGATCATCTATATCTAGATCTAACACAATAAGATGCAAATTATTTGATGTGGCAGAAAATTACTGATTTGAATAATCTTGATAATTATTTACAGTTTAATGCAAGCGGATACTTATTTATTTGTGTATGTGGATATGAGATACCAATGTACCATTGTAAGATAGCCAGGCGCTCTAGAAAAGAAGTACCTATTAACGAGGAATATTTTAACGACATTGTTAAATTTGTTAGTGATAATTTGAAGGAAACTGCAAAATCTCTTTCCTCAAACCCAAACTTCAAACTTTGACAAAATAAGAATTTAAGAAATGTCAAACGATGAAACATAACTGCAGGAATTCTTTCACTTACCCAGATTCCGAGTCCCGACTCTTGAAAACTGGAATGGCGTTGTTGGAAGTGGAACTGTGGAATCCAAAACAGGGTGGTGCACTGCAATGAGCAATCTAAAGAGTGAAGACTTTAAAAATCATTGTACAATTTCAAAGTGCAAAGTGTTTTAAATGTTTTTTTTCTCGTAATTGGAACATTAAACTGAATGACATGTCTTAGGAGTTAGGTCTACAAGACTACAAGTAGCAAATTCTTAACCGTTGATCTTTCTAAATCTAACGGTTATAGGGTGATTCCGGAGGTTTAAGTTGGGAAGCCCATTGCCCTGTGCATTTCATTACGGAATGCAACTACAACCATACATCAAATGTTCATCCAACGGTTGAAACTTGAGTAATTTATGAATTATGATATTAACTTTAAAAATAAACATTAATCACTTGACAGTTTGAGTTGACACTTAGCAGTTAGCAGTACAAAGTGCTTTAAATGCTTTGTTTCTTGAAATTGGAACATTAAAGACAAAAGTGAATGACATGTTTTAGGCCTACAAGTTGCAAATTCTTAATCTTAACCATTGATCTTTCTAAATCTAATGGTTATAGGGTGATCCCAGAGGTTTTAGTTGGGAAGCCCATCACTCTGTGCATTTCATTACGGAATGCAACTACAACCATACATCAAATGTTCATCCAACGGTTGAAACTTGAGTAATTTATTAATTATGATATTAACTTTAAAAATAAACATTAATAACTTGACAGTTTGAGTTGACACTTAGCAGTACAAAGTGCTTTAAATGCTTTGTTTCTCAAAATTGGAACATTAAAGACTAAAGTGAATGACACGTCTTAGGTCTACAAGTTGCAAATTCTTAATCTTAACCATTGATCTTTCTAAATCTAATGGTTATAGGGTGATTCCAAAGGTTTAAGTTGGGAAGCCCATCGCTCTATGCATTTCATTACGGAATGCAACTACAACCATACATTGAATGTTCATCCAATGGTTGAAACTTGAGTAATTTATGAATTATGATATTAACTTTAACTAGCAATCGCACCTTGGTGTGCAATGGGTACGCCGAAGAGGTGTGGAAGGTCAATTAGATGGAAAATGGATTTTTTTGTTTAATACATTTGTGTAGTAGATGAGATCATTTGGTAGGTCATTTAGAAAATAATTTTATTATTATAATATATATATATTTTTTATGTATTGACTATTATATTATTATTTTTTGTTAATATATCAAGTACGGATTATGTAACATTATTATTAGATTATTAATGATTGGATTAGTTATTATATTATATTATATTTATATTTATTAGTCATAATATTATATTATTTATTTGATATGACTATTATATATTCTAATTATTATAAGATTATATTATTATTACTATTAAATTATGCTGACTATTAAATTATTATTAATATCTATTATCACAATAACATTCATATTATATAAAAAATGAAATTTATATTATATAAAATTTATTATCATAATAAAATTTGTTATATAAAATTTATACTTCATAATTTAATATCACAATTAAATTTATATTATATACAAAATAATGTAAAATGACATTTTATTATAATATAATTTATAATAAAAACAAAATATAAATTACTAATTTCATAATATAATAAAAAAAATTAATACTAATGTTCTTTACTTTATTCAAAACTCTCTCATTATAAATTTACCTATTCACGAAGACAAAAATCTAGTACCTATACAAAGTCAAAGATTATGAATGCATAATTCCAGGCGGAAGAATTACATACGCTATCAAATGTGTGTATTATACATTGAATGCACAATATTAAAATTTATTAACATTAACATATTAACATTACGGGGTAGTTTTTGTAGGGAAAATATTTATTAACATTACCGGTATCTGCCAGCACATCGAGTGAAAGTTGCATTTATTAACTTTCCAAATTTGATCAATGGGTGTAAATGCTTCCACTGTCAACCAAGGCTCAGCTACAATTGTCCACTGTCCATAAGAAAATTGAGCTCATGGAACTCAAATAAGGGAACGCCTTCGGCGTAAAAATAGACATTAATCACTTGACAGTTTGAGTTGACACTTAGCAGTTAGCAGTACAAAGTGCTTTAAATGCTAAAATTCTCAAAATTGGAACATTAAAGTGAATGACACGTCTTAGGTCTACAAGTTGCAAATTCTTAATCTTAACTGTTGATCTTTCTAAATCTAACGGTTATAGGGTGATTCCAGAGGTTTAAGTTGGGAAGCCCATCGCTCTATGCATTTCATTACGGAATACAACTACAACCATACATCAAATGTTCATCCAACGGTTGAAACTTGAGTAATTTATGATATTAACTTTAAAAATAAACATGACACATGTGTTTTAAAGTCAATACCATAGGCATCAGCCTAACAATGCTTTATCGGTGGAACCCCCATCACAGCCCCGCCGATGGTCCGAAGGAAGACTCATAACTCATAAGGTGCGCTCCCTGATATACCGATAGAGTCAGCAAAAGTAAGCACATCGCTGTAACACATAAACATCAGTGGAACAAATGATTGCATTCCCCTAATGGACCAATATAACCATGAATTATCAAGTGCATATTGCATAAAGTATATTACTTAAATTCTCAAAAGAAACATGTTGATTTGAATATATTAAATTATTAATAGACACTGAAGTTCTGAACTCAGAAAACAACTCTTTACTCTTAAGTGTAAATGAATAACGAAGATTCAAGGAATCAAGAATAACACAACACAACCATTTATTTTATTGCAACTGAATTTCAATGTCACATTATTACATATCTTTTTATAGACGAGTAGCACTGTAGCTCTTGTTTTGTATAAATAACATGTCAATGTGTCACTTTAGTACTTTACATAGACAAAATTTAATAATTTATTCCAAGTTGTTGCTCGTTACAATGGATTACAAATTGATTCCAATTTCCAAGCTTTGCTGCTGAAAACTTACTACACATGTAACTCTAAAAATAAATGCATAATTCCAAGCTTCTACTAGTGACAACATAATACAAATGTGGCTCTGAAAATAAATTCATGATTCCAAGCTTCTACTGGTGGATTTGCCAACCATGTTGGGAAAAGGGGGTTCCAATCAGTCTTGGGGAAATGAGAGCCGTGAAGATACAAAATGTACTTATCCCCTTTGAGAACCAGAGCCATGCTGGGGAAATGGGAGCTGTTAGAATACAAGAGGTAAAGCAAATCTGCTCCCATCTTTTACTTGTAGCCTCCATGCATTGGGATAGCACTTATCTCCATCAGAGCTCCTCATCCGAGTTCAAAACCCGTTTGAAAATTCAGGTTAACCAAATCAACTTCTTTCCAATTCCACCCATTCTGAACTTGAAGGAAATTCGTCTTTTACTAATTACTCTGTAACTACATAACTATAGGTAGGAGAATTTATAGTATCCCCAATACTGCATCATCTTCTTCGTGAATCATTATTAACCCTAGAAAATAAAAACCCTTATGGCACTATCTACTAATCACTAAATCACTATCCCTATTTATGGGCCACTAGTACCACTACCAACCTGTATAATTAAAATGTTTAATTTGATTGAACTGTACCTCAAGCTGACAAGCTGTCAAAATCACTCAAAGTTCAAATGATATGAAATCATTACAAATCTTGTTTCATTAAAGCTATGAGTTGTCCAGGAAATTGCTTCGGATGTTCATATCACGTATGGCATTAATCGCCTCCACTGCCTGCACTAGCAGTACGACAACCACACTTTCTTCAAAAAGAATGAGAATTTCAATTAAATGAAATGTACAATGTCGAGGCATTGAAAAGACAAAATGAGTGGTGAGCGATGAGCCTTGATCTTGCCACATGTCAGCATCTAACGGTTATAACTTGTTATTCCAGAGGTTTCAAATCGCAAGTCTAGTGCTTAAGAGATTTACTTCTGGAATGCAACTACAGTCGTCCATCGAACATTCAACGAATGACCCCTATGATTTTTCATTGGCATATCTATTTATTTCGCCACTAGATTTTTTTACTATTTTGAGATTCTTTTTAATTCGCCAATGAAAATACCTTTTTTGCTTTGAAGAAAGGTTTTAATCGCCAATGGAAAAAAAAATCTTGTTTGAAAAATGGTTTTATTCGCCAATGAAAAATATTTTATTCTATTAAAAAAATATGCAATTCGCCAAGATTTTCCACGAACTTCCAGGGATTATAAAAGATTCACCAATTGGGATTTTTTTTCCTGTAAAACGAAAAAAATCGCCAATAGAATTAATATTTTTCATCGGGAAGTATACCGTATTTGCCAAGATTTTACACCTGCACCGAAGGGGGGGTTTCTTAAAGTTTTCCCTGCCTGATACTGATAGTAAGAAATTTGCTTGGAATTGCAAAAGGGATCATGTCCTAGGAGTTATTGCCATGCATATTGATGATGCCACTTTGAATGCCATTGATCATTTTGAGTGTGCTTATATCCTTTGGACTAAAATTTGGAAAATATATGGAGATCTTGATACTGAGCTATTCTGAGATGATCCTATTTCAGATTGTCTTGTGCCTCTTCATTTTTCAGAGAGGATACCCTATGATCATGCTATTATGCATGAGTATGAAGTTTTGGAATACTTTGAGTCTTCAGATGAGGATGATGAGGGCTCTTTAGATGCTCCTTCTTCTCCATCAGGGATAGTTGATGTACCTTCACCTTTACTGATTCATTGTGTAGAGTCCTTGATTGAGGCTCCTATCATTCTTGTTCAATAGGACCATTTATCTTGTGTTGATGATTCATTGAGCATGTCTTCCTGATTGGGATTTGTATTTGCTGGACATTGGTTCATTTTTCATGGAATTTCACATTTCTGACTTGGAAGACAAATTTGAGGGTATATCCATCCCATTTGATGATAGTTTTTGTATAGTTGTTGTCAACCCATCTCAGTCTTTGGAGAGTGTTTAGAATTAGTTTCCAATGGTGCCTTGTTTGTCACCTCCTATTGTGATTTGGCATGTTCTTGATTGGTTTGTGGCATCATCTTCCAAGGTTTTGGTGACACATGAGCAAATTTCAGATACATTAACATCCTACATTTGTATTTCACTTGATAATTCCTATCCAGAATGGGAAGCATACATGTATTTGTATTTGGTTTTGTTTCTTCCAAAAGGGAGACAAGTTGTTTGTCGATATTGGATCATTTTTTGTCTTCAAGCACTTACCATTTTTGCTGGTGATTACACATTGTGAGTAGATATAGTCTCTCTCTTTCCCTTTTATGGAGGGGCTATTGATTATATATACATGATGTATGTAGTCCTTGGGGGGTGTGATTGAGTCCTCCATCCATGCATCATTTCTTTTACTTTTCTCTCTTTTGGAGAGGGGTTTTTTCCCACAAGATTTTTCTCCTTTTCTTTGTTTGTGAGAGATTTTCTTTTTTGCATTTCAAATGGGTACCTAACATGGTTGTGTAGTTGGGACCCGTATTGCATCTTCATATTTTCATAATAATCTCCCTTAAGTTGCACTTAAGGGGGGTGTTGGAGTAATTGGTTTTTACCATTTACTCGCTTAGGTTTACTTAGGCATGATTATGCATTTAATTATTTTTCAGTGGTTTTTTCCCGTGTTGGGAAGTTTTATACCTCACACGTTTTCATTCTTTTATAAGGAAGTATTGTATAGTATGTAAATTATCTCAATTCATTCACTCTTATTTTGGTGAAATGGCATTGTGTTGCCTCTCTCGTACTTTGTGAAGGTTTTTTTCTACAGATGGTGCTCCTGGGAGGTGGATGCCACCAACAGTAAACACATAGAAAGCACACTTTCTTAGTACTGAATGAGAATATAAGAATTGAGAGATATAATTCCTAATACTTATCCACAACTTTATGTCAAAATAGAACCAAATCTTATTTGCATAAATAAATAACCTTAGGGTAAATAATTTTGTAAGAATAAAATTTTAGAAAATTATGACTTCAAATTGAAATTAAAAATTGAAATTAATGTGGAACTTAAGTCAATTTATATATAAAATTTAGTTTGTTTTAGATTCTTAAAGTGATTATGAAGATATTAGGAATTAGTAAAAATAATTGTCTCAAAATTTTTAAACTGATTAATTTTGAACTATAAGTCATGAGAATGATCTAGTAGAAATTTGACTTTTGAAATTCAATTGCTTTGATTATCTAATATTTGAATTTAGGTAAGAATTGATGATATTTAGAAATACCTTTAAGGAATGTATCATTATCCTTAGTTGGATTGCTAGTGTGATTGATAGCAAGTTACTTATAATAAACTTTGGATAATGTATGATAATGCAAAGTTTTGATAAATTATGCTAGTATAATTCTCTCACAAATACTTTATGAAAATGTTCTTCAATGATTCCATAGTTATCTTTAATGATTTTCAATGAATAAATTAATTCCTTTAAATATAACAATGTAACACACAAATCAACAATAAAATGTATTAAATTAATTTATAATGGTTAGTGAAAAAAATTACAAAGTGTTAATTTAAATTTAAAAAATTGAAGATTTAAATTTGTGATTACAGGAATTACATGGATCAAATATGAACCCAAAAATCTAATACTAAATATTAGCATAATACCTAGTTTGGATTTTTTTTGCAAATGTTTTTCGCTCATATATCTCACAGAAAATCAATGGTATTTGAAATTTTTTTCCATGGTGGAATGAGCCAAACATAATAGATACAATTATTGATTTTTATTGAGCTATATTTAATTCTTATAATTTTCTTAATTTGAGGAGCAGATGTATGTGCCCATGAATACTAGTTTAGGTTCCCCATACATTATGGAGAGCGAAAAATATATGATGAGAATCTATCTTTCACAACTACTATAATATGTTTAGGGAAAATACTATATAATAAATTTAATGTTATATTTTTCAATTTTAATAAATAAATAAAATATTTTTTAAGGATAAAAGTTTTTTTTATTTTGAGTTAGGAAATATTTAAAGACTTCATCTTCAATATAAATTTAAGAGAGGAGGACCAACCACATCAAGGCTCGAGGTCACAGAGAGTTGAGAGTGGGAGGCTGCCCTAACTTAACTCACTCTAAAGGGATGCTATGAAACAAGGGATGAGAATGATGAGGACTATATAAGGTCCTTCTACCACTCTCCAAACCTGAAATCCAAGTTGGGGCTAGGAAAGCCAGTTCTCGAGTTCAATATTGTACTTCACACAACTCTCTACCCAAGGATGAAAGTGCGGTTCTGGGACAATAGTATGACGCACTGGCATCTCTCAAGTGTGCTGGCATCCATACAACTAGAGGAAAGAAAAGGCAATATGAACCACTAGAAAATGAGCTGATGACATAGCTAATTACTCTTTAATGAACAAAATAGAACTATGAAGTATGACATGTAAAAGCGGAGATGATAAAGTAAATATATAAGAGCTAAAATAATAAAGATAATCTCACCAAGGTGCCAGCTCACCAGCTAGCTCTGAAAGCATGCCCAACTACACACAAGAAAGAGGGGAAAATTATTGGGGTTGTATAGGGGTCTGCCTCAATCAGACCCCCAATTTGGTGTTTCCACCTTCACGAACAACCAGATAGCAACAAGAGAGAAATATGCGATAAAGAAGTAAATGTAGACATGCAAAACTAACATCATGCATCCCGCTCTAACCATTCTACTATTAATCAATTATAACAATTTATTGATTAATTTCCTAAGGTTCATTAAATAAATCAAATTATTTAATCCTTATGTTCTTCTCATTTGATTTAATAAATCAAACTAATTTAATCAAATGTCAAAACCCTAAAATCCCCTAAGTTAATTAATCTAAATTAATTAACTTCTAATCATGATTATCATTCTGTAGCTTTTGACTCAACTAGAGTCAAATCCAAACTCCTAACTAACCCACCCACTTGCACCAATAAATCATTTATTTGATTTATTATTTCCTCTAATTACATTCAAAATGGAATATTCTTCCAATTTGAATCTTCCCCCCAAAAGGGACTTGTCCCTTCCAACAAGGTTTTAAATGCTATTTGCATAAGTCATCTTTGGCATTTATTGCACCTTTCATCCCCCCTAAACATGTCTTCTCATCCAAATTTGAATTTCAAATTGGCACATTGGCCAAGGCTTGCACATTCCTCACCCTCTCACACTTTGACAAGTGGCATCTTGTCATTGGATCATGAATAATCCCACATTTATCCAAATCTATCACTCTTCCTAATCTTGAATCTATAAAATGCAAAGCATTTCAACACAAATCATCCACAACAACACAACAATTACTCATTGCAAGGTTACTCTCCACTTGTGAGAACTAATCTTGCTCTTCATCATCTACAATCTACACACATTTTGAAAGCATCTACACTATAGGCAACTTGAGTTCAAGCATCTCATTGTCTATCTCATCATCTTGGCATCTTGCTTATCATGGATTGGGAAAGGGCAACTTTCTACACAACTAAGTTGCACCAATCCACTATGGGATAGGAATGATTCATGTTTTTGCATTGTTCTTATTAGTTGCATTGTTTAACATGATTCTATATTTCATAGAGATGTTTGAGTTTGCTGATTTAAACTAACTTTTGTGCTAACAACATGAAATTGTTTAGGTGTCACTTGCAGATTTTCACGTCCACAGTAAAGAAAGAAGGAATGCAAATAACACTACGAAATAGCAAAGAGCTACCCAACCAAATCACAAAGGTGAGGAGCGAAATATTAGCACCTCCAACAAGATCTCACTAGCCAATGGGAGAGAAAGAAGGCTTGAAATAGTCACCACAACCTTGACTATGATGAAGGGAGGTCTCGCAAGATCTCAAGCCCATGTTGCAATCGCTTGCTTCACACTTGCTTTGTGAAGTTGACAGAGTGTTGTTTCTGCAATGGAGTGTTGAAGTGTTGCTTGAGAGTGAATAAAGTGTTGTAGCTTGTGAAGAGATTGCTAGAGAGTGAAAATAAGATGCCAAGAGAGTCAAATGGAGTGAGAAATTGATGAATTTGAAGGAAGAATGAGCAAGAATAAGGCATTTTCAAGTTGGTTAGTCAAAGAGGGACATTACAAATTGACCCCAATTGAAAGTGTAATGCCTTTTCCAACTTCAGACAGAAGAATCCATTAAGGACATAAGCATGTCGCATGAACATCTGCACACCACATGCGTGTCCCCGACAAATATTCTCCCACCGACATAATAGATAGATTCCAAGAGGAAGGAAAGTAGCTAGCTGATGTGGAATTTTTCCTTTAGATTTTGTTTTCTAAGGTGAGGATGTGTACAAGGGGAATTTGTGTAATGGGTGCAAATTCGATCCTATAAATCTTGCCCCAACTTTAGAAAGCACGAATACTTATGAGTTCTTCAGTAAAGTAGATCGAAGAGTTAGTAAGGTTACAAATTCATACGTAAACCATTGAGGAAGCAAAACATGATCTAGCGAGCTCAAAAGTATAGGATAGAAGAAAATACTTCATAGCCCCATAGAGCTATGAAGTTGCACAAAGTACACCAATGGCCCTCAAACCAATGATGGACAAATCCTGTAGGATGAAAGTGCCTTATAGGCCTGTAGACCTGCAAGAATGTATCCCTCAAGATCTCTCACATGAAGGAAACCCAAAAAAGTAAGCATCTCACAGGCCCGTAGACCTGCAAGGAGGAAGATCCCAAGATCAATCACATGAAGGAAGCCCCATGAAGTGTGTGCCTTACAGGCTCGTAGACCTACAAGAAGATATCCCCCAAGATCTCTCACATGAAGGAAACCCAGATGAAAGCACCTTACAGGCCCGCGGACCTACAAGGAGGTATCCCCCAAGATATCTCACATGGAGGAACTCCAAAGAAAAGAGACTCCATAGAGTTGCATTAGAAAGCAGTTTTGTAGTCACACCTACAAAGTGACATGTTTACGCGTAGATAAAATATGTCAATTTAAACAAAGTGGCCACACAAGCAGTCAAGTGGACAGTCACACAGACCATCAACAAATTACAAAGCTTTCAAAGGGATCTCTTAGGAACTTGACATGAAGAGGGAGTCCACTCGGGGGACATGCTATTTGAAAGTGCAAGAAATGTGTTATTTCTCAAATCGATTCATCATCAAGGAATCCTTTTGAAATATGTTCACTTCATCAAGGAATTCAAAAGGAAGAAAGTGGGCCCCACATGAGGGGAAGGTAAAAGCTACTTCCACCTTAGAGGAAAGTTCTCAAATTATTTCTTTACAAACCCATGATGAAGGAAACACGTTTCATTAGGGTTTCAAGTCAAGAATGCAATTTTTGAAAAGGTTTTCAAAGATTTTCAAGAAAATATTTGCTGGCAACAAATTCATTTTTTAAAAATTGAAGTGTTATAGAAAATGCGTTGTCATGCATAAAAGGGACAACTCAAGGAAAGAAGAGAGAAGGATAAGAAAAGAGTGAAAGAGAAGAAGCAAGATAACAAATAAGAAACATAGGGGTGATCTGATATTTTGGGGTTAGAGCTACTCATAAATATATAAGTATAATAGTATTATATAAATGAACTGTCATCAACCCCCTACTATATAATACCATGTGAAGAATGCACGAGAAAAAAAAAGTAAAAATAAAAAAATGGGTCAACATGGAAGGGGAGCCTAAATGCACCCAATATTTTGTATCATCCCCAATTTGTCGAAAGTCAATTACAAACATGGAAGAATGATGATACAAATAGAAGAAGGTTTACAATCACTCTTGTATCCAAGCACCAAAAATGGTGGCAAGGGTCATCTAGGGACATAGAGAATGATCATGGGGGAACACATCACAACACACACATAGCTGATCTAAAGATAAAGACGAGGTCTCCCCTAACACTGATCGACCAAGAGGTCATTTGCTTCCCACTCTAGATTATGATAAGGGGAAGGAGGATGAGACTGTAGTGGTGGAATGTTAAGGGGAGGAGCTTTTGACCCTTCCATAATAAGGGCTAAGAAAGAAGCCCCCATAAGGTCTTCTCCGCTATGCTCTTGTGGAGATAGGGTCAGCGATTTTGCAAAAATCACTGACAAGCCTAGAACCTCATCTAGAGCGACATGCACTTTACTAGAGTGCCATGTTATACCTCAAAAGATGGAGAGGTTTGTGCCTACGATTCACTACTTGGATCATTGAGTGATTCGGGGGTAGTGACAAACTTAGGGGAAGTCAGGGCATGTTCCATTACTAGGACAAAACAAGTCAGCGCAAGACCACCTTTTGGAGAAGGTGGGCTTCTCTTATGCCCTCCATTGTTGGGAGGGTAACTCTCTACCTTCTGCTTTTTCAGGGGATGCAAAATCCCCACAAATAAGGCAAGAGGCATGGAGGAAGGCGATGAGGAGAAAACCACAACAAATACCACCGAAGTATTCAAGATGTCCACAGGTTTCAGGAAAGGTGGATGTATGGAAGGGACATGAACAAGGGTGGCTTAACTCAAGGAGTGATGAACACCTTCACCCTTTTGGGGTCGGGTGCATTCACAACAGGAGTCATAAATGATATGGAGCTCGGTTGAACAAAGGTAGAGGGGAGGAGAGAGGAGGACACAACATGAGGCCATGAAGGGGGGTGGTCATCTCCTCATTCTTTCTTTGCAAGGTGGCCTAATCAGCCATGAAAACCTTCCACCAGTGCTTCCGCTCATGCGGAAGGTAGTTTCTATGACTCTTTGAGATAGAGGATGAGAGCTGTGAAGGGACAAAATGTTCCTGCTCAACCATGGGAGTGTCTACCATAACTATTTCTAGCGGAGGGATAGGCTCCTAAATGGGAGTAGGAGGAGAAGGTTGAGAAATAGCTAGGGGAATTGGATCTAGTGCCTCGACAACATGCCTATTCCCATTTACTACGTTGGAAGCAGGAGTGGTGGGAGGTCGTGAAGGTCAAGACATAGAAGATTACCCTCGAGGAACTTTCTTTCTGTCATATCGAACATGCTAGGATTCATGGGTAGAACATGAAGCTTGAATGTGGGATGCTTAGGCCTTCACCAAGCGGGAACCATATGATTCTCTCGCAAGCATGGAACAAAATCTGATGGCATGAAAACAGGGTGAGAGGAATCATTGAGATGAACAACATAAGAGGAAGAAGAGGGACCTTGAGAGGGTTTTTCTTCCTCTCTCCTACGAGCCTTGGTAGCATCACTATCAACTTTTAAGAAAGCCCTATGTGAAAGAACATAAGGTGATGGAGGGTATCTTACTTTGGGTGTTGAGTGCCCTTTCTTCTACTTTTGATAAGTTTGGTACAAGAGATCCTTCCTAGGTGGGAGAGAACCAACTGTAGGATGGTGAAATCTGCAAATTGGTTAGTTAACATGACAAAAACAATATAAACAGAAACATACATCCTTATGAGATATTGCATCAAGTTAGATATGCTATATGAGACATTTAAACAACAAAACCAAAGGAAGCATATAAAACCTAAATACAAATCTATCCCATATTGGATTGGTGCTCCTTATGATGTAGAAAGGATGCCCTTTCCCAATCCTTGATATGCTTAGATTGCCAAGATGATGATATAGACAATGAGATGCTTGAACTCAAGTTGCCTATAATGTAGATGCTTGGATATGTGGCTGTTGTGTTGTTTGAAGGAGAGAAGCCTTCAACTTATAGTTGAGCTTGAAGAGAGGAGAGGCCAAATTGATGAATGTGGGATCATTCATGGGCCAATGACAAGATGCCACTTGTCAAGGTGTGAGAGGGTGAGGAATGTGCAAGTTTTGGCAAATGTGCCAATTTCAAATTTGAATTTGAATGACTTGACATGTTTTGGGGGGATGAAAGGTGCAATAAATGCTATGTTTGACTTGTGCAAATAGCATTTAAAACCTTGTTGGAAGGGACAAGTCCTTTTTGGGGGGAAGATTCAAATTGGAAGAATATTCCATTTTGATGCCATTTTGAATGTAATTAGAGGAAATAATAAATCAAATAAATGATTTATTGGTGCAAGTGGGTGGGTTAGTTAGGAGTTTGGATTTGACTCTAGTTGAGTCAAAAGCTAGAGAATGCTAATCATGATTTAGAAGTCAATTAATTTAGATTAATTAACTTAGGGGATATTAAGAAGTGACATTTGATAAATCAAATGAGAAGAACTTTAAGGATTTGATTAAATAATTTTGATTTATTTAATGAAACTTAGTGAATTAATCAATAAATTGCTTTAATTAATTAATAGTAGAATTTGATGTTAGTTAGAGTGAGATATATGATGTCAGTTTTGCATGTCTACATTTTTCCCCTCTTTGAAGCAATGTACTTGTTGCATTCGTTCAAAGAATGATGTTGCCAGCATCGAAATTAAAAAATTCTTTGGTTTTTTCGGATGCCCCAGTGGAAAATAAGTACGTTAGTACATTGCCCCCTCGAGAGATCGAGCGAAAAGATACAATTTGAGGTGGATCTCGCAACAAAGAGGTTCAAAATGAATGTATGGATGGTTAGACTATATGATAATGATGATGTAGATGAGATGTTTGGAAGATGCTTAGAATAACAAATTTATATTATCGTAAACAACTTTAAATGATTATGCAATGCATGTGAGATGGATGAGATGGATGATGTTTTCCTATAATGATATGACGTGATTATGCAAGATGAGAGGATGAATGCAGCATGGATGCAGGATGGATGCATTGTTAGCATGAAAGAAGGTAGAAGAATGAGAGGGATCAACCCTTGAATCCAAGAAGATGCAGAATTTCAACAAGCCAACTTTATTAGAGATGATGATGAAAGATGATGATGTATTGCTTATCCAGGAATGGGAGATAAAGAGCGTAACTTTCTTTATGTTTGATAACACACATAGGTGCGATGCATCAAGGTATTAAGAACCAGGATGGCGTTGCGCCTAGTGTGATGGACTCTGACTCGGCAATCAGATAGGAGTGATCTTGTTCACACTTGACATATAGAAACCTTGCTAGGACGGACCCAACAAAGAAAGTATTCGCCAAGTTATTTTACAAGAACATCCAACAAGCACAACAGATAAAAATATAATGATCATTGCCCCATTCCTTTCTCTCTAAACCTGTTTTGTTTAGGCATCATCGAGAGGTCCTTGGAATGAGCACAAAAGAGGATAAGTCAATAAAAGACCAAATGAAACAAACCAAACAAGCTAATGTTCTTCATACCACTAGCCAAGACTAACTACTATGGGGTACCTGATGCTTATGTCCATCGCAGGAAAGCTTCATCCTAGGACATGTAGTGATCAGGGTTTTGGTAGGACTGATTGGGTGATAAGCTATTGATACTCCGAGTTGACCAACTTGCTGACTTACTGACTTAGACCTTCGAGACTTTGACGATTAAGGTGTTCACTTTGGAACCTGCTAAACTTGCTTCCGATTGCTTCACCAAAGGGTGAAAGTGACGATGATTTATTAGGAATGATGACAATCACGGGTGAAAGCGAGATGGGATGGGTGCACCATTTTGGGTTTTTCAGATATTTGGATGTTTTTGGTGTTTTCGAAATAGTTTGAGGCTGTTTTGATTTTTGGATTTTCCAATGTTTTTGGTATTTTCAAAATTTTACGACAAACAGACTAACTTAAAGACCTATCCTAGGGGTCTCAGGAGCTGATCCATAGATTAGCCTTGCCTACGTTATACATGCAGAGACCACGTAGTTCGACTGGTGGTGGACTGATTTGATGATAATATGGACAAATGGATTGCCATTTTATTGCCTAAAGGACTGACTTAAGATGCAGACTAGATGGGCAAACGGATTGCCAATGCGACGGACGCCTAAAGGACTGACCCAACCGTCTCAGGGGATGATCAAAGATCAACCTTGCCTATGTTCAAGCTCAGAGACGACGTAGTTCGACAAGGTGAAAGACTTACAAGACTAAATGATGAATTTTTTGAAGATTTTCTGATATTTCGACATTTTTTTGCATTTTTTGATGAATTTTTTGAATGTTTTTGGTTTTTTGATGAAAATTTTCTGAATGTTTTTGAATTTTTGCATAATTTTGACAATTTGGATATGATATGTGATGATATCAGTGCTTTGTTTTGGGATTTTGTTGAAAACCAAGCTTTAATGTTGATTAATTGGATTGATGGATTGATAGTTTGACTAAGTGTGTTAAGTCAAACAAAAGTGATAATGCGCTCGTAAGTTCTAGGAAGTTGTGTTATCCCAGAGTAAACTCGTACAAAAAGGATAATTTGGCTAGGTGTGTTAAGCCAAACAAGGTGATTATGGATTTGATAATTTGGCTAAGTGTGTTAAGCCAAACAAAGTGATGATAATGAACTTGTAAACCCAAGGAAGTTGTGTTATCCTGGAGTAAACTCATGCACAAGATGATAGTTTGACTAAGTGTGTTAAGTCAAACAAGGTGATGGTTGATTGGATTCGATTGATCAAGATTGATGAAGCTTGATTTGGAACAAAATTATTTTGATGATTTGATGTGATGCTGACGTGCACATTAGATGCGACTTATATTGATTGTTTAGATTGATGTTCAACGAAAGATAGAACATCATCTTGTCAAAATATGCCATGGGCTAGTGATTTGGATTCGTGTTCACAAATGATTTGACCAAGTTGATTTCACATTTTCCAATGCTCGGATCACCACATAAGTGGGAAGATATAGATCAAGATTTATTTTTGAAGCAAGATGTAAATATCTGCCCCCCGGTTTCTAGCAATGTTTGGAATACCATGGGTGAATTCTTGGATACAAATGGATATGGATTATCTTGCGATAAGATAAGGGTGCTAAGAATAGAGGAACACTCATTCGCATAATGCTTCAAGGCTCAGATAGCGTTGGATAGGATGGGATCAATGAAAATGACCCGTGTCAAGATGTTTACCATAAACAAGTGTAAAGCGTGCACCAAAATTTTCCAAGATCAAGATAACTTGGAGTATGGATGTAGATGGAAACTGGATTGGATAAACCGTTCATGGATGAATGGATGATATGGAAGGAATGTTGGCTTCATTATGGATGTGATAAGATGCTTTCTTGTGAACTGGCGCACATAGATGCTTGATTCTACACATGACGCCTGTTTGCCAGGTTTTCATCATGGTACTTATCCAAAGCGCCACCAAAATGGTTTTCGCTGGAGGACGATTTTTTTCTTTACTGTTTTCAATCCTTTTTCTAATTTTTTTGGATTTTTATATTTTTATGATTTTTTTGTTGTCACCAGGACGCTTGTTTGCAAGGTTTTCATCAAGGTAACCATTTTTTCAGGAAATTTTCTGATTTTTTTGTATTTTCTGAGAGATTTTAAGCTGATGCTGAACCACCTCGTGGTGCTGATGTTGATGCTTCTATCATAATGTTCCATCGATATCCTGCTTGTAGAAGTTCTCTTGCCAAGATACATGCACTTGAATGCAACTTTTGAGATTCTTGATCTACTTTGCTGATACCGGAGTTAACTCTGTCTTTGTGCACCCATCGTGATAGGGTGCCTTCTGAATCCTTATGATGAAGGGTCGCCGCCAATACATGGTCAATGTGAGAATTGGATATCATGCGTGGAGGCGTGGATGGAGTGTGTTTAGGAGTAATAGATGGATTGGTCGATGGTTTCGAACCTTTGACTCTCCAAACTTGGGAAGATGAGCAATAATGGGTGGATATGGAAGTGTGCATGGAATTTGGACCAACTGCTTGATACACTTTGTACATTGCTTGAGAAGCCTGCTTTTTCCTTTGTGGAAATCTTTGATGGATACTTGCCCCATTTTTATTTTGCCCCATAATTTCTTTGACTGATGGAGTTTGATAGGGATAATCTTTCTTTGTATTTTTTGGTATCCATATGTATTTAATTTGTCCTTCAAGCTTCAGTACTTCTTTTTCTTTGATGACATTCTTCATGCTTTGATTCAAATCTTTCTTTTGTTGTTGGTCCCAATTCATCGATAGGGTGATGGGTGGATGGAGATTTAGCACGTGGCGGGTTGTAGTATTGGCATTGGTTTCATCATAAGGATTCTTCGTGCTCCCCATGTTGATGTTTGCTCGAGATGAAGTTGCCACCAGTATGGTGATAGTATTACTGATATGTTGAGATCCCTTGATTGTTGAGTAACCAAGGCCTTGACGCTTAGGATTGCCAAAAATCTGCACTGGTTCTAGGATACCCTGTTCATGTATGCCTAATCCTCTACCTTGATAATTCATCTGTTGAAAAAATTTATTTGCCATAGGATATGATTTACCTTGGAAACAAGGTGCTTCTCCTTCTCTGCTCTGTCGTGGACCTTCAAAAGTGTCAGCTTCTTTATTGATGAGATAGCTAGCCTTTAAAAAGGTGAGTGATCCAAGTTTATAAGTGATAGGATCTTCTGCATGTGGGATGACTTCCTGATTGATCTCTTTGGCTTGATCTTGTGTCATATCAGATTGTAGTGCTTCTTCAAGAAGTGTTGATGCTTCGTTGTCTACACAGAAGTCTTCCTCATGACTCACTTCATAGGATGTTTCTGATTCATGACTTATGTACAAGCCTTCTTCATGATCCATTTCTGACATGTTTCTGGATTTCTCTATATCTTGATCATGTGTACCAATGTTAAGAGTATGAGACTCTTGTTTTGAATGAAGATCATCTACAGGTCCATCCAAAGAAAGCATCTCATGGGTAGATGGAAGAGTATGTGCTATGTGGATATGGTCATCATTTGCGGCATCTTGTATAGATAAAAGAGTGCCCATTAGATCATTGTAGTATCTCGGAGATACAAATTCTTGATTTTGACTAATTCTGGAATTGCTTTCGCCATGCTTTTGATCAAGTTCTTGACATGGATCAATTTCAAAGGATGGATTGTCTACAAGGGGTTCTTGGACATCATCATTGGGAAGTGGCTCAATATTCTCTTGAGCTTTTAGTGGATTTGGATCAAATGTTGAGCTAGGGATTCCTTCAATATTTGTAACCATGAGGTCAAAGGATGTCAATATGTCTTGGGAAGGAACATTGCTAGACCTTGGTGATAGATTTTGATCATGCTTTGGAATATGTTCTTGAGATATTTCCTCTGACTCATAAGGCAGTGTGGAAACTTTTTCGATATGATCATTGGTCGATGGATCATAGATTATGTCAATGGGATCAAATAATTGTAACACATCTTGAAATAGATCACTAAAAAGTGGCTCTTGATGAACGACGATTTGATCAATGGATGGGGTAGACATATCTTCAATGTGCTCATTGATGGATTGATTTTGATCATTGTTTTCAACAATTTTGGTGGAGGGATTGTCAATGTTCTCAAACATAGGATCAAATGATGTTAATGTTTCTTGGATTGGATCATTGTTGGGTATCGTGAGTGAGTTTCGATCATGATTGAAAAGTGACTTTTGGTGTGTGATGATCTGATCATTGAATGAGATGGGAACATCTTCAATGTGTTGATTGATGGATAGATCTTGATTTTTGATTTCAATAATTGTGGTGGGAATCTGTTGCAAGCTTTGTTGGGCGAGTAAGGCCTGCGTTTGCTGCTGAGCCAATAACGCTTGTTGTTCGTCGTGTTGTTTTTGTGCCAATAATGCTTTTTGTTGGGCTCTTTGTTGTGCTACTTCTTCTTGGATTGGTTGCAATAGTGCGTAGAATTCTGCTTGCGCTTGCGCTTGTTGGGCTACTTGAGCCGCTTGTGCTTGCTGAGCAACTAGCTGTGTAGCTTGTTGGGCTTGGAGTGCCTTTTTGCGGGAAGCTTCTTGTGCAGCTTGCAACATGATGGAGAATGAATTGGTCGTGCTGTGTTTTGGCGGTGGTGGTGGTGGAATGGGAATGGTGTTGATTGTTGGGATTGCTTGGATGGTTTCCATCTGTTTTTGCAATATCGATGGAAAAATGGGATGATTTGGTATGATGTTTTGATTTGGCATGATAGATTGAAATTGAACATTGTTGTGGTTTAGAATCATATTGCTTGGATTTAGGTAACTTTGATTTTGCATGGTGTTACCTTGACTTGAATCCACATATGGAGTTGTCAATATATTGCTAGGATTTTGAACAACATTAGGGGGATTTGCAAACATGTCGACCCCAAAGTTTACCAAGTGTGGATTTGAAATGGTCATGTTTGGTAAAGTTGCACTTGGTATGTATGGATTTTGTGGGATAATGTTGTTTGGAAAACTCATGCATTGAGTGTTTGGTTGATAGATTTTTAGATTTGGACTTGGATTTAAATCTATCATTGGGAAAGGTGTTCCAAAATTCAGATTGGGTATGCTCATATTTGTTGTACCATTGATGTTTGTATGAAATAATGCTCCCATGTATGCATTGTACAAGCTTTGAAAATCAAGTGGTATTGCAAGGCTTGGATAGTTTGGTTGAATCGAATTGCTCATGATGGATGGATCAAGTTTATATTCCATGTCCCTCTTGTGTTGAGATCGAGTTTGAACCATAAAATGAAGATCAATTTTCAAGAATGTAAGAGATGAACCTCTAATCCTTTAGATCGGTCTAAACCTTAGGTTCAAAGAAGCAAAGAACTAGGATAATTGAAGGATCAAAGCGATGATGAGGATGAGATAAATAGAAGATGAGTGATATGGATGAATGGAACTCTTAAAGAAACTTTGAAGGGAATGCTAAACTTTTAGGACTTTGATTTGATTGATTCGTGATTGGATTGATGGTTTGACTAGGTGTGTTAAGTCAAACAAGAGTGATGAATGTAATCGTAAAACTCTAGGAAGTTGTGTTATCCAAAAGTGAACTCCTACAAGATGGTAGTTTGACTAAGTGTGTCAAGTCAAATGAGGTGATGATTTGATAATTTAGCTAGGTGTGTTAAGCCAAACAAGATGAACTCGTAAACCCTAGGAAGTTGTATTATCCAAGAGAGAACTTGTGTATAGGATGATGGTTTGACTAGATGTGTTAAGTCAAAACAAGATGATTTAATTTCGCCTAAGAGTTTAGCATAACAAATGACAAAGATTCCAAGAGCTGTTGGTGAGATGGAAATTTGATTGATTTTGATGGTTGAAAGATGGATGAAAGTGATTGAATTTGATCCTAGACTTGACTTAGAATAACACTTCTACTTACAAGATCTCGATGTTGAAGAACACGCTATATTCTGAACTCGAAAAGTCTCTCAAGATGCTCCTCACCAGCTTTCACACTAAGCTTTTTGAACTTCGGTTTTTGGGATTTTGATCATGTTAGAAAACACATGTGTTATCAAATTTTTCTTTTATCTTGCCTTAGTGAATCCTTTTTACCAAAATCACTTGCTTTGATTATGTTTTCAAACTGAATGTCTAATGTCCTACTTTCGTTTTCATCCCACAATGTCCATTATGTGGAAATCAAAGAAATTAGGGCAAAAGTTTCCTAGGTTTATCCTTAGTGAAAACAAATGACGATAGAATTCAAGCACTTAGAAACCTCTAGAGATATGATCCCTAGGGAAAGCAAGAGTGTCCAAGTTCGTCAAAAGTATTTGTTTCCTCCAAGGTGTTTGAAATTTGAGGCTCATGTGAATGTTCGTTTTTCAATGTTTTGAATCCAAGCAAAGTGTTTTTGATTCCAAGCACTTTTTACAACCCTAGGATGATGAGGCAATATCTTGTTGGGTTCCCACTTGGATAAATCCAGCTGCGCATATCTTGTGCGAATGGCTAAATGCTTGACCACACTGGCTCCCCTCCACGACACTCACTTATTCGGGTCAGCCAAGCATTAGTACCCATGAATCTCCCATGGCATACTTTCCATTTCTACAACAAAACCGCATGTATGCGTGGGGCGGCTTCAGAGGACATGACCTCTTGCACCAACAAGATACGCAAGGTTTTGGCCAATTTCTAAACAAGGGGTTCTAATTCGGGCATTCCCTTCGTGGGGGATTATCCAACGTCGGCGAGAGTCCATTGCTGTCCATCTCGTCGAAATAATCCTCGTGATTCTTGAACTTTCCTCAAGAATCCACACTTATATACCGGTTGGAAGTCGCTTGGCTTTAGCGTGTTCCCAGTTGGGTCGTTCCCTTGGGTGATTACTTTTTCCCACAAGGCAGGCCCTCTAAGATAAACAATAGCGAGCTAACATATCCCATCGTTCACACAACCCTTGTTGAAAAACAAAGGGGAGAACCTCCGGAATATATCAGGCTCACACTCGCATGTTTTGTTCAATTTTAAAATGCCCAAATTGAAGTGTGGAGGCAATATTTTTGACAACTTAATATCATGAAAAAAACTTTTGATTCTCAAGATCGCCGTGAGGTGCGAGAGAAGTGCATACGTCTTTTCAATGATATTACTTTGTGAAAAAGATTACAAAGCATGACAAACAGTTGTTCATTTTAAGTCCAAAAAGCAGTGATGAATTCGTTTTAAGCACCAAAATCCAAGTGTGAAGGTTGCCTTGTTCAATTTTAATCCCAAATTGAAATCTAGTAAATGTCTAAGGTTCAATTTTAACCAACTTTGAAAAGATCAAGTCATTGATTGATTTTAAGCCCAAATTGAAAAGTGAGTTAGCTAAAAACAGAAGAAAAAGGGTAGTAAATGGAAGCTCTAAGATTGTTAAATCAAGCATTAAAAAATGCTATTTTCCAAGTTTTGTTTTCAAAAATCTTCAATTCCACTCTTTTCGCCTTCACTTTTGTTTCAACCTTCAACTTCAATCTTGATGTCAACCTTGATGTTTCAACCTTTAACCTTTGTTCAATTTCGACAATCAAATCCAACGCTTCCCCTATATATAGCACAAAGTTATTAGAAATAAGATTTTTTTGATATGTCAAAGAATCAAACATGATGAATCCATTTACAAAGAAATCAATAATCAAGTAAACAAAAAAGTATTCTTTGGGAATTCTTGATGATATAGGTATTATGCTTGATTTCTTCAAGAATTGGATAGGAAAAGTTTAAATTCAGTTCATAATAAAGCTTGCTTGCATCTATCGCATCCTTAAGTCATAAAGTCACAGAAAGTACACCCTTATTGCTTGAGCCCTGAGCCTTCTAAGTCTATACTCTCTCCTCATTCGTACCACTCCAAGCAATCTTCCCAATTAGTTTTTCCCATCACTATTCTAACAAGAAAAGATGACCGAGTGGATTTTTTAATAAACTTGCAAGCTATCATCATTGGCAGGTGTGAGGACAGCTAACAAATGCGTTGAAAGAAAAGTTTCAAACTGATGCAATTAACACCAATAATTTACATCACTGTCAAGACAACAGTTGATATTAAAAGACACGCAAGGAACTATTACGCTAACAGTGTCTCCATTCTTATAGATAGTTGTTGGGTCGATGCATTAATCATATGTTTAAATCCTTTCTTATCACAAACGATTCTAAAGGCTATGGAAGACCTATCATTGGTGTCCATTTTAGAATAGGTGATCAAATTTCCATCTGCGTTCTTTCAGGAAGCTAAATTAACACGTGTCTTTTCATTTGTGAAGTCTGCCAGCAGGTGATACCCATGACAAGAAGAATAGGGGGCGATTGAAGTTTGTGAATAGCTTTTTAAATTTGCGTCCAGGCACACCTCACGCACCAAACAGCTTGGACACTCCTTTGCAATAATACACGACAGGATGCCAAAGTATGGGGAAACATGGCCCACAAACTTTTTTTGACAGAAATCATGTAAGAAATACAAACACACCTATATCAAATCTATATCAAATCGATATCCAAAACACGGCGGTTAGTGTTGACTATGCAAATCTATATCCATAAAGTATATACACAGCTCCAACATTCATGGTTTGCGGCTTGGATTGTCAGACTGCTGCAAAACTCAAAAATAAAAAAGATTGCGTATCCTCCTATATGCTCATCCTGCCATTCACTGACATAAATGGATGATTTATTTGATACAACTGTCAACAAAGATTTCATTATGAAAAGCAAAGACACTCATAAATAGATGCTACAGCTGGTAAGTATGTATCACTATCAACTCAAACATTAACTTTAAAGATTTTAGGACTGTCAGAATACTCAACCGCCGACCCACTTGTGATTGTTTGAAAGAAACTTTAAAGCAGTAAGCAAGCAATCTTTGGAAAGCAAGAAAAGCACTCCCTCCACAGAATTTATATGTGAATTAGTAACTAAATTAAAAGCAACAGACCAAAAATGTCTAATTAGAGTTTGAAATTGATTTCGACTGTGCGGTTTATATCAAAATGTTTGTCAGGTTCCAAGTTTCGAAATTCTCCCCTATGCATAAAGGAAGATGGATTAACAGGCAATAGACAGAGATCAAAGGCGCAGGAAAATGGATCATAAAAAGCAATGAGCCTCTGATTATCCATGAACAGAGGCGTCGATTTGTTGCATTATCCGGTGCAAGCTCAGATGGTTAGATTTATGTTTCTGTCCAACATCGACCAGACACTGGTAGCTCCTGTGGGGATTCTCTCTTCTCATATTTTTTATTTTTTAGTGAGACCAGTGGTCATAGAAGTTGTCAGCTTCGGGTGCAGAAAAAGAGGTGGACAGATAAGGGAGACCATGGAAGACAGATTTTTCATTAGCCAAATGCAATGTCATTGACATTGTATCGATTGAGACAACTACAGGAGATGGCGAAATGGCAAAACTTTGCTTTTTTATCTCCTTATACATTCCCTACGGCAGTCGATCTCAGTACTCCTGAAGCACAAAAGCGTTTTGTTGCTGTGCTCCATGAAGTCCTAAACAGAAAATATAGAATCGTAGATAACTATTATTTACTCTCAAGACAATATTAATCAACATGATTTAAATGAGTACCTAATATAACACCCAAAATCACTTTGTATATCCTAGAATCAAGAATTAACATCCCAATATTTTTGAATGGCTCACGGAAAATGTCAAAGATTAAATTTAAAAATGTATGTTGTAAGATAAAACTCATGGTCAGGGATAGAGATAATGCCCTCCTTCTAGCGCCATTTGTAGGATGGTGAAATCTGCAAATTGGTTAGTTAACATGACAAAAACAATATAAACATAAACATACATCCTTATGAGATATTGCATCAAGTTAGATATGCTATATGAGACATTTAAACAACAAAACCAAAGGAAGCATATAAAACCTAAATACAAATCTATCCCATATTGGATTGGTGCTCCTTATGATGTAGAAAGGATGCCCTTTCCCAATCCTTGATAAGCTTAGATTGCCAAGATGATGATATAGACAATGAGATGCTTGAACTCAAGTTGCCTATAATGTAGATGCTTGGATATGTGGCTGTTGTGTTGTTTGAAGGAGAGAAGCCTTCAACTTATAGTTGAGCTTGAAGAGAGGAGAGGCCAAATTGATGAATGTGGGATCATTCATGGGCCAATGACAAGATGCCACTTGTCAAGGTGTGAGAGGGTGAGGAATGTGCAAGTTTTGGCAAATGTGCCAATTTCAAATTTGAATTTGAATGACTTGACATGTTTAGGGGGGATGAAAGGTGCAATAAATGCTATGTTTGACTTGTGCAAATAGCATTTAAAACCTTGTTGGAAGGGACAAGTCCTTTTTGGGGGGAAGATTCAAATTGGAAGAATATTCCATTTTGATGCCATTTTGAATGTAATTAGAGGAAATAATAAATCAAATAAATGATTTATTGGTGCAAGTGGGTGGGTTAGTTAGGAGTTTGGATTTGACTCTAGTTGAGTCAAAAGCTAGAGAATGCTAATCATGATTTAGAAGTCAATTAATTTAGATTAATTAACTTAGGGGATATTAAGAAGTGACATTTGATAAATCAAATGAGAAGAACTTTAAGGATTTGATTAAAAAATTTTGATTTATTTAATGAACCTTAGTGAATTAATCAATAAATTGCTTTAATTAATTAATAGCAGAATTTGATGTTAGTTAGAGCGAGATATATGATGTCAGTTTTGCATGTCTACACCAACATGTGTGGGCCAAAAGTGATCTAAGGAGTAGCTATCACGTGCGATTGGTGGTTTATAACCAGCATCGTGAATCACACGCACTAACCCCCCATGAACGAACTTCGAACATTTGTGTACAATTAAGGAAACTATGTTCATAGCTACTAGCCAGGGGATACCCAACTTCACTCTAAAGAGTTCAGACCCCAGGATTATGTCAAATAGTAGGTTTACAGACTTAGGCCTGATAAGGATTGATAACACAATACTACCCAAGGGAGGTACAAAAAGTCCGTTGCGTATACAAATGGTGCTCATAGGTGCATTGTACTCATATTTGTGAAATAAATTAATTAACATGATCTTCTCGATCATGATATTCACTTGAGACATCGGATCAACAAGAACACTCGCTACAATGTTCCTATTGATTCGAGTAGGGATATAAAGAGGAGATGGTTCTCTATTGAAGCTCATCGGCAGGCCCTATGAGGTGAAGGTTATACTTGTGCCACTACTCATAGGCTACATAGAGGGGATAGGTTGATGCAGAAAAGAGGCCATCACACACATTAGACAATACTTTCATAGAGTCCCCAAAGGTTATAGGATAGGATAGTGACCCAACAAAGGTTTCGTTGCATAACACTTATGGGACCTTCCGACTATGCCTACTAGAGGTTACAAGTTGGGTTACAAGGCGATAGCCTCACAAAACTCACACCTACAACACTCCCAGAATACGAGGAAAGGAACTTTTAGTATCATAAAATAGAACCAAAATGGTTCACGATGGGTTCACCAAAATTTAAGAGAGGGGGACCAACCACGTCAAGGCCCCAGATCATGAAGAGACAAGAGCGGTAGGCTACCCTAACTTACCTCACTCTAAAGGGATGCTAAGAAATATGAGACGAGAATGATGAGGACTATAAGGTCCTTCTACCACTCTTCAGACCTGAAATCCAAGTTGGGGCTAGGCGAGCTAGTTCTCGAGTTCAATATTACACTTTAGATAGCTCTTTGCTCGAGGATGAAAGAACGATTCTTGGATGACAACGCAACACACTGGCGTCTCTTAGGTGTGTTGGTGTCTATATGGTTAGAGGACATAAAAGGAAATATGAACCACCAGAAAACAAGCTGACGACCTAGCTAATTAATCTTAAATGAACAAAACAAAACTATGAAGTATGCCAAGTACAAGCAAAGATGATAAAAGTAAATATATGAGAGCTGAAATAACGAAGATCATCTCACCAAGGTGTCAGTTCTCTAGCTAGGTTTGAAAGAACGTCCACCTGCACACAATAAAGAGGGGAAAATTGTTGGTGTTTCCACCTCCACAGACAACTAGATAGCAATGAGAGAGAAATATGTAATAAAGAAGTAAAGAAAGAAGGAATGCAAATAACACTACAAAATAGTAAAGAGCTACCCAACCAAATCACAAAGGAGAGGAGTGAAACTTTACCACCTCCACTAAGAGCTCACTAGCCAATGGAGGAGAAAGAAGGCTTGAAATAGTGAGCACAACGTCGACTGTGATGAAGGGAGGTCTTGCAAGACCTCAAGCCCACACTGCAATGACTTGCTTCACACTTGCTTTGCAGAGTTGACAAAGTTTTGTTGTTGCAATGAAGTGTTAAAGTGTTGCTTGAGAGTGAAGAAAGTGTTGTAGCTTGTGAAGAGATTGCTAGAGAGTGAAAAGAAGATGCGAAGAGATTCAAATGGAGTGAGAAATTGATGAATTTGAAGGAAGAATGAGCAAGAATAAGGCATTTTTGGGTTGGTTGGTCGGAGAGGGATGATACAAATCAGCCCCAATCAAAAGTTTGATTCCTCTACCAACTTCAGACGTAGGAATCCATTAGGGACGCAAGTGTGATATGCGGATGTCTGGGCGCCATGCCCATGTTTCTGACAAATATTCTCCCACTGACACAACAAAAAAATGCCAAGTGGAAGGAAAGCAGCTAGCCGATGTGGAACTTCACCTTCGTGTTTGGTTTTCTAAAATGAGAATGTGTAAAAGGGGAATTTGTGTAAGGGGTGCAAATTCACTTCTATACAATAAATATCCAACAGTAATATCTCAATGGAGTTTGAATCTTGATAGCAAAGACAACAACACCATAACTTAACCATCACACTATATCACTATTGACTTTAATAAATATTATATTGATATGATTGTTGCTTATGAGTTTTTCCTTTTTATCTCTTGTATTTTCTAATTTTAATATTTTTATTGAAATAATTAATTTAATTATTTATTTAAACTTTATGACAACAATTTACATTAAGATTTATTGTTTTAAATTTTATTTTATATATAAATAATAAAAATAAAATTTCTTTTAGTAAACAATTTTATTTTAATAATTAGATTTAAAATAAAAAATAAAATATGTTTTAAATTTATTTTCCTACATATAATAAATTATTAAAGTGAAGGTTCTAACATGTAAGAGTTACCTTCTACTAGGTAGTTCCTAGTTACAAATGGAACTTATTACTAATAGCTTAGATATATTAAATACATCTATCTAAAATAAATCGAGAGATACCGGTCTTGAGGTTCCTATGGTTTAATTGTTTCTGAGAATAGATAGGTGCCTTGAGACTGATATCTCTCGACATATTTTAGATAGATGTATTTAAGATATCTGAGCTAGTAGCATCTGCAATGCTGTATGCAAAATATTACTTTAGCATGTGTTTGAAAAAAGTATTTTTATTCTTTGTAAATATTGAATGAGAAATTTTACATTAAATCATAAATATAATCTTCATGCTTATAGAGAGAGCTCTTTATATCTTTGTCTCCCTCTCTATCTTTATGTTTCTCATTATCTCTCAATCTCTCTTCCTCTCTCTCGCCTATTTCTCTATATATTTACCTTCTGTTATATGTTTCTTTCCTTTCACCTCTCTTTACCTCTCACTATTTCTCTCCCTTAATCTCTTTTTATATCCTTGTTTGTCTCCCTCCTATCTCTCCTTCTCTCCCTCTTTCTCCCTATATCTCTCTCTAAATATGACTTCATATCTCTACTTTTCTACCCCTTCATCTCCCCTCTTATTCTCTCTCTTTGTCTCTCCCTCTTTATATCTCTATTTATTCCTCTCCCTCTTCTCTCCTTCCATCTCTCCCTCTCTCCCTCCTCTCTCCCTCTCCATATATTAATCCATATCAGCATCTCCATCTCCATTTCCATCTAGATATTTATCTTCATCTCTATCTCTTTCTCCTTACCTCTTCTTGCATATATATCTTCTCTTATCTTTCTCAATATATGTACATCTCTCTCTCTCTCTCTCTCTCTCTCTCTCTCTCTCTCTCTTTGTATCTCCCTCTCTCTCCATATATCCCTATCACTCCCTCTTTCTATGTCTTTGCATTTCTCTTCCTCTCTCCCTTCCTCTCTATCTATTTACATATATATTTCCATGTATCTCTATCTCTATATTTCTCTCACTCACTCACACAATCCCTATTTCCCCCTCCCTATCTTTATCTCTATCTCTATCTCTATCTCTCTCTCTCTCTCTCACACACACACACACACTCCCTATTTCTTCCTCCTTATCTCTATCTCTAGTTTTATTCTCTCTCTCTCTTTATCACTTGTCTTTATCATCTCTATTATATCTTAATCTTGCCCCTATATTCCCATCTATCCCTCTTTCTATCCCTATCTCTCTCTCTCTCTCCATATAAATACCTCTTTCTATATCTCTCTATTTCTCTCCCCATCTCTCCCTCCCTCACTCTCTCCCTATCCCCCTATCAATCTCTTTATATCTACCTCTCTCCCATTTCTCTTACCATATATCTCTATCTATCTCTTTCTCTTCCCATATATCTTTCTCTCCCTCTATATCTCTCCTTAGTTCTCCCCCACTCTTTATTGTTATTCATCTACCTCTAATTCTCTCTATTTTTCTTTCTCCCCTCTCTCCCTCTCTCTATATATCGTTATATATCTCTATCACTCTATTTTTCCATCTATATGTCTCCAAATATCTCTATCTTTCCATCTTTATGTCTTTATATATATCTCCCTCTCCCTCTCCCTCTATATCTCTCTATCTCACTATCTCTTTCTTTATCAAGCTCTCTCCCTCTCTCTCCCTCTCTCTCCCCCTTTCCCTCTTCTTAGACCTCTATATCTATATATTATTTATCTCTCTATCTCTATCTCTCCACATTTCTTCTTATCTCTCTCTATACCTATCCTATTATCTCTCCATCTCTCTACTTCTCTCTATATATCACTTTCCATTTCTATCTTTATCTTTCTATCTCTCCATCCTCTCTCTTTATTTCTCCCTCTCCTTCTCTCCATACCCCTCTCCTTCTTCATATCCATCTCCATCTCCATCTCCACCTCTATCTCTGTCTCATTAACCCCCCCTCTCTCACACACTCTTCCCCTCTCTATCTCTCTACAAGTTCTGTTGGTTCTTCATTTGTAAATATTTCAAATCAATTTGCACATTTCTATTGTTATTATGTGTACCTAGATCTCTATCATTTTGTGTTCTTTGTAGCCGTCTTCGTCTTCTCAATTGAGAGGTTAACTCCTCTTGTGAAATATTTTTTCTACATGATTTTCACTCTATTATCTGGTGTTTGTAACACACGATCTATTGTAATTGAATTCATTCCTTCATATTTACCCTCTATATTCCCATGAGATTGAAAACCCCTTTGAATTAATTCTCAATTACGTACTTGTATTTTTGGTGTTTCTATCTCATTAAATTGGTCTAAATGCTCATCTATTTGTAATCTTCTTCTTAATATATATTTCTCCTCTTGAGATGTTTGTACATGATGTATTCTCATCTCATGTGCATGTTCCCTCATTTTCGCTTCAATCTCTTCAACTTTCATATCTTCCCTATGTTTAACATGTCTTTCTCTATCATTTTGGTTTCAATGATTTCTTGCTTCCTCTCTTTGTACATTATTCATTTGCTCATGTCACTGTCTCATGTAATTTTTTGATCATATTGTCTTCCATGTTCTCTTCATTTTTCTTCATTTTCAAAATTTAGTCTTGAATGAGGCATCCTAAACAATTATATAATAAATATAACAAACAAAATTATCCTAACAATTATATAATAAAATTAATACAAATTAAATGGCAAATCTTATTTATTTATAATATAATTAGTATATATAACTTATAATTTAATTAATTTATTTTTATTTTTTTATAGATTAGTATTGCTTTTGACTGGAGCAATGAACCAGTGAGGCCACATTTGGGGGGCCTCATCCCGTAAATTTGTTTCTCCTTGGGCCTCTATTCTCCAACAGTCGTCCTCAACAACCGTCGATGGGTGAACCAGTTGTGCCTCTAGCTCTTGAACGAACACACACCCAATTGCCCCTTCCTTTTGTCCTCCCGCCACAGTGAGCCACTCTACCTCCGACACTCCCTTTTGTTCCTCCTTCTTCCCCTGCCCACCTCCTACCTTCTCCATCCTTCCTTCTCTCTTCGCAGCCTTCTTATTTCTCCACCTGTATTTCCTCTTCTGTTCTTCCTCTAGTGAAGGCAGAGCCTCCTTAGTTCTCTGGTTGTACCCAACCCTCCAATCTGCCTGCTCCACCAGCCTTCTTGTCGGTGAAGCCTTCCTGCCGGTGATCTCTGCTGCAGTCGCACCAAACCCCAGCCCTCCCTCTGTCCAAAGCCTCCGTATGGTGACCTACGACCCGTATTTTCCTTATCCAGCATGCCCTGGATCTGTGGGTCTGTCGTGCCTGGAGGTGGTGAGGTTCGAACAAGTGACTGCCCTCTCAACAGGGCTTGTGACATACCATCACACTGCGGGGTCATCCCTTACTTATAATTTAATTTATAATATGAAAAATTAATTGATAAATTTTATTTATTTATAATAAATAATATATTATTTACACCTCTTAATAAAGCAATGAGTATCTTTAAAAAGCTATTCAAAAATAAAATGTAAATTAAATAAGTATTATAAATATGAGAAATTTTATTATACACTAATTTTATAAAAAATATATCACAAAATTACTACATATCATAAAACTTATTTATTTATAACTAATAATTAATAATTTAATCCTCTTTTTGAATTTAAAAAATAATTCAAAAATAAAATATATGGAAAACCTTTTCTAACAAATAATTTATTTAAAATTTTATTTATGAATTACAAATTAAAATTTACTTTTTTATCTTTCTTTTTTTCAAAAATATAGAAATCATAAAAAGTAAAAATTATTTTATTTATTTTAAAAAATAAAAATTAAATACCCATACATTTAAAAAATAGAATATAATATATTAGTAAATTTCAGTTAGTTAATACTCATAATCAAATTTACATTCAAAATACTAAATAGTACCTTCTAAAAATAAATAATTATCTTATTTTATTAACCAAAATCAACCTTTAACTATTACATAATTGATAACCATCAAATAAGAGACTAGTACAATCTTACATTTAATCATAATCAAATGATCATCCAAAAAACTAATAATCCATTTAAAAATAGATAATTATTACCCTGAAAAGTGAAAGCAACAAGTATGCGAGTGTGTCAATAGAAACTCAGGAAATTAAAATTGACGTTTTCGTGAAGGCTAATTTTATTCACCTTTATTACTATTTTTTACTTGAACAAATTTTTTCCATTTACTGAAAAGTTATTTTATTTTTACTTAAATAAGAATTTTTAAAAGTAGGTCACTTTGTATTTTCTATGAAAAAAATTCAAATAAAATATAAAAATATACATATTGAAAATGGAAATATGAAATTTATTCAACAGATTTATTAATACATATTTTTCATATTAAAATATATTTTCATATTTTCCAAATATGAAGTTAAATAAATTGCATCAATAAAATATAACCTAATTCTAAAAATATAACTATTTTTAGAATTAGGTTTTATTATTGCATCAATAAAAAAATAAATTATACATAAATATATAATATTTATTATACTTTTATAAAAAATAAAACATAGAATAGTAAAAATAGTAATTTTTTATTAAAAAATTGTTATGTAATATGAAGATGTAAGCATTTTTCTTCAAGTCAATAGACTCTTCATAATGATAACTTTCAATGTTTTTTATATATATTATTAATTAATATATGTATGCTAGTCCTACATTATTAACCAATATTCACATTTAACTATTTCATGAATCATATTTAAGAATATCCATTAAGTCACCGACTAAACATATGTTGTTGGTGATAATTAATTTTTTTTTTTTAAGTAAAAGTAACCTTCAACTATTAAATAAATAATATTTAAAAATAGTCATACAAGTCACGGGATTGTACAATCTGATGCTATAAGTGACACCTTGAAAAATAAACCAACTTTGTGCCATATTTAAAACAACGCCATCATTACTTTTATTCGGACAGATTTGTATTCAGACTGACTCTAGAATGATATCGAGAATTGCAAACATGAATCCATAGTTTGCATCGGTGGAAATAGATGAAGGCCACAACGCTATTACAAATATCTACCTCATGACTGCCTCACAGGTAGCTTACCGTGCAAAAGTTATTGTATGCCCACAATGGTGAACAGTCATGAAACAAGCAATTCTTGTGAAAACGGCAGAGTACAGAGAAGGAAAATGCATTGGGTAGTAGTGGCGCTGTGTGTAATTGCAAGTGTGGAGGAAAGATCAGCTGGGTCGCTGTTGGGTAGATATCATTTCCATGAAGGAGGTCACAGCTATTGGCTCAGAACACTTTTGACGTCTGTAGGTTCTCCATTGTTAATTCTCCCGCAGCTCTTCAATAGACCAACACAGTATTCCTCTTTGCCCACCCCGTCTCTTATAATCAAGTATCTGAGCATCTGTACAGTACTGGGCGTTTTGGTGGCGGCCAATAATTTTCTCTACTCGCTGGGCTTTTACTACCTGCCCGTTTCCACCTTCGCTCTTCTCTGCGCCACGCAGCTGGCCTTCACAGCGGTATTCTCAATCCTGTTAGTGAAGCAGAGAATAAGCCATTACGTTATAAATTCATCAGTACTAATTATTTTAGGAGCAGTTTTACTTGGCATCCAGGCGAAGGGCGAAAGGCATCAAGGATTTAAAAGTGGGGAATATAAATGGGGAATTGTTTCCACCATTTGAGGATCCGCGCTGTATGGTTTTATTCATCCGTTACTACAGTTTGTTTTCAACAAGGTATTTAGGTTATCTATTTAAAAATGTTATAAATAAAATAATTGTTTTATTTCTATGAGCAAGAAACTATTTTTGATTGTTAAATTGTTTGATGTTTAAGAGTAGTTAGAAAAGGGTAGTTTTGTGATGGTGGTGGAAACGCAGGCGCTGATTTGCATGGTGGCGAGTGGCGTTGCGGTGGTGTGGTTGCTGTGCAACGGTGACTTTAAACACATAAGTAAAGAAGCGCACCGCTTTGGGGCGGGAGAGAAGGGGTATGTTCTTACTCTGTTGTGGTCTGCCATAAGCTGGCAAATGTGTGTGGTGGGAACTTACGGACTGGTTTGCATGGTGTCTTCCTTGTTTTCCATGGTGGTCAGCACTTTAACGCTGCCAGTTCTTCCAGTTTTAGCTTTGTTTGTGTTCGACGACAAAATAAATTCGTTGAAGGTGATCGGAATGGTGTTAGGGATTTGGGGGTTCGTTTCGTATGCTTATGGCGGCTACCAAGAGTCGAAAAAGACGAAGGAGCTTCCACTGCCCGTCTCCCCAGTATAGCATTGGAGGCGCTTTCAATGAAGATGGTAGCCATCGAATCTTTAATGTCGGCCGTTTCAAAGGCGCTCTTCATATAAACGACAATTCTAGGGCAGACTACATGGACTCCAAGCTCTGGCATATATGGGAACAATTTTCAACTGTTTACCATTCAATCATTCATCTTATACAAGAAAATTGAATATGTTATCATAATACATATTTTGTTTAGGAAACAATTATGTAGTTCGTAAAAATAATATTAATATAATAAATTGTTCAAATAACAAATTAATAAAATAAAATAATTATTAAAATATTATAAAATATTGAACATTTAGTATGGAATTAGAATTAAGAATATTTATATTTAGATAAATCTATATAAAAGATGTTCAAAAATATCATTTTTAAGTACTTATTTCACTTAAATAAAAAATCCTTTTAAAAATAAGTATTTTGAGAATGATATTTCTTGATATACTTTACATAGATTATCTAAAGATAAATATGCTAATTTATTAAATTTATTTAACAACTTTTCAATATAAAATATATTAATTCTATTTTATTAGAACATCAAAGTAGTTTGTGTATTGACTAGTTTGGACTACCTTTAGTGCAAAGAAATATGTGTGGCTTTTAAATAAATAAAACCAAAATTTCTAGCTACTTTGATTCTCTTGACTAGATCATCTAAAATTTTCACAATAATGACAAGCTAATCCAAAATATCATCCATTTATTTCTTGAACTCTTTGTTACCTTGTAAAGTATCATGCAATATATTTGCAATATTTGCAACTTAAAAGAAGAAGAAGAAGAAGGTAAATGATCACAATTAAAACTCCAAAAAGTATGGTATTGTTATAAACTAGTGTTGAGCATTTTCATTGGAAACAAATTAGAGCTAGATTAAATGTATATATAAAATAAATGACACAACATGAACATTTGAAGGGATACGAGGTGATAAACAATATACATAACTTTCTTTGAAAAAAGATGATGTAACACTCTTAATATATCATCTTTTATGTGATTTTAAAAGTAAAAGAATTTCTTCTACAATTTTTTTTCATTCAATACAAATCATATTGTGTTAGAAGTTTTGGGTTCATATGGAAACAATTAAAAAATTAAATATAACATATATTTGATTTAAATTGTTCTAGTTTTTCATATTGAGAGCTACACTTACCATAAATAATCAGCATGTTGACAATAATGTGGTAGGACTTTAAGCTCTTCCTATTAACAATATGCACACAATTGAATGAAGAGGTACGATGTATTGAAATTTCTCATACAACACTTCACTACTTGGGCATGTTTAGTGAATCATTATGATAATTGTGTTTCCAAAAGAAAATTTTCATTCAAAACAACATGTCTCATTTATTTATAGAAATTTTAAGGATCCTATTAAATATGCACATAACTTAGCATTTTTCTTAGTATTTTTAAGTCAAATTATTGCTTTTCTTAAATATTTTTTCAAAATATGAACAATATATTTAAACACAATTATAACACATTGACGTTTTATGACGGAAGCCATCCCATTGTCATGTGCAAATACGTTAGACTCTTTCTATTGCAAATGCAAACGCAATCAAACAAAGAAAAAATATATATTGAAGTTCCACCAAAGTTGTTTAGGGCATGATAGTCGCCACATCCCTTATGTTATCAAGATCTTACACTCATAACCACTTGATTCTTGGTGGGATTATTTAAGACCACTCAATTTAACCAACAAACCACTCATCATAACTTGATCCTTAATTAATTCATTTATAACCATTCAACTTAACCAACAAATAAATAAACCATCAACAAATTAAATTCCAGATTCATTCAACTTTTTGTTACCATTGTTTATTAACTCTTACTGTCAATTTTCGCATTCTAAAATGTGAATAGATCGATGTTATATGCCTCCAGGTGTGAAAAGGGAAACTAAATAACAAGATAATAATTTGAAATTCTTCGTGCAAACGCTTTTGGTTGAGGACGGAAGTATGAGCATTGGTTCGCTGTCTCACTGTAACACACGCAAAGAGATGTATAAGTTATTTTTGTCAAAACAGAACAAATAAACTTGCTGATTTTTATTTTAAAGAAGGTTATACAGCTAGATTTGAAGTAGAGATGTACCCATAAATTGTATTTTAGGTTCACCATACTGTGGACAATGACAAGTATCTAAGAAGAATCTCAAGTTCATGTCCGCCCTAAAAGTAAAAAATTGTGGACCTGAGAATGACTACGTGATAGATACCTACGTTGAAAGGTACTTTCAAAAATATCAATTCTACAACAACACGTGAGTATTTAGAATTACATTTGTTAAAACAATATTTTTTATTAATTTGAATTAAAAATTATTTATTTATTTTGTCATAAAGTGTGGTTATGGGTTAGGTTTAAATAGTATATTAAAGTTTTGATTTGTTTAGGTTGTATTGTTTTTCTAGTAAGGTATATTTATTAGTGTGATTTTGAATGAGGAAATGAAATAAGTCAAAGCTTAGTGTAAGGTGTTCAAAACCAATTGATGGTTATGGAGTGATTTATTTATATCTTGAAAATGAAATAAAAAAAATACAAGTATGTTATTTTAAAACAGATGTAAAGTTTGATACAAAATAACTTTTAATGGGAAGCCTTCAACTATATCTATGTTAGTTTACTCAATAGAAATAAAATGACTCAATCATTTGTATAGAAAAAAATAACATAAATATCTACATGTTCACTATTCATAGAAGATACGAAGAGGGAACCTTGTTATCTTCTTTTTACATTTTTGTTGTTCCTAAGCTAGATCTCCAACAAAGCTTTAGTCCACTTCAACTAGGATAGACACTTTGATAATGCCTTTTAGTAAGGATAAATCTTTCCTTGCATTCATCATATCATTTTCTTATAGTTCCTCCTTCATTGTGTATGAAAGGAGTCCAAGTTTCCTTTAGATTTTTATTGCCAACTAGCCAAGACATGTTGGGAAATGGAATTTTTTCTTGAGACTACATTGTTTAAAATAGGTTCTAACCAACCCAAAATGTTCTTTTCTAATAGCACATCTACCATCAGTTGCACTTCCTTCTTATCAATGCCTAGGTCAAGTAATATTCCAACCATCATTGATGCAATATTTGAATTTACTTTATACTTTTTATTAGAGAAAAGGAAATCTTCTCCACGCATCCACTAGATAGTGGAGATGGTTATGTTTTCCTGGGATTTCAATACCTTCCTCGATTTATTATCCTTAACTATTCTAATGAATTCCATTTTCTTTTCCTAACAATCAAGCATGTATGTTAGTGTATTATAATTTTTAAAATCCCTATAAAGAGAAATTCTTGAAAATCAAATGAAAATTGTATTTCCATTTAATGATGAATTCTAATAGTATAGTAGACTATCATGGATTGGTGTAGGGATAAATTTATTTTTTCACATTCAATATAAAATGCCGCTATTATGTTTGTTGATTGCATTCCTTCCTATCATGAGTGGATATGGTTCTTCTACAACTAAAAAAGTGGAGTATCTCATCATCAATTGATTAAAATAATACTTGAACATGAGATAAAGTTCAAAATCAAGATATAAAGAACATGAGATAAGTTATAAGTATTAATGAGTTGTATACATCAACTTGGTTGCATATAATGTGTTCCTTGTATTTATTAATTCCACAACTTGTAATAATTTTTTCTTCCTTGTTCACCTCTTTTTAAGCATGTTGGACCATGTAGTTTGTTAGGTTATTCAAGAGCAACAAAAACTCTTTCAAGATATTGTCATTTTTTGCATCGACCTCATTCAACCAAAAAGGTAGTTAATCTAGTAATCATAATATCAAATCATAGCATAAAACATTCACTAACATCACAATGATAATATATTCACATTTCCTTGCCTAAAAATAATAGAGAAGAACAATCATAGCACATGTTTTCATAAAATAATTTTTATACTATAATTAAAAACACAAATCAATGTATCTAACTTAAGGTTAGTTTAGATAGCATAATCAATTGGTCCAAAAATGGGGTGTGATAGTACAAGTGCAATTTAATGATTGTAGAATTCCAAAATTTTAAATCCCTATTGACAAATAATTACACAAAATGAATATGCTTAAAAAAATGTGTAGTGCCTATGTAATAGACTAAATATTTGTGCTTATTGACCATTCAATTAATTTTGTAGGTGTTGTTTCTAGTCATTAGTGTAGTAGAGTTCAAACACTAGACAATACTACACACATACAATCTCACTTTAATATCTATTTTGGTGGTGTGAAGTTACACTACTCTTAATACTACTTTCCACTATATTTCCAAAAGTAAAATAATCTATTTTATAAATTTTTCATGTTGGTTTTCTCATATCAAGAAAGTGCATAAACTACCCAATAGAAAAACATAATATAGAAAAATATCTCATTCAACACTTTGCCACTTGACTATAGGAGATACCTACTACAAACTATAAAGAGATATCTACTATAAAACTTTTTACAAAAAATAAATCGTATCCATATTATTTGTATAACTCTATGTATCAATTTACCACACAATATAAATAATAGATAACTGTCACTATTACAATTTAATATTTCTCTTATCCAAAAATCATTAAGATAAATTAGGTGTTCTAATCTCTCTCTCCGAATTATTTACAACCATCATTTAAATTTCAAATAGCATGATATGTTAAACAATAATTCCCGAGTTGCATATCCTTAATGTAATTAAGCGTTGTTACAGCAGTTATTTATCAAGTACGACTTAAACCTTCATACGAGTTTTACGTCTCTGGCTATGAAAGGGTAGAAAATATATTAGCATAATACCTAATTTGGATTTTCTTGTGTAAACGCTTTTCTCCCCGCTATACCGCTGAAAATGAGTGGTATCAGAAATTTCTGTCAATGGCGAAACGGGCCAAACAGAGCAGACATAAGTACTGCTTTTTATTTCAAAGAAAGTTATTGAGATATATTTAAGTCTTATAATTCGGTCAGATGTGCCCATGAATACTATTTTAGGTTCCCCATATATCATGGAGAGAATCTGTATTTGAAAGCAATACGTTGAAAACTGGGTGACAATTAAATATTAAAATTAAATGGCATTACGACACTCGTCAAAGTCCCATTGAAACTATATTGCAGGTATATTTTATGCCAATGCTATGAAAGAAACTTTGCTTTGGTTGAGCTGATGTATCTTTTCAATATTATAATATAAAGGGAGTTGTCTCCATGCCATTACGTATTTATTAAAAAAAATTAAAAATTATTGTGGTATAACATGTTTAAGGAGTAATTAGGCAGTCAAAGCAATGCTAATTCAGTTGACTAAATGATATATTTTATGCAATTTTAAAATATTATATAGTATATTTAATTATTCTTAAATAAAATATATTAATAAAAACTTAAAAATATATTATATTTTATTTTTAATTTTAATAAATAGTATATTGATAAGATTGTTATTTATTATTATTTTTCTTTTAATCTTTATCTTTTTTACTTTTTAATATTTTTATTGAAAAAAATAATGTAATTATTTATTTAAGATGTATAAGAGCAATTTAAATTTTAAAAATTATTATTGTTTTAAATTTATTTTTATCATAAATAATAAAAATAAATTCTTATAATAAAAAAAATTATTTTTAAAATAACGAATAATTTTTGTTTTGAATTTATTTTATGGATGTGCTATAAATTATTAAAAATGAATTGATTATGTATTTTTCTTTCATTTGTTTTGGATTTTTAGAAAGTTATAAGTTTAATTTGAAATAAAATTAAAATTTATGAGATAATTTATTATAAATATTATAACATTTAAAAGTAAATATGTTATATAAATTTTCTTTTACATTTATTTTGTATTAAGTGATTAAGAGTTTAATTTAAAACAAGAAAAATAATTTTGAAAGATTATCTATTATAAGTATTACTCTTTTTCAAATTCAATGAAATTATGTAGAATTAATATTATTTAGCTTGTTGAATATTTATAAAAGTTTTAGTAACTATTTTATTTTATAAATAATTTATTATAAAAAAATTAGTTGATTCTTTTTCATTATTTATTGTTTTAAAGTGTTTTAACATATAATAAAATTTATTCAAATTTAATTTTGAATTTTGAATTAATATTCACTAAATCACATTTCATAAATACTTATTCATATTTATTCTAATCATAAATAATTGATTAACACATTTATATGTAAATCATACTTAAAGCATAAAAAAAAAGGTAAACAAACAATTTTCCCTCTAAACTTATTTTATATCAAGATTTAAGTTACATTTAAAATAAAATAATAAAATATATTTCAAATTTATTTTCCTACATATAATAATTAATGAAAGTAAACTCCCTAGCATGTAAGAGTTGTCTTCTAGTAGGTAATTCATAGTTGGAACTTATTATCATAAATTTAAGATTAAAAAAATAATTGTACAACATGTTCCAAACAGATCAAGAGATTTAAAGGAAGGAAAAATATATAAATTTAAGTATAGTGTCTTTCTTTATTTTACTAAAAATAATAATTTATATTTATCATTATAGATCTCCATTTGATCTGATTTGAAATTTAGAGTATAATATAATTATAAATTTCAATTAGCTAATACTCACAATCAAATGTACATCCAAAATACTAAATAATAGCTTCTAAAAATAATTAATTATCCTCTTTATTTATCAAAATTTACTTTTAATTATTATATAAATGATATTCATCAAATCATGCATCCAAAATATTAAATAATACCTTCCCACAATAAATAATTATCCTACTTTATTAACTAAAATTAACCTTTAACTACTACATAAATGATATTTAAGAATATCATCAATTCAAGATTAATATTATATTCAAAACAAAAATAAACAATTATCGTATTGACTAATATTAACGTTTAACAATTGAAGAATAGTCATATAAGTCACGGGGTTGTACAATGTCACATTTAGAATGATGCTGAATAAGTGACACCTTTGAAAAAAAACAAACTTTGTGCCATATTTAAAACAATGCCACCATTACTTTTATTCCGACAGATTTGTATTCATACATGAAATCGAGTTGCTGGCAATGTCTATGCATTGACCGTATTTATTAATTAATTGAAAATAAAAAGTGCATTCACTTTTTATTTTCAATTAATTAATAAATACGGTCAAAAGATGCAATCTGTCACTTCCATAACAATTCCAAATCGAAGAAGACATACTTTATTGCTCACATGGTTTGCATCGGTAGAAATCGATAAAGGCCACAACGCTACTACAAATATATACCTCATGAGTGCCTCACAGGTAGCTTGCCGTGCAAAAGTCGTTGTATGCCCACAATGGTGAACAGCCCTGAAACAATCAATTCTCCTGAAAATGGCAGAGTAGAGGGAAAGAAGATGAATTGGGTAGTAGTGGCGCTGTGTGTAATTGCAAGTGTGGGGGGAAGATCAGCTGGGTCGATGTTGGGTAGATATTATTTCCATGACGGAGGTCACAGCTATTGGCTCAGAACGCTTTTGACGTCTGTGGGTTCTCCATTGTTAATTATCCCACTGCTCTTCAATGGACCAACACAGTATTCCTCTTTGCCCACCCGCTCTCTCAAAATCAAGTATCTGAGCATCTGTACTGTACTGGGCGTTTTGGTGGCGGCCAATAACTTTCTCTACTCGCTGGGCTTTTACTACCTGCCCGTCTCCACCTTCGCTCTTCTCTGCGCCACACAGCTGGCCTTCACAACGGTATTCTCAATCCTGTTAGTGAAGCAGAGAATAAGCCATTACATTATAAATTCATTAGTACTAATTATTTTAGGAGCAATTTTACTGGGCATCCAAGCCAAGGGCGAAAGGCCTCAAGGGGTTAAAAGTGGGGAATATAAATGGGGAATTGTTTTCACCATTTTAGGATCGGCGCTCTATGGGTTTATTCACCCGTTACTACAGTTTGTTTTCAACAAGGTATTTAGATTGTCTATTTAAAATAGTAATCAATAATTGTTTTATCTGTATTAGCCCAAAGAAAATCTTTTTTGAGTGTTAAATTGTTTGACGTTTAACAACAGTTAGAGAATAGCAGCTTTGCGATGCTGGTGGAAACGCAGGCGTTGATTTGCACGGTGGCGAGCGGCGTTGCGGTGGTGGGATTGCTTTGCAGCAGTGACTTTAAACACATAAGTAAAGAAGCGCACCGCTTTGGGGCGGGAGAGAAGGGGTATGTTCTTACTCTGTTGTGGTCTGCCATAAGCTGGCAAATGTGTGTGGTGGGAACTTACGGACTGGTTTGCATGGTGTCTTCCTTGTTTTCCATGGTGGTCAGCACTTTAACGCTGCCGGTTATTCCAGTTTTAGCTCTGTTTGTGTTCGACGACAAAATAAATTCGTTGAAGGTGATCGGAATGGTGTTAGGGATTTGGGGGTTCGTGTCGTATGCTTATGGCGGCTACAAAGAGTCGAAAAAGACGGAGGAGCTTCCACTGCATGGGAGGCACTTTCGATGAAGACGGTGACCGCCGGATCTTTAATGTAGGTCGTTGCAAAGGCACTCTTTATTTAAACGACAATTCTGGGGCGGAATTATTTATTAATCTATATACGCATTTGTATTCTATATAGAGCTGCCTAAAGTGGCTCAAATAACTCTTCTATGGACGGTGTACATGCACTCCGAGCTCTGGGGAATAAATCTACGTCTTACATGGTTGTCTTTGTCACTGGCCGGACTCCAGCCAACACGCTGTAAGATAAGTTTCTAAATGTAGAATCCACCAGCCTTTTCCTTATGTTTTAAAGCAGATTAACATATTAAAGGAGTTAAAACCTATGGAGAAGGAAAATGTTCATATATATAAAAGTCTATCAAATAAAATATGGGTACAATTAAAAATATGCAATCATTGATTCAATATAAGAAAATTGACTATAACATATTTAATTTAGGAAATAATTATATAGTTGATAAAAAAAAAATAAAAAATTGTCAAATCATAAAATAAGCTGTAAAAAGTTTCTTGAACAGTTAAGTTTTAGAAAAATTTATATAGAAGATATCTAAAGATGTTATTTTTGATTATCTATTCTATTTAAATCATAAATTCATTTAGAAATAAATATTTTGGGAATGATATCTCTTGATGTATTAATATAGATTTCTCTAAAGATTACTATGCTAGTTTAATTAAATTTATTTAATAACAACTTTTCAATATAAAATATATTAAATTTATTTTATTAGCAATTTATTATGAATCAGGGTGGTTTTTAATAAAAAAATTAATTATTAATCAATATTCATCAAATAGAGTTTCAATTTTGTTTACTATGATTATTTTATTCATCATGTAAGTATTTTTTAGAGTTAGAATATTAGCTAGTTAATAGTATTTATTAACACACTCATGCCATTATACCATTGCTCACTATCATTGTAATTATGTTTCTCAACATAATTAGACTATCAAAGAGCAAAATAAGTGTATTGACTAGTTTGACCTACCTTCAATATCATCCATTTATTTCTTTAGCTCGTTGTTATCTTATAAAGTAAAGTGAAAATATATTTATAATATAGAAAACTTAAAAAAGAAAGATAAAGAATCATAATTACAAATTCAAAAGGTATGACATTGTTATAAAATAGTGTTGAACATTTTCATTGCAAAGATAAATTTTATAGGAAAATCAACTAATAGAAAAAAGATAGATTGTAATAAGATAAATGTAGATATCAAACAATTGATAAAAAAGGTTCATCTAATGCCAATCAAGCTAATAAATAATATATATCTTTTTTTTGAAAATAGCTGATGTAACTTATAAGCCACCATCAATATTATGTTGCTCTTATTTAGTAGTGTAAAATATAAATGCACTTTTACAAAGATTTGAGGACAAATAAATTATGATAAAGAATCTACTAACAATTTTAATGTTATGATGTTACAAATTCAAACCATTCTTGATATTATTTCTTATGTATATGTCCTAGCATTCTACTTACTATTTTTGAATCAAATTCTTTCTTTTCTTAAATATTTTTTCAAAATATAGAACAATATATTTAAACACAACTATAAAATATTGACACTTTATGATGGATGCCACCCCAATTTCATGTGCCAATAATTTAAACTCTTCCTATTGAAAACTCAAAACATAACAAAAAATAATAATATATTAAAATTTCTTCTACAACACTCTTGATTGTTAAAAGAATAGATACAATAATTAAACCTCCAAAAATAAATATTCCTCTATAATCCTCACTATCATTTATTTTAAATAACTAAATATCATATTAAACATCTCTTTAAAAAAATCCTCATTTATTTTAAATAATTAAATATTCATCTCATTTATATTCATGTTCTTGAGCCAAATGCTTGATTTTTTTAATTGTTTTGTCTAAATATAAAAAAATGTATTTAAACATAAAGTATTGTTGAATGAAATTATGATCACTTGCCATCTTCACAAATATAATGCTTGATTTTCTTAAATTTTTTGTTTAAATATAAAAAAAAAATATGTAAACATAAGGTATTGTTGAATGAAGTTATGGTCATTCACCATCTTTATAAATATAAGTCTGATAAATAGAATAGAGTAGTTGTATGGATAATTAAATGTTGATATTTAATTGTGTTATTAGATTAAGTGATGGATAAGTATTCTGTCAAAATCAGTTACATCAACAATTTTTTCTCATTATTTATATTATTGGGACTTTACATTAGAATCATTCAACTTCGCCAGCAAACCAAAATTCTTATTTATTAACTCTTAATATCATTAAATGTGAATGATTCCATGTTGTATGCTGCAGGTGTGAAAAGGGCAAATAATTAATAGCATAATAACTTGAGATTCTTCGTACAAGCGCTTTTTGTTGAGGATTACAGTATAGCCACCGGTTCACTGTCTCCTTGTAACGCAGGAAATGAGAAGTATTTTAAAATTTATGTCAAATCAAAACAAATAGAAGATCTGATTTTTATTTTAAAGTTATATGACTAGATTTGAAATAGAAATGTATCCACAAATTGTATTTTAGGTTCATTGTGACAAGTATCTGAGAAGAATCTCAAGTTCATGTCTGCCTTGAAAGTAAAGAAGCGAGCATTACTAACATGATAAACACCTACGTTGAAAGGTACATTCAAAAATCTCCATTTTACAACAATACTCACGTATTTAGAATTACATTTGTTAAAAACAATTTTAATTATATTGAATTAAATAATTACTTATTTATTTTATCAATAAATTATGGTTATGGGTTAGGTTTGAGCAACACATTCTATGTTCTATTTATGTAGATGATTCATCTAAAATTACACTAGCTTTTTTAGTAGGGTCTATTGATTAGTGTGCTTTCAAACAAACTAGCTAAACAAGTCAAAGTTTAATGTGTGTTGTTTAAGTGAGTTGGTGATTATGTGATTATTTATTCTCATATTGAAAATAAATTAAAGAAAATACAACTATGTAATTTTAAAACAAATGCAAATTTTGATACAAAATAACTTCTAGTGGGAAGGCTTCAACTATATCTATGTTGGTTTAGTCAATACAAAATAAAATGACTCAATCATCTATATAAAACAAAAGAACATAGATATCTAAATGCTCACTATTCTTAGAAGATACCAAGAGAGAACCTTGTTATCTTCTTTTGATTTTTTTTATTCTGAAGCTAGATCTCAAGTAAAGCTTTAATCCACTTCAATTAGGAAAGACACCTTGATGGTGCCTTTGAGTAAGGATAAATATTTCCTTGTATTCACATTATTATTTTTGCTTCTAGTTCCTCCTTCATAGTGTCTATCAAAGTATTCCAAGGCTCCATTATATTGTTGTTGTCAACTAGCTATGACATGTTGGGAAATGATTTTTTTTCTCAACTCTACATTGTTCAAAGTAGAATCTAACTCACTCAAAAAGTTCTTTTCTATTAACAATTTACTATTATTCACACTTCCTCTTTATTAATGCCTATAGGTTTAATAAAATTCAAAACCATAATTGATGCAATATTTGAATTTAATTTATACTTGTGATTAGAAGAAAGGATTTATTTTCCAAGAATTCACTAGATAGTGAATATGGTTATGTTTTCCTTTGGTTTCAACACCATCCTCAACTGATTACCCTTAACTAGTCTAATGAAAGCCATTTTCCATTTCCTAAAAAATGACCATTTATGTTAGTGCCCATCATTTCAAGAAGCCCTATTAAGGTAAATTCTTGAAATTCAAATGAAAGTGGATTTTCCTTTTAATGAGGAATTCCAATACTCTAGACACCTAATAAATATCTCCTTTCATCCCATATTATCATGGATTGGTGTAGGAATAAATTTATTTTGTTCACATTGCCACAAATGTGTTTGTTGATAACATTCCTCTCTACCATCAATGGATATAATTATTGTCTCATGCTTCAACTTGGGCACATGTATAACTTGTTTTTCTGGTGATTAATTTCTTAAATTGTAAGAAAATATACTTCCTTGTTCACATCTATGTACTTTTCTAGGTAATTAAAGAGCAACCAACCCTCTTCAATATTTTAATTTTCTAATTTGGGGAGCCTTTCTTATAGATATATTATTGAGCCCCCTTTAGTTTGAGTTTTTTTAAATTAATAGAGCTTACAAACATGTAATTTGAGTAAAAAAATTTGAAAATTTGCTTCATTATTTCTGCCAATTTTTAGTTTCTTTGATGTTACTACAAAAAGTTCCTTTCTCATCCTAAATAATGCTTCCTACATTTGATAAAGCCCAAGTTTCCCTAGTCTCTTCATCAAAATTTAATTTCATCCACCCTATCAAAAAATATGATGTTTTATTCGAATTGAGTTGAAATTTTATTTTACAAATCCCATGAGAAAGATTCAATTAAAAATTTAATCAATTAAATATATAAGTATTTTATTATATTGGATTTTCCTCTTATCATTTATATATTTTATTTTTTATGTTTAAAAAGAAAAAAACTATCAAATTATGCAAATAAGAGTCCACGTATTATCATTCATAATAACAATTATATGAAAAGAAGTTATATAGTGTTTCTTCTCTTATGAATCATAGAAAAAAGATGTTCGTAAATACATAGAATGTGTATTTTCTTAATACTTTTTTCTATGGAGGTCATTCACAAATAATTTTTAACTACTCAATATGGGAGCATGAGATTTTTTTGGGCTGAACCTCTTCGATTAAGAGCCAAGGACTAAGGGGCATCCATTTGACCAAATTCACCTGAGGCATGATCCCGATCTCATCCATTGTGATGTTAGGGTGTTGCACTCAACAATAGTTGATTCCTGGTGGGATCATTAAGAACCATTCAACTTCACCAATAGATTAAGGGCTCATTGAATTCTCAATACTTTTTGAGAGAATAGGAATTAAGACAAACTATCTAATACCTAGACACAATGTTATGTCAAAGTAGAACCAAGCTCTATTATCCTCATTTTGGTAAATTAAATAACTTTGTACATACATATTTTTGGGTAAGTGATCATGTAATAATAAAATTTTACAAAATTATGAGTTGGAATTAAAATTAGATATTTGAATTAATATGAAATTTAAATCAATTTTTATAAGTGTTTAATTTGTTTTTAGAGATGAGAAAGTGGTGAAGAACATATTAGGAATCAATTTGTCACAATAGTGTAATTTTAGACATTGATTAAAAAAGGCAAAATTTACAAATTGATTGACTCTCAACTATAAGTCAATTAGAAATTCGACTTTTGAAATTCAATTGCATTTGGTTAATTTATTATTCCCCTTAGTTAGATCATTAGTTGAGTTGATAACAAGTGACCTCTAGTGGAGTTGGGATAATGTATGCTGATGCAATTCTTCAAGATAAATGCTACTATATAAATACTTAATAATAATGATCTTCAATAATCCCTAAGTTGTCCTGGATGTTTTCCAATGAAGAAATAAACATCTTCAAATATAGCAATATAACACATAACTCTTTAGCTCCAATTCTAGATAATGTTGTCTCTTCCTTAGTTTTGGCTACTCTTGTTTCGGGTTTGGATGTTCCACCTGTTGTTGTTTTCTTTTCTAAAGGGGCTTCTCCCCTTTATTTTTGACAACATCCAAACCTTTTTTCTACTTTTTCTTGGACTAAAGTGTAATGTAGTAAGAAAAGTACTCCTAAGATGAACTCTATCTCAATTGACAACAACATTGTTGGTTCAAGCTCGGGTGCTTGAACTATTCTTTTGGTGGCCTGCAGGCTGAGTTTTGGTCTGTCATGTTGGTTGCTTTGATATTGTTGGGCTATTGTCTTGTTTGCAACTATGTTGTTTTGGTTTGATTTGGTAGTTGTGAGGCTTATTTCAAGTTGTTGTTTGGGTTAGGGCCCATTATCCCCGCTTTATTAATAAAAAACACATAAATTTTAAAAGAAAGTATTAAATTATTATACAATAATTAGGAAAAAGATTGATAAAATTTTAATTTAAAATTTAAATTTTAAAAATCAAAATTAAAATTTACGATTATAGAAATTATTTAGATCAAATATGAATCCATAGATCTAATAAAATAAAAATAAATAAAAGATTCAAGATTATAATCAATCTTCAAAAATAAATTATAATAAAAATAAAATATTATGATATTATAAATTAAATGTACACAAAAATATACCTTTTGGAACTTATTATTACATAGAACACTCTAATTATAAATTAGAGGTAAAAGATGGACAGTTAAATAATGTCACTTTTAAACTTATTTTATGTTAGTATTATAGATTATAAAAGTGAAGTCTTTGTATAAATTTTCGTTCAGACTTTGTATGAGAGCGAAGATTAATATTTCAGAGTTTGATTTAAAATAAAAGAATTAAATAAGATTTTTTTTAACTTATTTTCTTTTCATATACTACAGTAATTGGAGGATGCTTTCAAGCTGTTCCCAGCCAAGAGATGAAGGGGAAGGTACAGACGGAAATTTTAGGCTCAGTGTAAATCGCCCGTTACGGGACATTCAAATTCACGACCTTGCTCAATATTATATTTACACAGACGTAATATGAAGGAATGCTAAAAGTGACACCTTTAAGAATAGACAAAATTCGTGCCATATTTAAAACAATCCCGTCATAATTTTTCCTCTCGCAGATTCGCATTCATAGTCTGAATCCGTTCGAGATTGACAAAGACATGAACTTCATTACTAACATGATTTCACACTTTGCATTCCTGGTAATCGTCAAGGCCATTAAGTTACTACAAATATGTCCAACTCTCCAACCATTTTCTCTAATAACTGGCAGGTAGTTTGGTTTAAAAAGTTATTGAGTGCCCACGATGATCAACAGTCATGAAACAAGAAATTCTCCTGAAAATGGGAGAGTACAGGAAAGGAAAATGTGCAATGGGGCAGTAGTAGCGCTATGTGTAATTGCGAGTGTGGGGGGAAGATCAACTGGATCGCTGTTTGGTAGATATTATTTCCATGAAGGAGGTCACAGCTATTGGCTCAGAACGCTTTTGACATCTGTGGGTTCTCCATTATTAATTCTCCCTCTTATCTTCCTTAGACCCACACAGTATTCCTCTTTATCCAGTCGATCTCTCAAAATCAAGTATCTCAGCACCTGTACAGCATTGGGCATTTTGGTAGCGGCCAATAATTATCTGTACTCGATGGGCTTTTACTACCTGCCCGTCTCCACCTTTGCTCTTCTCTGCGCCACGCAGCTGGCCTTCACATTGGTATTTTCAATCCTCTTAGTGAAGCAGAGAATAAACCATTACGTTATAAATTCGGTGGTACTAATTATGTTAGGCGCAGTTCTACTGGGTATCCAAGCCAAGGGCGAAAATCCCCAAGGGATTAAAAGGGGGGAATATAAATGGGGAATTGTCTCCGCCATTTTGGGATCCGCGCTCTATGGGTTTATTCACCCATCATTACAGCTTGTTTTTAACAAGGTATTGGTAATTTTACACATACTTATAATGAAAAACTGGTACCTAAAAAGTTTTATTTTTATTCAGAAGTGTTTTAATTGTTGAATTGCTGAATGTTTAAAAATAGTTCGAGAAGCGAAGCTTCATGGCGGTAGCAGAAACGCAGGCGTTGATTTGTACTGTGGCGAGCAGCGTTGCGGTGGTGGGATTGCTTTGCAGCGGCGACTTTAAACACATTAGTACAGAAGAGGGCCGCTTTCAGGCGGGGCAGACGGAATATCGTATGACGCTGGTTTGGTCTGCCATAAGCTGGCAGATGTGCGTTATGGGAAATTACGGACTCGTTTGCATGGTGTCTTCCTTGTTCTCCATGGTGGTCAGCACTTTTGCACTGCCGATTATACCAATGTTCGCTCTGTTTATCTTCGACGATGAAATAAATTCGCTGAAGGTGATCGGAATGCTGTTAGGGATTTGGGGGCTTGTTTCCTCTGCTTATGGCTGGTACCAAGAATCGAAAAAGGCTGAGGAGCTTCAATTTCAGGCTTCCTTAGTGTAGATGTCCTTCACGTATTCAAGAATGTAATGGCTTACAGATATGAAATTTTCTAATAATTCATATCATCAGTGTTTTAGATTACATAGCGATTTATTATCTAGCTGCCTCTCTTCATCTTATGATTCATTATCTGCTCTTGCTCTTTTCATTCTTATAATAGAAATGATTAGACAGTTAAAATCAAAATATTGAATATTTACCTATAAGACTTTTTCTAATCACAAGTAATATATAAATAAAATGCATTATTACTAATTGACTGCGAATGTGCATAACTTTGAAACATTAAGACAGAGGCGACATACATGCTAAGCAGTTTCAGTGAAGACAAATAGGCACTCTTTATGTATTATGGGGCTGAACAATCAAGTACTAAATTAATTTAATCTACGCGTTGAGCGACTTTTCTTTTCTGTCATTGGGTGTATGCCGGTTAACTCGCTGCAAGAGAGGTTTCGAGATTTAGAAACGCTGGCCCATCCATAATATGTTAAAGCAGATTAACATAGGTCGGGACTAAAACGCAGGTACAAGGGAAAAGTTCTTATTTTGAAACTACTCTTCTTCAAACAAACTAATTTGTGTAGGTCTCCAATTGTGTATATATATATATACGTACAAGGGAATAGTTCTTATTTTAAAAGAACTCTTTTTCAATCAAACTAAAGTTGTGTAAGTCTTCAAATATATATATTGATTCATTCATTGGTTTTTTTTTAATGAAAGGAATCAATTATACAATTATTTTATTTTGGTAGCTAACAATTATGTTTTATAAAAATAAAAGTTTTAATTAATAAAAAACTATTTTAAGTGAAAGTATCTTTGCACCATAATATAAAAGTACTTCAAATTATTCTATATATCGTCTTAAAAGGTTTTCAAATATAAAATCCAAATATTAAGCTATAAGTACAAACTTAAAAGACAAGGAAGATAAAAAGGGCAAAGCTAATAGAAGACCCAAGAAACCTTAAACACCACTTAGAACAACATTGTTAATGTTAGGGTCGCTTTTCCTCATTACTTGCTTTGTTCCTTGAATAATAGTATTGTGGAACACATAAAAAACCCTAAAAAGAATTTGATCCTGCATTCTGGCCTAATTCAGCTTATCCATGAGCATTTTACAAATATGTCGGCCTTGTTTAACCCTGTTTCGGCCTCAGCCTCAGAAGGATATGCGACTGAGTCTAGCACGTTTGAGGGAAAAGATGACCCAGACACTGAGTGGGCTGAGGAAGACACTCCCCCCTAGTAAGAAAAAGAAGAAAACACTTTAGGGTAAACCCTTGAACAAAAAAGACTGCCTTGCGAATACCCCCATTGGTACTTCTCAGGTGAAGAATGCCAAAATGAAGGAGCTCCCTATAAATAAGTTGGTTTCTTATTCATGGGATTCTCCAGATGAGAACTCTGCTGCTCCCAAAGACACTAAGGACTCTTTTACCTCTTATCCTGCCACTAACAAAGAGAACATACCCAAATTCCCTTGTGACCTCAACCCTGAAGACCACTACTTCAAGCCAGACCGGGAATTTCTTGATGATATTCTAGCTATTGCGAGAAATGGTGTTGTGGACTATTTCAAAATCATGAAATGGGTTTTTCATGAGATAAAGGACATCAATTTAAAAAATAGGGCAGCCACTAGCAAGTTGGAGGTGATGGAAGCTAAAGTGGCTTCCCAGAATTTGGCTGAGGTTTTATGGACTGTGGAAGAGAAGATGGCGATGGTTGAATGCTTTCAAAGAATGGTTGAACTCATAGACAAGATGAAGAAGGACAACAAGAACAAGGTTAAACACTTGGAAAAGGAAATTGGCAAGACTAGACATACTATGAAAACCATCATGGAGCATAACCACAGAGTTGTGAAACATAACGCTACAATCTTGAGCGGTATGGTGGAGAAAATGGAAAATACCCAGCAAGGGTCGTTGATTATGGATCTGGAGGTTGACAAGAATAAAAGTAAGCAGGAGGATTCTGGCCCCTCGAAGAGGACAAGAGCCAACCTAAAGAGAAAAGCAGATTCTTCACCTCTGGAGATTCAGGAGCTGAAGAAGGTGACCCAGGAAATTTGTAACCTTGAAGCTGAGGTTGTTGAGACTTTAAAGTCTCTTGGTTAGCTTTCTGCTGGCTCTTGGTTGTTGGCTACTGTCCTTTTTTGCTTTTTCCTATTTCGCAACCTTCCTTTTTTGGGTGCTCTGATGGTTTATTATTATTTTTCTTGTAAACTCTATGGTTTTGGGTCCTAGTAAAACCTGTTTTTTCCTCTATCAAAAGAATTGTTAATATTTTATCATCTTTTAATGGGTTTTCCTTACACGCCTTAACTGAAGATTATTGAAAACTTATAGCTGAGAAAGAAGGTGTAGCAAATTGAACATTTTTTCTCTTTCCTATAGAAAAAATATATTTTTGATTATAAAAGTAGGGGTTAGGGCCCTAATCCCATATAGTAAAATATCAACAAACATGTCTCATGACCATTAGATCATATTCACCAAAGAAGACACAAAAAAAGTAAATGAATTGGTATAGAGAACAAAACAACAATAGGCCACAAGGCCAACCAACCGAACATAAAAATGGAACCATGAAATCATCCATAGAAAATAACAAATTATGTTATATTGTCACTAGTTATGATAAAAAAAAGTGAAATTTACTAAGGAAATGAAATCTATGCACATAGCTATTTTGATTAACTACAAATACTTCTTTTAGGTAGGCCTAAATTGATTTCCTTAAAATTTAGAACCTCCTTCCCTTCATGAATCCATTATATGATAATGGGGTCATTTGTGACTCACCTACGTTTGTGACAGTGAGTTGGGAGATGTAGGCAATAGGTTAAGAGTTTGAAGAAATTTGTGATTTGCAACCATGACAATTTTGTAGGGAGGAGTAGAGAAAAAAGAAGAGTAACATCCCTCATATGATTTGAGGTGCTTCTCAAAACTTCAAAAGGAAAATAAACATGCTTCTGAACCTATTAATGGGGTAGATGTAGGGCCAACATCTTTTTCCTTCAAACATAGCCACTAAATTTCAAGATAGTTATTTCTAAGGATGCTAGTTTAAGAATCTAGATAGTCCTTCTAGTTTAGCTAATAGTAGTCTCCAAGCATACTAGCTTAAAAGTGTACTTCAAGAAAACTAGTTTGTAGGAAAATAAAAACCACAAGAAATTGAGACATATAAAAGGTAGGGGACATGATATTCCATTGACTAAGGAATTTCTCTTTGTCAATGTTTTTATGTTGGATTTAGCTAGTACACCTCTTTAACAACTTTATTTTAAGAGTTTCAACACAATGTCCTCTATCATACAATCAAATTCAAAGTATCCATAACAAAATCCATCTAAAATTAAAACCTCAAGCATATGATAGTTGGCATTGGGATGATGCTATAGTAGAAAAAAATGTATTATATACCTTGCATAATAATTTTGCAATATGCAAATTATTTAGGTGTGGTGCATCTTAAGGTTCACACATCACACTAGGTTATATAATATTAGGGTTACAAGTCTGTATTGATCATATAGAATGTGTTTAATTTGAAAGGAATATTTGGGAAATACCCCCATAATTTGATATTGGGTTTCATGGTTTTATTCAAAATCTTTGTGTTTTTGTGCAAGATTGACCTATATAAAAAAACTCATTAGTATTGGTATGAGAATGTAGTATCCTAGAGTACATGGAAGAAAAATAAGGTGACATATGCAGTGATATGAAGCATAAAGTGAGATGTGTGATGAAATTATTTAAATTTTCTCAATAAAATGAAGGAATACGAAAAAAAGTTCTTACTACTAAAGAAGATGCATGATTAAAATCTATGAATGTATTATAATTATTTTTGTTAAACATTAAGAGGTTTGGTATATGTAGTGTCAAAAATTGTATACCGGTACAATTACACACTTATGTTTTGAACCTACCTTAGCCTATAATTTTATAATGGAGTTTTCCATTATTACATTAACATTTATTTCTTGCACATGAAAAAAACAAGAGGTTACTAACTCATATCCTCAATTTTTTTGAAATTTTCCTAGACATTAGTGTTACACATAGAAGCTTGCACGATGCACTAGAATCTAGCAAATTTTTGAAATTTAAAAATGTAATTTTTGCATGGCTCATTCACGATGTATGTCATAATTCTCAAATGAGAAATTAATGTCTCTTCCCTCTCATCTAAGCAAATATAACTCCCCCTTTTTTTCAATTTCTCATAATCTTTTAACAACTCTCACTCACTCAACCCTCAACTCTTCTACTTTTGGGAAACTCTACCAAAATTTTAGTAGCTATCGCAAACACTCTAAAGAGCACACTTGGCACTTTTATTTTATTATTTCACAACAATGAGGTATTCTCAAAGGGAATAATTACTATCACTCATGTATTCCTTTAGAATTTAAACCCTTGTTTTCTAGTAATACCTATAATTTTTACTGTTTTGTAAGATAATCTATTTTGTATAAGAGACAACATAGAATAGGTTTGATACCATTATAATTTATATATCAACTTTCAATCCTTAACACAACTAGGATTTAAGAGAATTTTATCATTTATCTTCATTTTCTTCATTTTCTTGCAAGCCTTGAAACAAACCTAATAATATTTCCCATCTCTATGTGTGCAAGACAGTGAAATTTAAAAATCAAGTCAAACATTCTAGAAATTTTTGAGGTAATTGACAAAGGATGACAACACTTCATAATGACATTCACACTACATGTTGGAGTCTTGGAAAAATATCTTCTACGCTTAGTGATAGGTTTTTTTTATTGTTATTCTATATTTTGTAGCGAATAGATTTCTACATGTCATTATTTTTCTATAAGATACTCTTAGTATTTTCTCTATGCTCCATGACTCCAAATACATTAAAATATTATGTTTAAACACTCCTTTTATTTTTTATTTTGTAATTTCCTTAATTTTGTACATATGCTTAAGAATTTGATACTTCTTTGAGGTAATGTAACAAATTAATTCTTGTAAAGATATTTTTCATAATATAATAAGGGAAGGGATTTGAACCCAATTATAGAAAGAAGAAAAAAAATAACAAAGAAAACACAAAAAAAATGGTACCCTGACCAACACCAAACCTACAAATAGTTAAAAACCAGTTCTAAAGAGCACAAAAAATAGAAAACAATAAAAAATATATTTCCAATTATCAGTTAGGGAGTCCATCAACTCCTCCTAGGGAGCCATTGACAAAGATCTCTTGGATTTTTTCTAATATTTACTAGTAACATGTTGATCTTCAACACTGCCTTGCTTCTTTTTCTATTTCTTGATCTTCAAAGTCCCTGCCACCATAAGAAATACAAATTTTTCATTATTCCATTAGTAATCTTCACCAAATAGTAGAAATAACTCTCTATTTTATTTTCTCTATCTTAGTATTGACTTTGGATATCATAGATGATTTTCCACTTGTTAAAACTCTTACAGTCTTTTTTCTCTTGCATTTTATTTTCCATAACAAAAAAAATGGATTTTAAGAACCTCTATATCAAAACTAAGAGAATACATAAGGTCTTCCTAATTTTCAACTTACAGATCATCCTCTTCCTTTTCATTCTATTATTTCTCTCGGTCCTCTTCCTAGTCTTTCACAATTTTAGGATATTTTCCCCTCAACTTAGAGTCTTCATCTTTCCCTAAAGCATAATCCACCATTTTTTATGAGAAGGAGAAGCCATATAGAATTATTCAACCATTTCCTACTCTTCCTTTTCTTCTTCCTATCCTTCTTCATCTTCCCACTCTTTCTCATATTCTTCCTATCCTTCTTCAACTTTTATCTCTTTATCATCCATTTCCTTTTGAGGGAGAACAATAATCTCCCTAGAACCATTCCCATTATTTAGAGCATTATGGAAAACATCTCCATCCTCATTAGGACCCCCTTCATTAACAATCTCCACGTTCTTTCCTTTTTTATAAAAATCATTTTTATTTTTAGTTACATAGGTCTTAGCTAACCTAGACAACCTTCATCCCTTCTGCTTCTCTTTCTCGTTATTAACAAGGTCTTCATCACCCAAAATTTGTTATTCCTCATGAGTGTTTTTTCTAGAATTCGTATGATGTCGGGTCATTTTCTGTTGTGTTTTATTTCATTCTAAAAAAATTATGTTGTTTGTTAAACAAAGATATTGTCTCTGTGATTTTATCTATGGTTGTTTTCATATATGATATTAATCTAATACCTAATGTTAGACCCCTATTTGTTTCTTCACATAGAGATATTTTGAACTGTGAAGTGAATTTTATAGTTATTTGGTGGTTTTAAATTTCTATTTATTTTGTTTTCCTTATTCTTGAGGTTATTTTTGTGACAATTTTCTTGACAAAATTTCCTACTATTGAACTGATACCTGCAATGGCTGATATAACTATGCTCACATAGAGTGATTCATGCACATATAGATCCTCTTTTGTGAACAAGAGAATTCTATAATTATAGATTGTTTGTGTCTTCCTCTTGTAGTGTAAACCTTTGAAAAGGCTTGTGGTAGATCAACCATGCCAAGTCTTCAAGATATAACCTTTATTTCCTCTTTCATTATAGATGATAGTTTGTGATCTAAAATAATCATGAGCTATAAAAATATTGTGTTTATTATAGTTAATCATAACCTAATTGTATTCAAGTTTAAAGCATTGTGGGAAGAGTTGTAGGCTACAATGGTGGAATTACCTTAATCTAAAGGTCAAACAAGGTAACATTTCACCAGATGAAGAAGAGCTTATAATAAGACTACATAGACTGTATTTGATATGGCTATTATTTTCAAAGAATTCAAGCGAGATGTACTCTGAATGCACGTCATTCCTCAATCTTTGCTTGATTGTCTCTGTGATTTTATCTATTGTTGTTTTCATATTTGATATTACTCTAATACCTAGTGTTAGACCCCTATTTGTTTCTTCACATAGAGATATTTTGAACTATGAAGTGAATTTTATAGTTATTTGGTGGTTTTAAATTTTTATTTATTTTGTTTTCCTTATTCTTGAGGTTATTTTTGTGACATTTTTAGATTGAAAAAAATTCTTACTATTGAATCGATAGCTGCAATGGCTGATAGAACTATGCTCACATAGAGTGATTCATGGACATATAGATCCTCTTTTTTGAATAGGAGAATTCTATAATTATATATTGTTTGTGTCTGCCTCTTGTAGTGTAAAACTTTGACAAAGCTTGTGGTAGATCAACCATGCCAATTCTTCAAGATATAACCTTTATTTCCTCTTTCATTATAGATGACAGTTTGTGATCTAAAATAATCATGAACTATAAAAAATATTGTGTTTATTATAGTTAATCATAACCTAATTATATTAAAGTTTAAAGCATTGTGGAAAGAGTTGTAGGCTACAATGGTGGAATTACCTTAATCTAAAGGTCAAACAAGGTAACATTTCACCAGATGAAGAAGAGCTTATAATAAGACTGCATAGATTGTATTTGATATGGCTATTATTTTCAAATAATTCAAGCGAGATGTACTTTGAATGTATGTCATTCCTTAATCTTCGATTGATGGCATCAAGGAATGGCTGAACTCCATGGATATAAAGTATTATGAAAGCAAAATGAACTTGAATTGGTGGCCAATTTTGATGACTATTACTGATGATCTAGATAAATTTATTGAAGATGGTGGTTGAGAATTTTGGAATATGGAAGCTAGTGATTCTGATTCTGATAATTCAGAAGAGTAAGATCAAGGATATGAACCCTATATTATAGAAGAGGAATCGAAATCAGATTTCATGTAGCCACCATCAAGAGTGTTACAAGCCAACAAGATGGAGGGAATTATTATATAAGGATAATTTTTAATGTTGCAGCTATGGGCTTTAATGCCAACTACAATGGCGAAATTGAAATTCCCTAGTAGTATTTATGTTAAGGAAATTTCCTTTAGATGCAAGGATTCAAAGAACATCAACCACATGATACAAATGATTAAATCCAGGAGACAATCTGTAGAAATGAAAGAGTCTGAAAAGGCAGAGAGAGCTACATTGGTGACTCAGGAGAAACTTCATCTTTCAAAAAAAATCCAATTAGGCTGGCAGACATGTGGATTAGGCCAACATTTGGTGGAAGAGGAAGAAAGATGACTGGAACTCTAGAGGCCCACCATAATGGATTTCAGTATTCAACCATGAGAGCAGAAGAGAGAGCTGATATCATGTATCAAAACATTAAGCATGCATTCTTCTAGCCAGTGGAGAAGGAGATGATTACTTTGCTTCATTTTCATTTGCATAACCATATCATGGCGTGGGAACCAAAAAGACCAAGGATACCCAATTTTATGTGGAGGTAATGGATATGGTCCAAAATTTAGGAGGGACAAGAAGGTCAATGTATGATCCTAATGAAATTGAGGAACAAAAATAAGAGAGGGATAGGACTGCAGAAACAAAAAACATGTAAGAGATCTATGGGAGCAACCTCATCTAAAAGATTAGATTACATAATCATGGACTGCAGAAACACAAAACATGTAAAAAAGAAAAGATGCTAAAATTGCAGACTGATTATATCTCACAAATAAGATCTTGCTATCCATAATGCATGCACTCATTTTAAGGTATTCAAAAAGTAAAATAGAGATAATTCTCCCCACTAAAATACAAGCATACATAGTAACCAGGGATTAAATTCCTTTAACAATTTTCTTAAAAACATACAATGATAAAACAGTTAGCTTTGAATTAACAAGGATAAGGATAAGTATAAGAAATTACGATTCTCTTCTAGATGTAGAAGGGTGCTTCACTTGAGCACCCCCCATGTAGGTCTCCTCCCTTCCTCTCTTCATTTATATGACCACTAGTCTCACCTCAAGCTGTTCTTGCAAAAAAAAAAAAATCATATTCAAAATGGATATAAATTCAAAACCCAGCACAAAAAAAAAAAATTAAAAACACAAAATACGAGAAAACACCAAAATTAAGATTAGGCTCCTCTAAAACCCAAGAAAAAAATTAAAAAAATAATCACATAAAATTGAAGCTTCTAGAAAAAAAGTATTTGACCACATATTTGTGTCCAGAGGTCAAGAGATCGAGACTCGTGGAGCTTATTTCATTTTCACTACCTTGTCTCAATTTTTTTTCTTTCTTTAATAGATCTTTGCAAGCTTAATGGCAGATTAAAACTAAATGCTTTTATTGAAACCCCAACTATTATTAAAGCCTTCTTAAAAAGGAGAATCAATTTAAAACATATACATGCAAGGCCTTTTAGGACTTAAATAGACTAGCCTCTGCACTAAACAATTTAAAAAAAAAAACAAAGGACATTGCAATATAATACAAAAGAAAATAAAAAACAAAAGTAAATTGTGAACCAAAATGAGCACCAAAGACCTTGTTTTGAAGCACACAAATCCGTTGTTCAAAAAACTTTGAACCTCCACCGATTCGCTGCAACAAAAATCAATCACAATTCCATCAAATCCATGAAATACTAAGGCATAAACATATCGTAGTCCTCCTGTTTCTCCTCCTCCTTAAGGATTTGTCAAGTGACTAAGAGAGATATGGGAGCAACCTCATCTAAAATATTTTGAACTAGAGTTTGATATACCATTTAGAGAGCTTTGTTTTCATAGAGTTCTTTTCACAACCTTTACTTTTATTTTTCCTATGGTAAACTGTTTGGTAGAGTTGGTGGAATTACCTTTGTTAGTAATCGCTATTAGTGAGATTGATAATTGTTAACCTTGAGAGAGTAGGACTTGGGCAAAAGGAATTTGATATGGCTATTTTTTTCAAATACTTCAAGCGGGATGTACTCTAAATGTACGCCATTCATCAATCTTCACTTGATGGAATCAACGAATGGCTGAACTCCATGGATATAAAGTAATATTAAAGTAGAATGAACTTGAATTGGTCATCAATTTTGAAGACTATTACTGATGATCCAGATAAATTTACTGAAGATGGTGGTTGAGAATTTTTGAATATGGAAGCTAGTGATTCTGATTCTGATAATTTAGAAGAGTCAGATCAAGGATAAGAACCCTCTAATGTAGAACATGAATCTCTTGTGGAGTCAGAGGAGGACGAAGAAGAAGAAGATTTTGAAGAGGAGGAAGGTAAAACATGGGATGAGTTAGAAGCTGAAGCATGGATAGTTAAGCTAATTAATATGCAATCATTTAATTTTTCCAAGGAAATATTTAAAAAATATATCAGTTAACATATTAAATATACTTACAAATGTATAGATCAAGGCCTATAAAACTTTTTGGCCACTATGATGTGTGGCACGAAGTTTCTAAAGCCTAGCCTTGGAGGCCTTGTCCTGAAACATATACTAATTTAATTTAACTATGCAAAAATAAAATTTAAATATTGTTTAGTAAATTTGATACAATATTATGAGAAAATTTAAATACCTATGTACTCTCCTCACCAAACTTCCTTCATGGATCAAAATTTTGTGGCGGCACGCGAGTCTTCCTTCTGTTCCTGGTGGTGTTACAGTGACTCCCGTAAGTCTTCTACCAATGGCATGTGGTGGAGCAGTGACCACCACTGTCCCGCAACTCTTTCATCAAATTGGTGTGGTAGAGCGGTTTTTACCGTGGTCCCACAGTTGCTTCTTCCTTCTCCATGCTAGTGCAGTGAAAGCTTCTATGGTAGAATTTTTATTCATAGAGGAGGCCATGGAGAGAGGACATGGACGACGTAGAAATACTAAATCACTGAGAGGAAAGTGGGTGGAAATTGTAGCAGACAATAAAGCTAATGACCAATACTTCTAAATATTTAGAATTATTTGCAATCCATGTTTGAAAAAGGATGATTCTTATGGCCTAAACTTTGAAATGCTTTAGTAATACTATGTTGTACTTGGACAATTTAAAACCTATTTTATTCTCCTAGAAATCTTTTTTATTTTCCATTATAATTCTAGACCAAACAAAATTTGCGGGGATGGCCTTTTACACCAATATTAATTTGTATGAAGTTCACTAACCTATTGTCAAATAGTAAATTCCTTTCGTAGACAAGAAATGTAAAGGCTTCATTTGAGAAAAGATAAGTATTCTTTTTGTGAGGGTAATCCACATGCAAAAATTTAAAAGCACATAAAAACCAATTGTACAGTAGAAAATCAAATTCAATCAGTTATGTCTTATTTCACTTGCACACTTATCTGAAATACATAGGGTATTCACCATACATTTACCTTGACAAAGAAAACATGTGCTTTCATTTATTTTTACTGTATCTCTCAGAAGTGAAATTGGTTTTACATAATGATGCACTGATAAAATAATATATATAAAAAAATGCAAAGAAAATGTTTGAAATTTAACATGCAACATGTTGTGTCTTTTTTTTGATCGGTGATAATATTTCATTTTATTAATAATAGTGCAGAATTTATATCAAATTCAAAAATTAAGTCCATCTAGCAGCTTCTAAAATATGTTTGTTTACCCACCATAGTTCCCAACAAACCAGAAAAAAACTACTGAATCCACCTGTAAACAACCCTATCTACTATTACCCATACCCCATACTATTTACATTTTCAAATAAAAAACATGGCTTAACCCTAGAAAACGTACAACAAAAACTAAGATATAAACTATATTTTAACCAAAATTAAGCTTCAGTTTATATAGAAGTGCCCGACGTGGTACCCAGTTGCATTGGGCATATTTCCTTGATTGGCTTTGTCTTCTTCCTTAGGTGCAAACCTTTCTTCTCTCACATCTCCTCTTTGGTGACATCTTTGAGTCCCTCAATGACCATCTCTACCTCCATCATTTCTACACAAAGTTTCAGGGCTTTCCATCCTAGCTATGCTCTTCCTCTCCACATAACTTTGGTGATTCATTCTTTCCAACTAATGAAGGAATGGTTTATCTCTACTACTTCAGGGTCCACATGATCTTCCATGCCTTCTCTCACATCAAATCCTTCTCTTGGTATAGCCCATTCCAGAATACTTTCCATATTCACTAAGAAATCCTTTGTACCAACACCTTCATTAATTTCCTCACTTCCTCCACCAACTCTCCTAAGTCTAGCCCCCATGCCATGATCAGTGAGTAAATATCCATATTAGTACAATATATGTGCTTCAAATCTTTGAAGTCAGTACCCAATATTTTTTGCATAAATTGTGCCAGATTCACATTGTTGGAGAGGAAAAATCCTCTCAGCCTCTTTAGAGTTTCTTTGCCAAAAAATGGGTCCAATTTTCTCCTTGAACGTAGAGTGAAATTGGCTTCCATTTCTTCTCTGGTACGCTAGCTTCCAAACTGCCTCACACCATAGACCTATTACATTCCTTTCCACCACAAATCGAGAAGCATCAGATGAAATGCCTTGTGTGTCTTTAAAACACATCCTATTGTCAACCCTCACCATTAATGTTTAACGTACGTCCAATGTCGCCAACAATACCTTCATCACTGCTTCAAGTCATTTGGGAATTTAAAACACATTCCTCTACTTGCTAGCGTTAACTCCTTCCTGCATTAATTACAACAGACTAATTTCCTCCATAGGAATTCCACTAAAATATTCTATTCTTATTTCCTCCACATCTATAAAAGATAGAGCCCATTTCAATAAGGTATCTGCTTCGGTAATGTCTATGCATGCAACATATTTTTGATTTGACTATATTTATTAATTAATTGAAAAATAAAAAAGTGCATAATTCACTTTTTATTTTCAATTAATTATTAAATATAGTCAAATCAGTTAATGGTGGAATGTGTTGCCTGCATAGACAATACTTTTCCTAATCACAACCTGCAAATGCCAAGCATCAATTCCTCCTTTTATTATTGCTTGGATTACTTGGATGAATTGTTGGCAAAAAAAATTAGGATTACTTGGATGCTTCTTCCATTCATTTTGTATCAACATATGTTCATGAAGACACAAAATTTAATAGCTCAATTAGGTAGAGATTTTGTGATTTTCAAATGAAGAGTAAGGCACATTTTTATTTCAGCTACATTGAATTCATGTGGATAAACAAAATCACAAGATTACATTACTAGATTGCACTTATGTAGATGCATATAATATAGGAAATATTGCAGAATCCTTTCAAAAATGTAGTCTTTATTGATAATGTAAATGTATTTTGTTCCACACAAGCTGTGGAAATGACTATTTGAATGCATATAATTGTAAAACTATACATTTATAGATATAAAAGAGAAAAATGCACATAAAGAGAAAGGAGACTCGTCATTTCCTCAATGGCGAATCCCAGTTGCTTTGTTCTACATCATCTTCAAACTTCACGCTTGTCTAAGCCTCCAAGTTGATGTCTTCCTTGATAATCCTAGGTTTCTTGCATTTGAGTGAGAAGAGTGTTGTTAGAGCAATGAAGGATCACCAGTCAAAATATGTGCATACATCTATAAACATATAATTTGATCATCATGTGCATTAAAATATCTTGCATAGCATAGATGTCCAGGAAAACAAGAAAGTTATCAAACATATCTATCATATGCTCGGTTGTATCTAACATGTTTTCTCATTGTGCATGTATAGATAAAATTAGGTTGTTGTTTTGTTTATCTTGTTACAACATGTGGGGTGAAATATGGCTCCCACAAGGGCTGAGCCCAACCTGCCGCCCTATTGTTTCATTTGAGAAGGATAATCACAAGTAAACCATCCATGAAGCATTAAAGATCAACCTTTGCAAGGATAGTGGAGTATGTTGGTAAGGGGTAATCTCCTTATTGATAAAGATTTATCCTTGTTAATAAGAAAATTCCACTATCAACATAGCCATGATTTTAACAAAATTGATCATCAAAGATTCCAAGATAGTTTTCATTAATAGTCTGGTAAAAATTAAGTAGTCCCAAGCATCATAAAAGTCACAAGAATTGAACATGAGGGACAATCATGTAGATTAAAAGCTTACACAATAGTCATCACTTGCAAAGACAAAGACAACATGTTTCCACATAAAATATTCAATCGAATGGATGAAAGGTAAAATGATGAAGTCCATGATAGTGAATGTTGCTTATAAAGAGGGATTGAAGGACAACATTTTGTATCAAGGAGAACAAGGTAACCTCAAACTCTGTTGTACCTGACTATGACAGTAACTGAGCTTCTGGTGTTTGTAGATGGAACCTATAGCAGAAAAGTGTAGTCTCCATCTCAAGGAACCATCTTCAAAGCTCTTCCTTGAAATGAGGGTTGAAAACATTAGAAGAAAAGAAATACCATAATTCTAAAGTAACAATTTGTATCAAGAAAAATTCCAGAAAGTATAATTAAAAAGACAAATCCTTACAATTGCACCTCAAATTGGACCAAACAACAAAACAAAATATGCCCTGATAAATCTTGCAGATTTAAACAACTTGAAAAGATGAATTTGGAGACAAAAAAGAAATAAATAAGCATGAAAATAAACACAACAATTGAACACTCAAGATGGATTACGAGTTATAATGTATTTGCTCCATTATATTGCTCAAAATATAAACATACATAACATGAGTTATTTTGATATGAATAAGTGGATGGGATAGTCTAGTATCTATTCTAATGGATTGAAATGATGATGATATGATGATCAAAATTAGACCTTGGTTTCCCTATTTGTACAAGAACCAACAAGCTTCAGGTCCGTTCACAAAAGTTAGATAATTTCTTAACTAAAGCATAATTAACATAACATAGAAACTTAAAAAGATAGGTCCATCCCAATTGTTGCCAAACCTTAAATAATGCTTGGGTTTATTGATAGATAGAAGATTTTGATGAAACACATACTAATACCCAAGATCCAACTAGGTTACTAGGATTTGGATAGGATGATCCAAACCATCCTTTAAACCATACCAAGGTGAACATAGCAAGATTAAAGTGAACACCCAAAAGTGTTTCAAACCGGCTCAAGGTACAATCCAACTTGGTTATGACACTGATAGCAATCCAAATTTGCTTGAACCGTCCATACCCGAACATTGCATGAAAATTTATTCTTTCTGCATATAAAAATGCCACATGTTAACTCCTAAATAAAACTCAAAATACCATGAAATGAGGACCCTTATATTAGTATGTAAGTAGGCTATCTATAGGTCATAGTTTGATTTTATACAAGGATGCTCATGAAAGGAATCTTCAAGTGACAGTGAGTGAGTTGTTTGAGATTGCAGTTGATGGTGCAATATCTAGTCTTAAAGGGAGTTAGGAAAGCAGTAAATGTGCAAGAAAATCAAATTGTACACAACAAACAATTCACAATGTTATCTTGCATAATGCCTTAAGTTTGAAGACAAAAATCTCATTTTATCTTGATGAAATTAGTGACCTTAATGGTAAATCATTGGCAACTATGATTTTAAAACATGGTATTGTTCTTATGGAGGCAACATTTTAAGCAGGGCAGTGATTGGTGGTTTGGAACAATGGAAGGTATGAAGGACTTGCTTTATATGCATACTATGCAGTCTAGCTTAAGACAACATTTTTAGAAGAGATTTAAGGTGGATTAGGGAACTCAAGGGTTAGCATGATAAAGATTAAAGCAAAGACTGAGATCTATTTAAAAACCTCTATCATGAAGATATTAAAGATGTCAAATGCAAAACCCTAGCAGTTGGAGTAATGAACATAGTGTGAAAGAGGACACTGTGCTAGGGAAGACTTAGGAGATCTCCACATTATCTAATCACATGAAAATACATCATTTTTTTTTTTTTAAAATTAAAAGAAATTAGTTTAAACCCTATATAGGACACATCGATACTTCAAAAGCATCTGATTAATTTTTTTAATTAAAATAAGTCATTCTAAACCCTATATAGGATACATTGATACTTCAAAAGCATCTGAAGGAATTTGAGATTATGAAAACATATTTCAATTAAATACCTGGATTACAAACAATAGCGTGAACATTGTAACCCTTGTTGATCGGAGCTAGAATTGATAAACAAAAATGAATACTATGCCTCCTATTACACACATCGCCTTGCCATTCTATGCCATTCTTTACTAAAACACATCTCCATTTTGGTGGGCTATGCCTGCAAATAAGGTTTCAACAAAGGTTTTATTGTATTTTTATTAAAATGAAAACTCCATTCTAGCGGGCTATGCTTGAAAATAATATTTTGATGAAATTTTTAGAGTATGTTTATTAGAGTTTTAGAGTATTTTGGCGGGCTATATTCTTGATTCCTTAAATGATTTATTCAAATGGATTGTGACTGACATGATTTGTTGCCATGATGATTGTACTACCACCATCTCTTATTATACCCTCTGTGGTATGGTGATGATTTTCCCTTCCCCTTTTGTTTTTTACCGCACTACCACCTTGCTCAAGGCTTCTTGCTGCGGGGTTAAGGTGTATACCACTCTACTGCATATGTTTCTCACCTTCCAGGTGGTATAGCAGTGTATGCTTTTGATCATTACCTGAAGAGTATCGATGAGAAAATCTTCTTTATCTTACCGATATCTCAATGTCTCATCGACATTAGATCTTATGTTCCTCTGATGTTGGTTTCCAGTGTCAATGAGACAAGTTAATATCTCTTTCCGATATGCTACTGTCTCATCGATATTTTCCTTCAGTGGTATTTATTTATATATTGATGTAACTCTACCATGTCAGGGATACTTGTGATTATTGATGTGTTATGGCAATTTTTTCCCCTTCCCTTCTACTATTTACCACACTACCACCTTGCTAAAGGCTTCTTGTTGTGGGGTTATGGTGTATACCGCTCTACCGCATATGATTCTCACCTTCCCGACGGTATAGCGATGTATGATCTTGATCATTACTTGAAGAGTGTATATGAGACAATATTATTTTTCTTACTGATATCTCAATGTCTCATCGACATTAGATCTTATGTTCCTCTGATGTTGGTTGTCGGTGTCGATGAGACAAGTTAATATCTCTTGCCGATATGCCATTGTCTTGTCGATATTTTCCTTTAGCGGTATTTCTTTATATATCAGTGTAACTCTGCCATGTCGGGGAGACTTGGGATTATCGCTACGGTATGGTGGTGTTTTTCCCTTCTCTTCAGTTGTTTACCACACTACCGCCTTGCTCAAGGCTTCTTTCTGTGGGATTGCAGTGTATACAGCTCTATTGCATATGTTTCTCACCCTCCCGACGGTCTAGCGGTGTATTATTTCGATCATTACTTGAAGAATATCGATGAGACAATCTTATTTATCTTACCGATATCTCAATGTCTCATCTACATTGCTTCATTATATCCAAGAGTTGTGTTTTTTCGAGAATTTGTAGATATACCTTATCGATGTGACGTAAGTGATTCTCTCCTCGATATGCCCATATCTTGTTGAAATTTAACTATTTTGCATCGTCGATGAGACATATAAATAAGTCTCTTCAACATAGGGGTGTCTAAACCGACGCTAAACCCGAAGCTAAACTCGAAGTTCAATTCGGGAGCTAAAAGTGGTGCTAAAATCGGAGCCAAAGGTGACACTAATGATGACACCACACTCAAAGCCAATATCGGCGCTAAAGGCGTTGATAATTTTGGCATAAATTAGTGCCTAAATTAGCACCGACTAGTCTTGATCGGTGCAAATAAATGCCAAAAATAGCATCATCCATATAAATAGCGTCGACGTTTTCAAAAAAATGGAAAAAAATACATTAAAACATTGGATGGAAGCAAAAAATGAAGCAAATCACATGGATTTGTTGTAGTGCATGTTTGAGAATTTTCTCAAAATTTTCACCTTCAAACCTTAAGTTGAACCTTCAAATGGGTTCAAGAAAGAAACACATTTTGCAAGTTTGTAGCACTCAAATTAAGCTTTACAACAAGTATAATATTGAATATATTTAATTTGAATACTATATTTATTTTCTTTTTTCAAATGAAGATAGGGTTCTCACAATTGTGAAGGTCTCTATTCCACACACATGGAAAATTAGTAAAATATATATATATATTTTTAAATAACAGTCACTTTTTAGAAATACTATTAACTATTAAAAATAAGTTATTAAAAGTTATCTACAAAAATCACAAAACCCACTAGTTCATGTCATCTTCAAATTCTGAACAGATTAGTTGCTATAGGTATCAAAAAAATAAAATTTGGTGAAAAATACTGATTTCAATGTCCTAGTTTGGCCAAAAAGTGGAACACACTATTGTGGGATCACCCACCTACCACATTTGGAGTCAAGAAGAACTATGTTTGAAATATATTTTGAATGGTGTTATTATCACAATTTGAATATGTGATAATAATTAAAAATGTAATTAATGTCATGCATAGTACAATACATGTAAGATATGTGTAATCTATAGGGTGGAGAATGGTGCTAATTTTTCTTATATGGCCCATTTTTAGGGTGAAAATTTTATTCAAAATTTTGAAAGATATAAATACTATATTTTTTAATTGTAATACTTTTGATAGTTTTTTAAATTTTTTATACTAAATTTATGAATTTCTCTAATGTTCTTATGCAAATTCATGTGGAATCTAGTAAATTTTCACTTGAAGTTTTAGATGTCTAGGAGCTGCTAGACCATTGAGGTAATGCCCACTACTCTTTTTCCCAAGATCTTCTTGATTTTACTCCTCTTTGTGGGTGTTGGTGTGGATATAACCACTCTTTTAGATGAGATAGTCGAGGAGATCATGAGTCTCACTCTCGTGGTCTTGGGACATAAAATCCCAAGGACCCTTCTACCCATGGAGGATGGCCTCAACCCTCACACTTGTCATCTCCTCCATGGTACACTAACTAGCCATACACCACCAAATTTCCTTCTGCACCATATTTCATATCCCCAGTTCACATTCAATTGCTTTTGAAAGAGAATGCATAAGAAAATACTCATTGGTTGGGAGCTAATTGATGAATTCACCCTCAATGATGTTTGGGAATTTAGATGATAAAGATCCTCCTCTTTTTAGCATATCTATTGTTGGGAATTGGTGTATCAACCTTTGTCCTAGTTTTTAGGAGTGTATTTTCTGTGTTGAGAAATGAAGAATTAAGTATCTATGATTTTTTAGGAAGTGAGATCCACTTGGAAGTTTCCTATTTTATAGGGGTTATGTTGATTGTTCAACCCTTGTCATGGGATAATGCTACTTGTCACTTGGGCACTCAATCTAGGAAAAATAATTTGTGAAATTCCTAGGAGGAGTGCTTGGATGCCAAGTGTCAATGTGTGGTGTGCTTCGATACTTTCTTATTAGCATATTCCTTTGTATGAGCATGAAGACAAAGGAAGGGTTAATCTTTTCATAATAAGGGAACTATGAGAAAATAATTTTATGAAAGACCTCAATAAAGCACACCATGATTCCATGAAACATTAGTTTGAATTGTTGACCAAAGTTCGAAAGGGAAATTTTATTTGTGAAGATGGAGTTGTCACTCAGAGTGACTAGGAGCCTTGGTTGGGTTCAAAATTGGCAGTTGACTTAATTTTCTCATGCTGGATACATTGCTTTATTGTTACATGATTTATGGTTATTTTTACCTTTCATATTGGTTGCATTTTTTTGCATGTCAATGTATGATTGGCAGGATGCTTTTGTGGATAGTTGAGACCAATGCATGTTCTTCGTTATAGTTTTCATGTATACAAAGACTATGGAGATGACATATAGAAACCTTGGGCACCCATATTATAGATAGATATATATTTATGCATTATTACATTTATAATTGTAATATGATTGTAATATATGTATACTATTATGCTCTCAAAATCACTCTAGAATCGTAACACTATGAAACTACATTTGCAAGAGCATAGACTGCATATTCTATGTAGTTTCTAGATTACATTAATTCAATTAATTTGTGTTTTGGTGTGTGGGATTTTTCTTGAAAGGGTTTTCCCACATAAAACTCCATGTTGTATGTTTTATCCTTAAAATCTAAAAATTAATCTTAATACACATGCATTCTTAAGAAACATTAATAGAATAAAGATTTGAAACAATGTTTTTGTAGCCCTCTCTTGATTTATTTTCATTAGGGAAGAATTTTTCACACTCAACTTTGCTATCCTTAGTGGGTTAGAATTTTTTTTGTGCATATCTTGATTCAGTGGGAGTTCTTGCATAGAGAACTTTGAAAGCTTATAGCAGGTTTAAGATGGAAAGCACATCAGGAAGAATAAAGATGCAAAAATTTAATAGTGACAATTTTCAGTTGTGAAAAATCAAAATCGAGGATATGCTTGTAGATCAAGATCTATGGGCTACTGTATCTAGTAGAAAACCAACAAAAACTTCCCAAGCTAATTGGGATTTAATGGATCAAAAATTCAAGGGTCTAAGAAGACTCTATTTAGTTGATTTGGTGCTCCTGAATGTCTACAAGGAGAAAAATACAGCTAGTCTTTGGAAGAAACTTATGATATTTATCAAGGGAAATCCTTGGTGGATAATCATTTTCTAAGAAATAAATTATATTTCTTGAGGATGGAGGAATGAGGTTAAGTTACTGATCACATGAACACATTCAATATGCTAGTGGCTCAATTGGGTTAGGTACTGGTGTGAAGATTGATGATGAGGACTGTTGCATGTTACTGCTTGTTCTTTGCCAAACTCATGGGACCACTTGGTCATGGATATTGGAAGCACATCAACCAACTTCAAGATGAAAGATGTGGTTACTTTTCTATTATTTGAATAAATGCATAAGAATTATTTTGAGATGGCCAAAGAGGCCCTTGCTGTTCATGGTAGATTGAAGGAGAAAGAAACGAAAATGAAAAAAATTATGTCTCCAAGTCTCTAAGGAGATAAAATTCTCTTGGAAAACATTCCAAGGATAAATGCTAGAACTGTAGTAAATCCAGTTATTTTCAAAAATATTGTAAGGAGGAGAAGAAAAATAAAAAAACAAGCCATTCTTCGATTTTGAATTTAATAAATCCTCTTAGGATGATGTAGTTACTTTTGTCTCTACCTTGGAAACACATGCATCTGAAGATGCATGATTGATTTATTTAGGTGCTTCTTTCCACATGAACTCTCACAAAGGCTGGTTCTCAAAATATGAAGAGTACGATGGTGGGAAGGTATATTTGGGTGATGAATCTCATATGAAAATTGTTGGGCATGGAAGAGTTAGGATTAGATTCCCTGATGGAAAAGTAAGGGGGATTTATGGTATATTGTGCATCCCTAGTTTGGCACAAAACCTACTCTCAAAAAGTAAGTCTGGTGATGCAGGAGTGTTGGTTGTTTTCTCAAGTAGTAGATGCAAGATGACAAGAGGTGATATGGTGCTTGATAAGGGTATTTAGATTGAAACTCTATATAAGTGATGTTTACACAAATCAGTTCAATGGTGCTTGTATGTGCATAGGAGCAATTTTCACCCCTTATAAAAATTCCCCTTTCACACACCCTCACCTTAGAAAATAAAATCTGAAGGAAAAATTCCACATCACCCAACTACCTTCCTTCCACTTTGAATCTATCTTTTGTATCAGTGGGAGAATATTTGTCGATGATGGACACACGATGTGTAGAAATTCGCACAGTGCGCTACTATCCCTAACAAATTCCCATGTTTGATGTTGGTAGAGGAATTACACTCTCGATTGGGGATGAATTGTAATGTCTCTCTTCAACCAATTGACCTGAAAATGCCTTATTATTCCTCATTCTTCCTTTAAAATTGATCTATTCTCACTTCATTTGACTCTCTGGCAATTCAATCTCATTCTCTTAGCATTCTTCAATCCATTTTCACTCTCAAGAAACACTTCAACACTCCATTACAACAACAACACTCCATCAACTCTAGATAGCAAGTGTGAAGCAAGCCATAACAGCATGGGCTTGGAGTCTTGTGAGACCTCCCTTCATCATAATGGAGGTTTTGGTGACCTTGCCAAGTCTGCATTCTCCTCCATTGGCTAGTGAGCATTTGGGTGGAGGTGGTAATGTTTCAATCTTCTGCTTCATGATTTGGTTATATTTTTTTTTTAGTGATTATTGCAACTTCTACTTTCTTTACTTCTTTATCACATATTTCTACTCCATTGCTATCTAGCTATCTATGGAGGTGAAAACACCAAAACGGGGTCTGACTAAGGCAAACCCCTATAAAACCCCAACAATTTCATTCTTTCTTGTGCATAGGTGAACCTACATTTGGAGCTAGCTGGAAAACTAGCGCATTGGTGAGATCATCTTCGTTACCCTAGCTTTTATCTATCTACTTTATCATCTTCACTTGTACTTTTCCTATCTTATTATTTTTTTCATTTAAGAATAAACAACTATACTATTAGTTTTTTTTTAGGTAGTTAATATTGTACTTACTATTTTTTGGTAGTATAAACATCTACGCACCAGAGAGACGCCAACACATCGTGCTATCATCCTAGAATTGCATTATTTTTCTTGGATAGAGAGCTGTTTGAGGTGCACTATTGACTCTAAAAACTAGCTCGCCTAGTTTAAATTTGGATTTTGGGTTTGAATCTAGTGATAAAAGTACTTTATAATCCTCATCATTCTTGATCTCTATCTGAAACACCCCTTTAGAGTCATGTAAGTTAGGGCATTCCTCCTCTCTTGGCTCTCCGTGACTTGGAGACTTGACATGGTTGGTTCCCCTCTCTTACAATGTGAAGTCCAAGAAAAGGGCTTTATATTTTCATCCTCACCATTAGATAGAGTAGAGAGTAATATTGTGGTGTCTACATCTGATGGTCATGCTTTCTAGGTAGCTAACGGTTCCCATGCTTTTGAAATGAAACTTCATACTAAGAAAACAATGTTGTGACACCAAAGGCTTGACCATATTGGTGAGAAGGGTCTTAATTAGACATCTAAAAAATAAGAGCCTTATTGAAGGCCTTGATGATTGTAATATTGAGTTTGATTTTTGTGACCATTGTATATATGGAAAGAAACACCATGTGTTTTTTATTATTTTAGTTCTCATAAATCTTATTGAGTTTTCGATTATGTGCATTCTAATGTGTTTGGCCTTGTTAATGTTACTTCAATAAATAGATCTTTGTTCTTTGTCTCATTTATAGATGACTATTCTAGATGGACATTTTTGTATTCCCTTAGGAGTAAATCTAAAGTTTTCAACCAGTTTAAGGAGTTCAAGTGACTTGGTTGAAAGATAGATTGGTAGAAAAATTAAATTCTTGAGGATCGATAATGGTGGTGAGTTTTTTTCTATAGCATTCAAATGGTTTTGTAAGGACCATCATATTGAGGGACACAAGAAAAATCCATACACCCAACACCAAAATGGAGTTGTGGAGAGAATAAATAGAATGTTGATGGAGAAGGCTAGGCATATGTTGAGTGATTATGGTCTTCAATAGAATTTTTGGCTAAAGCTATAGCTACTTCATGTTACCTGATTAACAATTCTCCTACTTCAACTCTTGTCGAAAAGACACCTATTGAGGCATTGTCTAGAAAATGAGCCCTTGATGAGACATCTCAGAGTATTTTGTTGTGAGGGATATGCTCATGTGCCTTATGTGAAAATATCCAAGATGGAGAATAAGGTAGTGAAGTGTATCTTCATCAGCTATGGAGTTAGAGTGAAAGGGTATGAGCTTTGGGATCTAATTAACAAGATGGTGCTTTATAATATAAGAGCGATATTTTGTGAGTTGAAACCTTCCATAGTAGATCTATAACCATAGAAAGAAGCAAAGAAGAATGAGGTAGTTCAAACTCCATATACTCTTTAAAAGGATGAACTGCACACTCCTAGTGGGCTTGATGATGAGGAGAGATCTAGCATCTCTAACATCTTTGAAGAAGAGCCAAAACCTCAACCCCAATTGTTGAGGACGTCTACACAAGAAAAGTGACAACCAAATAGATTTGGTTATTCTATGTTAGACTCTAGTTGTATCTTTTTTTTTTATCCCTAACATTGATGAGCCTAGGATAGTTAGAGAGGTAATGGGTAAGGATTATGCAAGTTATTGGATGGAATCCATGAATTAAGAGATGAAAACTTGAAAAATAATGGTACATGGAATCTAGTACCTTATCTTGAAGGACATAAGCCCATTGAATGCAAATGGGTGTTCAAGAAGAAAATGAGTCATGATGGTAGTGTTGAGAAGCATAAAGCATGGTTGGTTGTGAAGGGGTATTCCCTGGTGGAGGGAATAGATTATGGGGAGATTTCTCTCTTGTTGCTAAGCTAACATACATTCATTTCTTGTTATCACTAGAAATAACTTATGACTTTGAACTTGAGAAAATGGATGTGAAGACACCTTTCCTTCGTGGTGATTTGGAGTAAATTTACATATCATAGCCTGCTCCAAGAATTTTGTTATGAAATGGAAAGATAATATATTATGCAAGTTGAGAAAATCTCTATATGGTTTGAAGTAGTCTCCTAGAATGTGGTACTAGAAGTTTGAAAACTATGTGTTGTCCTTTGTCTTTTTGAGATCCAAACCTAACCATTGTGTCTATTATATGACTACTAACAGTCACATTCTCATTATTTCCCTATATGTGGGTGATACACTTTTTTTTGACATTGAAAAAGAAAGATTTTAGATTTGAAGTATTAGTTGTCAACATAGTTTGAGATAAAATATTTGGGTGTAGGGAGGTATATTCTAGGGATTGAGATCAAAAGAGATAGAGCTAACAAAAATATTTGGTTAAGCCACATCAAGTATGTAAACTCTATGTTGATGATATTTAGCATGACTACTTATAGATAGTTAGTTGTTCCTATTATGTAGGGGACGAAGCTTTATGTGGAGGATTTTTCAAAATCTCCTAGTGAGATGGAGGAAATGACCAGAGTTCCTTATGTGAGTGTTGTTGGTAGTTTAATGTATTCTATGCTCTATAGTAGGCTAGAATTTTCCCAAGCAGTGAGAGTCCTTAGTTGGTTTATGGATAATCCTCTACAAGTGTATTGGAATGCAGTGAAGAGAGTGTTTAGGATTTTGTGGGGTACTTACGAGTATGGCCTATGTTTTCATGTTAGACCTCTTGGACCTCGACATTCAATGATAATTCGTGGATATATGGATTTTGATTGGGAAAGTGACATTGACAATAGGAGATCCACTAGTGGATATGTTTTCACAATGTTTGGCGATGTAATTAGCTAGATTCAAAATGGAAAGTTATGGTCAATTTTTCCACTAATGAAGTAGAGTACATGGTAGCTACTCATGCTTGTAAAGAGAAAATTTGGATTAAGAGTCTATGTTCGGATATTGGTTTTGATGCAGGACATATTACTATCTATTGTGACAACTAGAGTGCTATATGTTTAGCGAAGAATGGAGTAATTTCTATGCCAAAATAAAGAACATTGATGTGTAGTTTTGTTGTGTTTGTTCATGATATGGCAGAATATGGAAAGGTTAACTTGAAAAAGGTTGACACTTTGGTGAATGTTGCAGATGCACTAATATAGCTAGTGAGCATAGAGAAGTTCAAATGGCGTTCCAGTTCTATGGGCCTTGCGAGTAGTGTTACAAAGACTCCTAAATGTCTTCGACAAGTGGGAGGATATGTGGAATTTGTGTCTCAACCTTCTGCCCTATTTTTAGGAGTTTCTATTTTATAAGAGTGTTTTTGTTTTGAGAAATGAAGAATTAAGCATCTTGAATTTTTTAGGAAGTGAACACACTCAAAATTTTCCTATTTTGTAGGGTTTATGTTGATTATTCAACCTGTGCCATGGGACAATACCACTTGTCACTTGAGCACTCAATTTGGGAAAAGGAATTTGTAAAATTCCTAGGAGGAGTGCTTGGATGCCAAGTGTCAGTGTGTGGTGAGCTTTGGGACTCACTTGTTATCATATTCCTTTATATGAGCACAAAGAGAAAGGAAGGGTGAAACTTGTCATCACAAGGGAACTTTGAGAAAAGAATATTGTGAAATACCTCAAAAAAGTGCACCATGATGGCATGTGGCATCAATTTAAATTATTTACCAAAGCTTGGAAGGGAAAGTAGATTTATGAAGATGGAGTTGTCACTCAGAGTGACTACGAGTCTTGGTTGAGTTCTAAATTGTCATATAACTTGGTTTTTTCATTTTGGATGCCTAACTTTATTGTTGCATGATTTATGGTGATTTTTACCTTGCATATTGGTTGCATGTTCATGCATGTCAATGTATGACTGGCAAGATGATTTTGTGGAAAGTTGAGACCAATGCATGTTCTCTGTTACAATTTTCATGCATGTAGAGACTATGGAGATGACATATGGAAATATTAAGTCCCCATTTGAAGATGGATATATATTTATGCCTTAGAGCATTTTGTAATTGCAATATGATTGTAATTTATCTATATATCATTATGTTGCTGAAATCACTCTATAGTTGTAACACTATGAAACTACACTTGCAAGAGCATACACTCTACATATTGTATGTAATTACTATATTATAGAAATATAATTGATATGTGCTTTGGTGTGTGGGATTTTTTTGAAAGGGTTTTCCCACGTAAAATTTTGTGATGTGTTTTATGCTTAAAATATGAAAAATTAATCTTAATGCATGTGCGTTCTTATGAAACTCTAATATAATAAATATTTGAATTTTTTTCGTAGCCCTCTCCAAATTGATCTGCATTAGGGAAACATTTTCTACACTTAGTTTTCCTTCTAGCCATGACTGCTTAAATAATTTTCTTTATGTTCTTTTGGGCTAGGTCCTTTTTTTAGACTCATGAGTGTGCTTCTCTACCACCATCGCCCTCTTTGTGAATATTGTACTATTTTCCTTATATCAATTCAAAGTTCAATAGGATATATTAAAAAAAAAGAAATCATAGTGTTCCTAGCTTCCCAGAAAGTAAGCATATCATGGGCAAGGAATCACAACCATGATATTCAAAACTAAGGAAAATATGATTATGCATGTGCAAACCCCATCATTGTAGGAGATGTAATTGCACTTTTTAAAAGCTTGTGTTAAATTTACTTATATTTACTATAACATATTAATGTAAGAAAATATTATGTATTAGAAATAATACCTAAAGGATCCATTAAATGTTGATAGACTAGGAAAAAGTATATCCCTGTTAATCAATAATTACATAAAATGGATAACTAAAAAATAAATTAATGCTTGAATACTAGACTAAAAATTTATTCTTATTGGACATTTAATGACTTTTTAGGTGTTTTTTCTAGTCATTAATGCGAGTTCAAACACTAAAAATTTTTTCACACAAAAAAAACATTTGAGTATTTATTGTGGTTTTGTGATCTTACACCACTCTCAATAGAATAAAGATTTGAAACAAAATTTTGCAGTCCTCTCCTGATTGATTTGCATTAGGGAAATATTTTTTCAACTTAGCTTTCCTTTTAGCCATGACTGCTTAAATAAGTTTTTTATGTTTTTTTGGGCTAGGTCCTTTTGTTAGACTCATGGGTGTGCTTCTATACCACCATACACCTCTTTGTAAATATTTTACTATTTTCCTTCTATTAATTCAAAGTTAAATAGGATATTCATTAAAAAAAAATGGTAGTGTTCCTAACTTCCTAGAAAGTAAGAGCATATGATGGGCACAAAATCATAACCATGATATTCAAAACTAAGGAAAATAAATGATTATGCATGTGCAAACCCCATATTGGTAGGAGATGTAATTGCACTTTTTAAAAGCTTGTGTTAAATGTACTTGTTGATCATAAAATATTGCACCTCTCTGAATAGCCTTATGGGAAATTCAGTGAGTGGGGGACCAAATTGTGCCTCATTGACTGACCTCTAGGTTTTTAAAATAAAGCTAACTCTTATTTATGTGTAAGGGGAAGTGAAATGCAAGGAGAAACATAAAGAATGGTGATGCAACAAGAATTTTACAATATTTTAAAAGCTTAAAAATTCCTTATAACTAATGACATAAACAAAAAATTCCACAAAAAATTCATTGTTGGGAAGAGAATGAACAAAATAGGCTAGAGAAAGGAAAATATAGTCTTTCAAATCTCCCTGAATGAAGCATCCATTAAGTTCTGACAATAATAAGAAACCCCAAAAACCAACAGGTATATTTGGATCTTCATAGAACCCTCCCTCTCCTACAACATAATTTGGACAACAACATATCTTTTACAAAAATGAAAGAGTATTTTGAACATGATTCATTTTTTGAAAGATAGTGTAAAAAATAAAAGCTAAAAATATGTGAAATAATCATTCAATCTATCTACATAAGGATTTTAACATAGTGCTCTCAGCATAAGTGATAAGAAAAATTTAAATGCGTGATAAAGGCCACAAAATGCACAATTTTAGAGATTTATTCTTAACATTGATCTAATTCTTGCAATAGATTAATTGAAAAATAAAGGTTGGATGCCAATATGATTAATAGTCTTGACAAATATAACATGCTAGAGAGCGTGAATAATTGTCTGTAAAATCCTCCCATCCCTGCGGAATTAAAACCTTCTTAAAATTCATCCTCTTTCAAAAGATTCAGAGGATGGTTCCCTTTTGAAGATTATCCAAGACTTTTATTCTATAAGTTGTGAAACCCTTTAAATAGCTAGGAGGGAGAGCCACCGCCATAACTAGTAGAGATGAACCAATGCCAGATGTCTACACTTGATTGATCATAATCTAATTTAGAGTATGATTAGACCATAGTGATCTCTACTCATAAAGTCCTAGGCTTCATCATTAATGGCTCCTGATTTTGTAGAGGTTCCGCAAAGATACAATATTAGAAGACAATTAGATCTTAGCATAGCTTGCAAAAATCTGATCGATCAACTATAAAGAATGATGGTGCTAACTTGAAGGTTCCACCCGAATGTAAGATCTCTACCATTCTTTATGATGAAATCCACCCAAAATATCCCTCCAGAGAAGATAAAGACTACCTGATGAAATAGATGATGTGGCAAGAGAATGGGTGATTTCAGATTTTAGGAGGATGACTTTGAAGAAAATCCTCACCAAGAAAAAATGTGTGCTAGTTTGGGCCCGAAAGGAAATAATATATAAAGTAATGCAACCACCATGTGACACATTGTGCTCCTTTATGTGAGAGAAGACCTTGTATTTTGAGCGCAAAGCCATCCCTAAGTGAAAAATAAGTAAGGGTTAAAAATAAAAAATTCTTGAAGGAAAAAATTGCTCCACATTTCTAGTGACACATGGGGCCTTAGCTTGTGGAGGCATGAACCTACATCTCAAGTAATTCTTGGAGATTGAGGAAAGTGATGTCTTGGGTCTCCCAATCTCCATTAGTGGGATGGATGAGGGTACAAAAATTCTTGTATGCTTGATCAAGATCAAGGACTTCTTTAAAATAAAACCATCCCACCTTGATGAAACGACTCTAATATGGTAGTATAGTTGAGAAAGGGGAAGAATTTCCTTCTCGATCTCCTCGATAGTGGGTGATGAGATCAAAACCTATAGTCCTAGGGAGGATAGGATTTTGATCTTGATTCCTCCCATGATCTGCTCGATTGTTAAAAATCCTCCATTTGATGAGAAAAGGGTGAGAAATTTAGATTCGAGTAGAAATTTTAACTCCTCCTTGATCTCACTGGCCTTCGTATTTAACATTTCTTGGTGAGATTTACTATTTGATGTGACCCTATGGTAGATGATGAATTCATTTTCTTTCCTCAGAGCTACCCTTCGGTGGGGAATCTCAACATCCCTTAAGGCTTCTTCAGTCGCTTTACATAATTTTGAGACCAAGATCCCCGATTCTTCAGCATGGGGGGTGAATGTGTGGAGAATTTAGTTGAATATTGGGCCAACCTTCGCATTTAATTCCTGAGCATCTTTAGAAACTACAAGACTAGTTTTAGGGTTGCAACTGCAATTATGATTCTCTCCCAATGAGTAGATATTAGTGTTTTAGTATCAAGAGGATTTTAGATCCTCGTGCCATGATCACTTTCTACTACAATTAGGAATCCCTTGATTTCATGTTTCCCTCAAACTGATTCCTCTTTTGGAGAGCTTTTCTAAGCTCAAAGTGTAGCTTACCAACCTCCTTATTTTGAGTTAGCAAAATAGACTAAATATCTTGTTTTTCTTGTTTTGCCCTTTATGTTTCTATCTAGGCCTTCTAAAGGTTTTCAAAGGCTTGAGATCAAACACTATACAATTTCTTTTGCATGTCCTCATTTTTTTATCCAAGTCTTGTACCTCCTTTTGCAACCCATTATATATGGTATATTTTTTGGATAATTCACTTTCCACCCTTCAAGATTTTTTTTGATGTTCTACATTTTCTTCCTTCTCTACTATGTTCTCGCATCTCAACCTTTCATCTAGATTTTCATAATAAGTGTAGACCACCTTCTAAGTTTCTTTGTCTAGAACCACTTTGTCACGTGGAAGAGTCTCACTCGAATTGAGGCCCATAGCTCTGATGTCATAATATTTGAACTAAATTTCTCTTTTTGGCTTGGATTTCAATGGCCTCATAGAAGTGATTAGCAAAGAATTCCGCTCCTCATCAAAACAAGTATCCAATTTCTCAGCAGCTAGTTTGCCATGACCTTTCCCTATGTTTTTTGCTTTCTTGCTTGTCGAGTCTACCTTGTTGCATCCATATGACTTCGAAGGTTCTATGGAGACTTCATACTCTGTGCATAAAGTGAAACACCTAGAGGGAGATGGAAAAGGGTGATGAAAGGAGAGGCTTTAGTTGTCCGAGGTTGCAAAGAGGTGAAAGGAAGTTTTATCATGGAAAGAGGTGGGATGCCATCTGTGGACTAAGGAGGAGAGACACCCATCAGAGTAAAAGGGGAAGTGGGTGGAAAAAGAGTTATCTTCCTAGGAGTAGATGGGGACAGTGAAACTGGTAACATGGATATATCAATGTTTTCAATGGGCACCTTTGATAGGGTGATTAAAGAATCAATTACGGTCGAAACATATGATTCTCATTCAACATATGGGGTCTCTTCGTGGGGTTCATTGTCAAATATGGTGGAAGTTGTGTTCAAGATGAGGACATCATAACCTATAGATGGATGATTTATTTCAATAGATGAGGGGGAAAGAACAACTAAAGATGCAGTAGAAGAAAGAAGGGTAGGAACAAGACTTGGATTGTAAAAGCCAAAAATCTTAGTAGAGAAAATTCCACCTCTTCTTCTCATGTACTTGATATTCCTAGTATGCCTAAGTCTTGGACTCATCTCTTCTATGTAGGGGAAAAACTAGTGGATTTAGATTCTCTAACGACCTATCTCATTGAATCTTGGGCCCTTGTAGTTGTATTAGATCTTTTTGGGGATTTTCAGGTCTTTTTCCCTTTGGTAGGGTGCTAGTGGAAGATTTGATCTGCGAACCATTTTTTTTGACCCCTTTCCTTTCTCTTTTCCCATGTCGGCCTCTTGAGGCTAGCAGGTGTAGAGTGGAACTTTCTTTGGTTCAATCTCCTGATTTGACTCAAGATTACTATCATTAGTTCTAGCCTCAACATCATAGATTTGGTCAAAATTCTCATCATGTGGCTTAACATCTCCATATAGGGTGCGAAGATTCTTGATTTCCTATCGATACCTCTAGAAATCCACCTTCTTTCTTTCTGACCATCCCAACTTCTTTAACTACATTTGAAGGGATTGGTGGATCTAAATGCTTTGTTGGAATTCTTCCACCCGAACATAGAAGTTGAGCCATGGTGGTCAGTCAAATGGTATAAAAGCTAGGTCGATGTAAACCTTTGCCCTCTCCTTAGTTGGGTTCTTTCTTGACTCAAAATACTCCTGCCTTTAATTTTTTATAGTTGGAAGGTGTCCCATTGGATTGTATCTCCATGGGTCACAAATGAGAACCATGCCTAGGTGAGCCAAATTTCTAGTCAACACCTCCCACACTTCCCTTTTCATGAGTGTTACCTGACTTTTGGAAATGGTAAGGGGAATTGGGTGAAGCACCGTTTTATGCCTCTTGTTTCCACAGGCCTTTGTTGACAATAACTTCCTGACAATATACCTAGATAACGTTAAGGTCCTATCTATTAAAAATTTAGAGAGCATAACATGCTCCTCAATAAAACCATGAAATTTGATGAATGAAAATTCATCTCCCAGAAAATAATCCACTAGGGTTTGGTGGATTTTCATCCATTCTAAGGCTTTAGAGGAAAACCAAGCCAAAGGGTGTGGAGAAAAATCTAAGAGTACTGGTTGTAGGAAATAGTCAACAAGCAAGTAATAATCCCATGTTTGGAAAGCACATGGGTCCAAATTCAAAGTGCCTGGTATAACCACTTTGCATAAAACTTACTAAGCGATAAATACCCTCTGAAAAATTTAGGGTTTGATGTAAAATCAAATGTATCAGAAAAGAAGAATACTCAAACTCAAAACTAGTGCCATAATTTCTTAATTTTTCTAGCATATTTTAGTCCATAACATCCATGAAATCAAAATAATTTCAGCTCCTCTCCTTCCTAAGCATAAAATCAAAGACTACCTAGAATTTATAATTTTTTTTGTCATCTTCAAAGCCGTAAATATAAGATAACATTATGAAAATTATCTACACATCCACTTTAAAATTTATGTGTACTAGAGGGAAGGCATGTTGCTTTCCCTTTGTCTTCTCATTTGTTTCATCCATATAAAATTTTTAATTGCTTATCTCCGATTCTCCATAAATAATCCATCCTTTTGTGTTCGAATCTTTTGTCATCCCAATATACAAGGATGCATAACACATCCCAAATGGCTGCTCTGCAAATTGTAACCCTCAACTTGTTGCCACTAATAACCCTCAAATTTTTTCCACTGATAACTCTTGTTGCTTTATCTAGCCTTTTTGTGCATGCATCCACCAGCTCTGGGCATGGATGTGTAGCAGATAGTATAAATTGTGGTAAATCACAATACCAGAGTCATGACACAAAGCCCTAAGTGACCCATGGGTGATCATTCTTTGCATTTCTCCTTCCCTAAGGTTTTTAGGGTTTATATGCAACTTTGAGTCATAAATTTTATTTGTGAAATATTTAATCGCTTCCTCCTTAACGGTGTTGCTTGCCTATATGGTTTTAGTATGAGAAAAAATATGATCTTTCGGCATTGGGGTGCTAGCATATGAATCCTTTCCAAAGATTTTGGTGTAGCCTAGTTTTGTAGACGAGACTCCATCTTGTTGACCAAAAGACGATGTTTCTACCATGATTACATTTTTGGAAGGATTTTTAGAAAGCTTATTTAGAGTAGTAGTTTCTTGAGTTTTTTTGATACTTAGTGAAAAATTGATTTTTTGGTGCATTTAATTTTGCAAGTACATGCAATAAGGTGTTGTCATTACCACTATCTCACTAAGTACTTCCAACAAGGTGATACATGTGGAGTGGAATCCATATCCCTCGAGAATGCCAACTTTGCCCTAAGAAAATAATTAGTACATTCCCTTCTACAACCCTTTTCACAAATAATCCTTATACGATGGGAAATGTGCCTTTGAGCAATCAAAAGCATGCTTTGATCGATTGAAAATTACTTTGAAAAGACATTTACATTTAATTTGGTAAAGTTTAGTGCTTCAAGAAATGTCTTTTTGCATAAGTGAGCAAGCTGGCATTGGTGACAACAATTGACACATGGCAGCAATTGATACACATGACAATTTAATCCCAACACAAAAATTAATTTCTCAAGGCTTGGTTTTAGATCCTTCGTGTGATTCACCCCTTGCCTCTTATTGTGTTAATATGATTTTAATCACTACTTAATGGGAGATAGATTTTCCATTCACCAACCTCCTCGATGCATATTTTTCTATAAATAGTGACCTCTTCTTTGTGAAAATACTCACTGAATCATCAATTGAGTTAGTGAGCTCCTCCCGTTGCAATTTTTTGTTTCACTAGCTTGTAATTTTCTTGCAATCATGTCTAGCTTAAGTACCCCAATTTGGCTCTTGGGCTAAAAGCTATAGAATTCCTTTGTGGGAAAAGCTAGGAGTGAGAGAATTAAATGCCTGGTTGGGAAGAATGACCACCTTTCCATCATGGCATTCAAATGGGTGCTGAAAAAAATTACATGAAGGATGAGAAGTAGCCGCAATGCAATTCCAACATTATCTTCTAGTTCGTGGCTTCCCTGCTAGATTTATAAATTCGCAAGTCCTAGATTATTGAGCTATGCCACACCATGTTTGATATATCATACTTGGATGGGCTCGATGAAATCGTGCAAGTAGCTATCCCTGGTGGCGACATTCCGACTGCCATGAATACTCGTAGGTACATCGACTTTGGGGAAGTAGTTCCTTGGTTTCCCTTTCTCATGGACTTCCGTACTATGAACTTGCAGCATCATCACAAACTATACCAACCCATGACCTCCTTTCTCATGAGGGATTATAAAGTGGAGCACATTCTTGGGCTGAATTTGAAGAATCATTTCGAGTTCATGGTGTATAGTCGTGGCATCGAGGATTAAGTTTCATGTCATTTTGTGCCTACATATGCTATTAACCACTACTTCTTTCTTGTTGAAGAAAAACCTAATGAAACAAATTTTTGATTGTCACGATGGATGGGGGCTTTAATTCCATTGCTATTTTTGTGTCGCCTCCCTTTTTCTTTTTGAAATGTATCTCTTTTTGGGTTTGCATGAGAAGGATTTAAACATCTCTTGGAGCCTTAGGCTCGATATGCATATTATAGTGTAAATATTATTAATGAATACAAAATATAATACTTTTAACTATTCCTATGTCACTCTCATGGCTTTATTTGCAAAATTAATCATTTTTTTTTTTTTTACATATAATACAAACCATAATTTTTTTAAATAACTTGCACAATCAATAAAATATTTTTAGATGATACCATTTATTGGTATATCCAAAAAATTTCCATCCATATCATCCACTTTGTACACATTTATTTCCTTGCATGGATGGATTAAGAAAGGACCCCTCGATAGTGAGTCAAAGTTAACATGCTACCCTAGTTTTGCAACGCATTCATCATACTTTAGCATAAGAATTACCTCTTTGAACTCTAGGCTAGAGGCATTCTTATCAAACCATCGCTTGATTATCTACAAGTTCTTGATCATGGCATCATACAATTCTTCTCTTTTTTCTTCAAGGCTCAAAAGCTCTACCATTCTTACTTCGATTCTACCTTCTTCTTCAACTTCTAAAGCTTTCAATAGTTGTAATGCCAAAATCTCTATGGAAATGGGTAAAACTACCTCCTTTCCATACACTAATTCATAAGGAGAGGTCTTCATAATATACTTAGGTGTAATTAATTTGGCCCATAAAGTTGCTCATAGATGTTTGTGCTATTCCTTAAGGTGTTCTTACCCGATCCACTTTATTAACCTAATCAGATTCTTATTAGTTTATTCCGCTAACATGTTTCCTTAAATGTAGTTATTTGATTAAGTCTTGAGGTAGACCCCATGCTTGAGAGTGAAATTTACGTCCTAGAGCCTACAAAGGCTTGTGCATTATCAAAAATGATGTTTTTAGGTGAATTGAACCTTTCCACTAATTCCTCAAGAAAATTGACAATTTCTATTTCCATAGCATTCTTCAAGGAAATGGCCTTTGTTCATCTTGTGAAATAATCATTCATCGTAAGTATCCACTTATGGCCTACACTAGAGATGCGATTGATCATCTTGACAAAATCCAAATGCCATTGTACAAAAGGTTCCTCAGTCACAATCAAGCTCAATGGCATGGTGAAGTTCTTCCTCTTGCCAACAAAATATTGGCACTGAGTACATTTACACACCAGATGATGGGCCTCAAAGAACATCAAAGGCCATAATATACTACTCACATTATTTTCGAAGTAGTAGTTTTGGTGAAGAAGTGGCCACCCTTGGGGCTGTTGTGGAATTCATTTAAAACCCTTTCTGCTCATGGCTTATTATTGGGAAATTTGGTCATCTCAAAAAGAAACATCCAAGATCAGTAGTGCCTTCGGTAACTTTTATTTTCTTAGACCACCTTAAGTACACATAATATTATGCCACAAAGTGGAATTAGGCATAGTTCATTTCGCATATTGAACCTTAGAGAAAATTTAATAATAATTAAATCAGTTCCAACAACAACATTAATAGATTCAACAAACATAACCAAATACCATGAAAGATGAAACAAACAACATGAACACACAATATTTACATGGGGAAATCCCTTTCGGGTAAAAAAACCCACACTCCAAAAGCTCATATCGCCATTGTATTATTCAACATCAAAAATTTAGTTACAAACATAATTATAGGCTCTAAGGGCATGTGTAGGATCATCATGGAAAAAACAAGCCCTTAAGTGGCAAAAAAATTCAAAAAAATTAGAGTTAGGCAACTTGACGTAAAAATTTGAATAAGTTAACTATATTATTTCAAAAATATGTAAGAATAGAATCTGTTGCAAATTGAAAATAGTTTCTAAACTACTAGGTTTATTTTTATTTTTTTAAAATCTCTTTGGTGAAAATTTGAAATTTCAATGTAGTAGTACTTGAATTTCAGGGAAAAAATAAGTAGGTGTCTGTTTGACCACCCTAACCACAATAAAATGATAATATTTTTTTATAATATTTTAGATATAATTAGAAGACTCATGTCCCGATGTGATGCATATTTTTTTGTAATTTTTTTCCAAGTAAATAATTAATTATGATTTTTATTACAACTTTTAAAAAATATAAAAACTCATACATCTGACCACCTTAACTTGGTAGAAAATTCATCAGATTCATTTTTTTTTTAATCCTATATTATGTGAAGCATAGAATGTGACACATATTTTAGATTCAAAAAATGTGATACCCTTTGAAAGCTATAGATGTTTTTCAATCATCCTATCAATCAGGACTTTGGTCATAATTCAAATAGCAAATGAATAATAATTATCTATTAAATCCAAAGTGAAGCATAATTTATATTGATGGAAAGCTAAGAATCACCTTTAAAAAACCTTTTCCTTTCATCAATTTTGGCTAAAATAAAATTCGTCAGCCACATGGGCCATCATATCACTTACATATCACCACTTTTTGGCCCATCATGATCCTTCACATACCCCTAATCCTTTATAGGAGATTTACATACTATTCCATCTAGAGAGAATCCAACATCATAACCCTATTCTATTTCCCCTCTTCTTCATTACAAAATATTCAATGTTTCATAACATTTTTTCTCAACAAATAAGAAATGGTTTGGTTCAACTTCCAATGAGCAACTACAGTAAACAGTCTAACGATCTACTATATCATACCATTGAAGAGACTTCATTCACACTCCCTTTGAAATCACCAAGTCACTTTGATGTCTACAAAACCTACCAAGTCAATCAACCAACTAGAATTACCACTTTCCAGCTCGACATCGATTGGGTCCCACCAAGACACCCACAAGCAAGAATCAATGCATCGCTCTATTAAGGAGACTATATATCATCTCTCTCTAATATTAGGATGTCCCTTTGATATTATCTTTACCACTCCAAGTAGTCCCCACATCCATCGTGTTATCGGCTTTTGAAAGTGACTTATTCTAGGGTCCCTTTGATATCACGAAGTCCCTCTAATAGGATTACTTTATATGTTCCATCGCTAAGTTGCTAAAGACCTGAACCTCATAACCTCTTGTCAAAGGTTACGAAGTTATGAAAACCCAAGATTCACTGACAACAAAGAGAACCTCAAAGCCGCTAAGTCAGGAGGTTATAAAACTCTAGAACCCCATGACTTAGGTTAGAAAAACTTATAACCTAGCAAATTAAGTAACAAACCATTTGTAATGCCCCACCATGTAACCCTAAAGGAAGTTACAATTAACTACTTAAGCGCACAATTTTTTATATAAAAAAAGTATAATTAACATACATTTTCACTTCCTAATTGACAACAACCTCTAAGGCTACGAGATCGAGATTACTTAGAACCCATACATACATCCCATAACATCAATAACCTTTGTAACATTTATTTACATAAAGAACTAAGTACTCATACATTCCATATATAATAAAGCTACATCATAACATAAAGAGATATAATAAAATTCCATTTACATTAATTTAATCATAAGGTTACATCTCTTATTCCCCAAATGAGGTAAATATACAAATTATGTAATACATTATACAAAGTGTCTGCCTCAAATACAAATGAGGGGTATTAATTACATGTTCCAACTAAAATAACAACATTGTATGAAATGAATACTAGAACCATGAGCTCTCCAACTGGAAACCTCGCCATCATGAATTGTAAATCAAAGGGGGACCCAACACTGTATGGTGCATGTTCCACCCAACCAAGTGGTACTTGAAGGCCCACCCCACATGCTAGGAGATAGTAACAAGGTAACATGGCCAATCCTACAACCTCTAATCATAAGCTGACTCATACTGACACAACCAATCACATGAACCATACAACCATAAGTACAAATCTAACATGGGTCACATTGTTTCTAGATATAAAATAGGTCAATTATGTTAAGAGAACCATACACATAAAACCACGTACCGATTGTTGTCCTAGATAGAGTGTCATTGCACATCTCATAATGAGTTACCCATTGTAGATCTTCATAGGCCTCGGCCCCCTAATTAAGGGATATCCAAGAGACCTCAACCGACCCCCAACCCTCATACTTACTAATGCAGAATCAAATACCTCTCGTAAAGACAAGGTAGATGACCTTGCCATTCTAGGCCTTCCCACTCATCCCAAGCCTAAATGAGCACTTGCATCTATGAGTGAGGCTAGAACTTATCTTGATTAGTGTGAAATACTACCTAATCTCCTAAGTACATTATTTAAGTTATCACTTTATTAAACTACCTCCAAAGGTTACCTAGTCTTACCTCTTACGAGCTCTAGCCCCTAACAGAAGCCACTCTTCTACTTGGAAACATACCAAACCAAAAAATCACCAAGGGTACCATAGCGCACACAAACTAAGTAACATGACCACTCCAACTCTAGGAGGAAACATAAGTCAAAACCCTCCCCAAACAATGGAGGCAACAAACATATCAAATCCACTCCTTACAAAGGAGACACAAATCACATAATCCACTCCTAATCCAAGGAGGCACACATCACATAACCCACTCCTAATCCAAGGAGGCACAAATCCCCGTTCATAGAAACCGGGTAAATCACTAACATGACTCCATGCACTACCCAAGGGAAATACAAATGGTTGACATCACAATACGGCAACCCCATCATATAAGGACCCTCTAGAAGACTTATGAATTAATTGACTCACTTATCCCATTTCCCCAAATAAGAAAACAAAGGAAATAATCACAAAAGGCAATTGCAAGGAAATAAACTAATTTTGGATATTCTAAATCTATTTCCCTTTCATAATGATTTCACAACAAAGATAACAATTTCCTTAACAAAATAGTTGAATAAAATAATTAATTGCTTTTTCAATTTCAGAGAAGAGAAAAAACTAAATTTAATAAATAAATCAAATCCATTGATTACTTTTAAAAGCAACATAACTTCACTCCTAATAATATCCTTCAATTTCCTACAATCCAAAATCCCTTTCAATTTTTTTTTCATAGCAAACAAAATCCTCTTTCTTTCCAAATTTAGAACATATCAAAAATATATTAACCTTTGTCATGAAGAAGCTTTCTGCTTCCTCACCCAAAGCCAAGATTCCATTTGGGAATTCATTTTTCCCAACATCCCAAATTTATTAAGTAAAACTTGTTGGAAAATAGAAAATATCTTTTAACAACCGACATTTATTTCCACAAATTAATTTAATAGTTTCATATTCCAATTTAAATATTTTAAACTATTTACTTAATAAATAATTTAAATCAATTAATTTAATTACTTAATAAATAAATTTAACCACTTGAGGATTAAATTTTCTTTACTAAATAAATTTAATTTAATTAATTAAATTAAATAGAAATCTTACATGAATATTATCTAAAATTAAATAAATAAATACTAACATCATTTAATGCATAATTTAACATTTATTTCCATAAAATAAACCTTGCAGAATTAAATAGAAATAGACAAGGCAAACAAAGACACATTGAACATGGAATGATGACACACTGTGGCTACGGTGTAGACCTGACACAAGTTACCTAGTTATTACCTCCCATCAACATACCATTGGGTCGACACGCTCAAACCTATGAAGCTAGGTGGAGTCGATGTCATGTACCTATAAACCTATAAACGAGATATCAAAGTACATGTATATAAACATTATAGAATACACACTATGAAGAGGAAATCACAGAATCGCAGGGCGCTTGCAAGCAAGTGATGTGATCCCATCCCCTTCACCAATACACTCATCACAAATTGGCAGTTTCATAATATTCAAATAACTCATGTGCAATAAACATGTTATATAAAACAACATTATTACACTAATTAAAGCATGGAAATAAAGCATCAAAGGAATGTATCTCATCACCATAAATAGTCTATGTCACTTTATAAATAGCGATCAAATAACACACACACATGATAAGGTATCTCAAAGTGTCAGAGTAATTGAACGACGAAAACAAAGCAAAGAACATTGTTTGAGCAAGAAGCCAAAACAGAGGGGTATTACACCATTTCCCACCAATAGGATTTCTATGAGAATAGTAGCTTTGTCCTAGTGATATTGAATTATCTATTCGATAATGAAAAGGCCCAAACACGAGTACGTTTGAGGTACCATTTCTCAACATTCTCCAACTTTCCAAAGAACACATTACCTATCAATTAAAGAATGAATCCTTTGGATCACCTAGGACACCCAAAAAAGCATCTATAATGTCCACCATCTTAGCCAACAATTCCAATCATCCTCCAAAGAAATGGAACAAGTCATGGCAAAAATTCACCAGTCTAATCCGAGACACCAACATTAGAACTAATTGATTGAAAGGTCTTCAACACACTACCACCACTCCACTATGATAATAAGCTATACAAAAGTAATATCAACTTCAAAGCTCCAAACTAGAACACAAATGTGAAGAAATCCTCCAAAAAACAAGATAGAACACTAGCTAGAACAATAACTAGGATACTGATCACTACTCCCATCCAACTGATCAACCCACAAGACTAGAAATAACACCCACAACAAGTGCTAATCCATCCAATCACACATACCTCCAAGATATCGATATCAAAAAACTCATACCACTCCATAACCAACCCATCAACGAAAAATAGAATTTTCATGTGCCAACCAGTAGAAGAAGACAAAACACATATGGGAGCTCCCACTATGTGGCCACTACGCAGGTAATGCCAGATCTAAAAGATAAAAGGAATAATGAGTCTACCAATAGAATCATATAGAAAAGTAAACCATATCATGTAATACCAAGGAATCATCCACAATGATACATGCACAATCTGTAAACTGACAACTTATAAGAACAAATCTCACCACAAGTCTGTACACCTCTCCCAAGTTCTTTACACACCCAACAAAGGAAAGAGATCAAGAATAATCTCATACCAATGCAATGCGAAACCAAAAATTCAGGAAGACAACAAAGACCAAAGAGAGTAACCACTGCACATCATGTACTTGTAGAAAATCCTCCTACATACACCTCTGAATGCGAACTATGTCAAGTATGATCTCCTTCACAACCCAAAAATAGAACATAACAATACCTAATCCATCAAGATCAAACACAAAATATATATATGTACTTTAATGGATGTAAGATTCTCCAATAAGATCAAAATCTTCCTTTTTCCACCTCAAGAAAACAACCCATAAAACCATCTCCTAACAATTCTCAACAATGAAAGATATTTTAAACTCAAATGTACAAGGAGATGACCATGCCAAGCATCCTGCAAATGAACCCTTCAGAACTAACTACATATCTCAAGATCCATAACTATGAAAGATATGGCATATATAGACACATGCTAAACCAATCCTCAAATGAGTATTCATAATCAAATAGCATGATTCAACTCATCTCCATGAGAATCAAAGCACGAACATAACACTCGAAAATGGGTATGTGCAGGATCATCATGGAAAAAATAGGCCCTTAAGTGGCAAAAAAATCAGAAAAATTAGAGTTAGGCAACTTGATATAAAAATTTGAATAAATTATTTGTATTATTTCAAAAAATATGTAAGAATAGAATTTTTAGAAAATTGAATTTAGTTTCTAAATTAATAGGTTTATTTAGAAAAAAATAAAATCTATTTGGTGAAAATTTGAAATTTCAATACAGTAGTACTTAAATTTCAGGGAAAAAATAAGAAGTAGGTATATGTTTGACCACCCTAACCACATTAAAATGATAATAGTTTTTTATAATATTTTAGATATAAGTAGAGGACTCATGTCGGGATTTGATGGATATTTTTTTTGTAATTTTTTTCTAAGTAAATAATTAATTATAAATTTTTTTGTGACAAATTTTTAAAAATATAAAGACTTGTATGTCTGACCACCTTAACTTGGTCAAAACTTCATGAAATTCAATTTTTTATTTTTTAATCTTATAGTGTGTGAAACATAGAATGTGATGCATGTTTTGGATTCAAAAAAATATGATACCGTTTGAAAGCTATAGATATTTTTCAATTAGCCTAAAAATCGGGACTTTAGTCATAATTCAATAGAAAATAAATAATAATTATTTATGAAATTCAAAGTAAAGAATAATTTATATTGGTGCAAAGTTGAGAATCTCCTTTAAAAACCCTTTTCATTTCATCAATTTTGGGTAAAAAAGAAGTCGTTAGCCACAGACCCATCATATTGCCACTTTTTGGCCCATCATGATCCTGCACATACCCAAATATATAATGGGAAAATACCTTTCAAATAATAAACTACTGAGTAGACCAAGAGTGGGGAATGATAATGCTCCTCCAAGATATGCAAGCCATCATGACTTCTTCAAGAGAAATCTCATCATTAGTCTTTGTTGGACTCATGTCCAATCAAGGTGAATGCTTCTCAAACTTTCTGTTGAAATATTCATTAAGAGTAACCATCAACAATAATTATCTCATCTCAAGAAAAATGCAAAATCACCTTATTCTCCATGTATCCATGAGCATCTACAAACAATCATCTCATGCTAAACTCCAAATGCATCACTGCACTATCATGAAGTTCTCAAGCATATAACCAATGCACCCAATACACAAAGAATTACTAGACCACTATCAAAGCTCCAATCATCTAAACCAGGAAATTATCATGAAATCATGATCTTACCATCCCTCTTAGGAGATCCCATGCTCTAGCTGAACATAAAATGGTCTCTAAAGCAAAAAGTTATGCCAAAACTCTAATGCGCAATCAAGAGTATACCATGACATAAAACAATCGAACTCTAAACCACGTCACCTATCAAGAACCACCAAAACCTCTACCGAAGAATCACAAGAGTCCTCCATGGATTCAATATGTTACACATCTTCAAATAGTGTCCATGGAAATGTGAAAAATCTCTTCTACAACAAGATCTAAGATCTCCTCTTAGTAACATATACAACACTAAAGAAGATCATTCACCACATAGTGATGAATACATAGTCATTGATAAAGCTCCCAATGAACCATGATACTGAGCTTCCCAAGGATGTGACCAAACATATACTATACTAAAAATCTTCCAAGTCCATTCATTGACATATCTATCTAACAACAATACCAAGCAAAAGTAACCATCACTATCAAAAGCTTACACAAACCAGTGTACCCAAGTTGTTCATGACATGATGACGCTCATGCTATAAGACCCAAACACTGACTACCTATTTACTCTCTTATCATCTAACCTCTCATCTCAAAGAAACCAAACCAATGCACAAGTGACCAAAGATAAGGCTAGCTGACAAATCTGCATCAACACTGAATCAAACCTCATGGATATAGAGAAACCACTTCCAAGTTATTCCAATCCAACTAAATGGGTGATTAATCCATACAAAAACATAACTCATAGATCTAAGCAATGAAACATGTGAACCCATCATCACAATGGATACTCCAAAAATGAGCTCTCAAAGAGAATTTACCATGTAGACAACATAAATCTAGCACTAGATCATGCTCAGATCCAATTTTCCAATCATGTCCACAACAAGATCCATAGTCAAGGAACCCACCAAGTACCACCACAAGAATGTTGAGTGACTAATAACATTACCAACACTCTCATGTAGAGACAAAATCACACCTCACACAATGCATGAAGCATGCATGCAGAACTACAACTATCTCATCTAGCAACACCCCAACATGCCAGAGTCTAGAAAATAGTTGAACAACAGCTCCACAACATCACAAGTTTTCTTGACCGTGTAAAACCTACAAAACCATTGTGTACAAGAAAACCTATGCACACCCATATCCACTTCACATCTAGATGACTCAGAAGTTTGAAACATAAAAACCATAATAGTTAAACATGAATAAAGGATTATCATGAAAATGCATAACCATAGATTATTTAAATGGAATTCTATAAAACCCTCAAATCCAAAGAACATGGATTTGAGCGATGCAAGTACAACACATCATTAAAAGGAAACAACAGTTTAGGAACTCCAGGGACATTTCAAGAAAAATCCAAAATCATCAACATGCATATGCATTTGAGGGAGACTAGCTATTGTAGGAGCTTTCAAAATCATCCAATGATCAACTCCATATCCTTCATGCAATCAAGGTACCATAAAACTATGCCTTCCAATACTAGGATAAAATACCTAGTATAAGCACATTTCTCCATAGTTGAGAAACAACCCAAGCTTCTCCATATCATCAAGGATCCCCTCACATAGACACCCAATATGGAAGATTTTCTACAACACAACCATAGAGTAAATAATATTCCATCCCATGCATCAGGATTATACCACTACCAACTCATGAGCGTCAATTCACATCATTTCAATATGACCAAATCAAGTTTCTCCATCTTCCCCATCCTTCATAATGCATGTTGCCTCTTGGAACTCAAATAAAAGAGAAAAAAATATACTCACCAAAGGATCAATCCATCAGTCGATTCCTTCAAATTTCCTCAAGCCTGCCACACTAAGAAATCTTCACAGAAGGAATACCCAGAACCAACAACACACTAGGAAGAATCAAATCCTAAAAGAGGGCTTTGATACCACTTGCTGGAAAAAAAATCATCTCAAAAAGAAACATCCAAGATTAGTATTGTCTTTAGTAGCTTTTATTTTATTAGATTGCCTCAAAGACACGTACTACTATACCATAAAGTGGAATCAGACATAGTTCATTTCCCACATTGAACCTTGGAGAAAATTTAATGCTAATTAAACCTCTTCTTCCTCCTCGGGGCTTAATTCTTGCGTGAGGTATTCATAAAGACCTCTTCCCCGAAAAAGCTTGGTTGATCGGATTTCTACGTCGTATTCTAGGATCTTGGTGATCTAGTTGGCCCTCTTTTCAATTATCTTTCCTTTGGTGAAGTATTCTCGAACACTGGGATGGGAGACGAGGATGGTGATTCTATCAGCCGATACCAGGTGTTTGAATTTATTTAGGATTTTAACAATAGAAAATGCCTTCTTTTCAATGAAGTTGTACCTAGTTTGATACCCTTTGATGGTTCTAGAATGGAATGTGATGGGATTTTCTTTGCTTCCCTCCTCATCCTTCTGAGTGAGAAAAGAACCTATGCTGTGCTAGTCGTTAAATATGTAGAGCAAGAAATATTTGGAGAATTCTAGGTTAGCTAACATTGGCGATTCAGAGATGGCTACCTTTATTTTCTTGAAATCAAGCTTGCCTTCAGGAGTCCATTTAAACACTAAATTCATCTTCAACATTAGTGTGATAGGTCTCATGATTACCAGAAATTCTGAAATAAATCAACTAACAAAATTGATCTCCCTAGAAAAGATTGTAGCCTCTTATAATTGACTAGCAACAGTAGCTCTATTATAGCCTTCACCCTTTCGAGGTCTATGGCTATTCCTTATTTTGAAACCATGAAACCTAGCAACTGGCCTTGCAGTACTCTAAAAATTTTTTCTTGGGATTTAGAGAAATCCTGAACTGTTGACACTTCTAGAAGACCTTTTCAAGATGATCAAAATGCTCATATTTTGATCTGGAAAAAACAACCAAATTTTCTAGATATATCAGGATGATGTGATTGATCAATCCCATGAATGCGATATCTATTTCTCATTGAAAAGTGGCACCCACATTGGAGAGTCTGAATGCAACAATAAATTTGAGAAATCCCCCTCAAAAATAGATATAAAATCCTAACAAATATATCAAATTTTTAGGAAAAAAATATTAATTTCTATTGGAAAATCTTTCCTTTTTTTCGAAAAAATATTAATTTTATCGTTGATTTTTTTTACATCACTAAAATTTTGTAGAAAATTTAGGTGAATCTTGAAAAATAATAGGAAAATGCATTAACTATGATGGTGAATCCATCCAATCTAAAAATTATTCTTATGGAAAAGTAGGGGCCCAAGGGTGGAAATTATTAATGGGTTCAAGGGGTAGACTATAATTTTTACTTGACATCATTATTTTAAAATTTAATATGATGATCCTCATTGTATTTTGCAAGGTAAAATGTACCCACGATTTGTAATTATCACGGGGATCAAATTTTCTTTTAGATCATTGATCTAACGAACCTTGTACTCTGCAAGATAAAGTGTACCTAGAATCTATAATGCTCATGAGACCTGAAATTGTGGGCTCCATGATTATTAGAGATCATGGGTACAATTTACCTATTGGAATACAACAAGGGGCATTAGATTATTTAAAAATCAATGGTGGAAACTAAATATTATAAATATGGTCCTGAAGCAACTAATAATATGATATACCATTGGTGAATTAAATAAATTTCTATTATAATTTATAAAATTTAGGCAAATATGATCTAATCGTGTATGAAATATTGTGGCAAATTTTTGAGTTAAATATTTTAATAAAATAAATTCTTTTGTGAATTCAAATAAGACTACAATAAAATTTTGTAAAAATGTGGCGATTCAAGTCATGTTATAGCTCAAACTATTAGCCAATTTTGGATTCACAAATTTCAGCTATTAGCCAATTGGCAAATATTAGCCACTAAAAAAATCACTATCTGAATGGAATTTTTGTGTTTGTGAACATTCCCCACTTGGTAGTGAATGTTGTTTTGTGTTGCTATTCTTCCTTTACAAAGACCTAGTTATACCCCAAACAACCATCAAGTAGTGAGAACATTTTCAATCCGATCACAGTTTGCATAATTTTCTCTATAGAAGGTACATGGTAGTGATCTCATAACGAGGCCTTGTTCAAGTCCCTGAAATCCACACAAAGACGAATATCACCATTCTTCTTCCACATTGGTACAAGATTGGATAAAGAGGTGGAATAATTGATTGGATATATGATTCTTGATTTGATTAATTTCATAAGCTCTTGTGCCATCAATGCCTTGACCTTTAGATTCATAGGCCTTTGTTTCGATCAAGTAGGCTTTGAGTCATCAACTAAGTCAACAGTGTTCTGAATTATGCCCTGGTCATATCCTTTAAGATCATCATAGGTCTAAGCTATGAACCAATCATATTTAGCACACAGGACTTTCAGTCTGTCCTTGTCCTTTTGTAGAACATCTCTTCTGACTTTTAGCTTTCAGCCATTCTTGAAATCGATATCTTCATAGTCTCTTACATCGATAGTGAATCTTTGTTTTCTATTTCTTGCATCTTTGTAGTTGAAGAGATTTTTGAGAGAAATCAAGCCTCATGGGAGCTTATTGATTTTTAATTATATCATATGTCCTTTAGTAGCCCATCTAGCTTCAAATTGTGAATGATCAAAAGCTTTCCCCGACTTCTATAAAAAAGCGGCAATCTAAACATCGTCCTCAAATGCTTGCTAGTTTTGATCATTTTCGGGTATTGAAAGTTGGACGATGGTTTATATTGTATTCTATTTTCTTGTTGATTTGGGGATTGGCTCAAACTATGAGCCAATCAAAGCTATGTGAGCTACGACAGTATTTTGGGATTGTGGGATAACTTGTATGTTAAAAGATTCAAAGCTCTCGATAAGATCCCATATTCTCTATTTGTAAGACCTCATTCTTACATTTTTCATAGTTTCCTATCTATGGACCTATCTTACAACTAACTTCGAATCTTCAAACACTTGTATTCTCCTTACACCCATCCTCTCTATGAGAATCAAAACATGGACCAAAGCCTTGTACCTTGCATCATTATTTGAGCATTAGAATTGGAAGTGGAAAGCTTTGAGGGTCTCTGATCCTATTAGAGATACCATTTCGATGCTCACTCTGGAACTGATTTTGCATTTATCACCATCAAAATATAATGTCCATAAGCTATTTTTTCATGGTTCACTAGGTTCTTCTTGCTCCTTTTTTGATTTCAGGAAGACTTGGTCATCATCGAAGATCACATAGGTTCCTAACCTGGTAGCATGGAAGTTCTCGAATGGGTTAGAATCAATAAATTAATTAAGAAAGACCTCCTCTTCAAGGGTCCAATCACTTGTGTCTTGTTCGTCTTCTAAAATTTCTACGTAATGTGTCTCCTATTTTTAGGAGGTATGCGCTCCTTCAAAGCATAAAACTGTATTGTCTGCTATATGTTAAGGGTGCAAAGGTTCCAACAAAATATTCTTCTTTGTATCATGTTTCGTATGTACTATCAAATGAAACTAGCCAAGTTCTAGATATTTGCCAAGATTTTCTATGAAGTCCCTTGAAAGACATCCCAAAAATTGGGGGGATGTCTATCATGATTACTTCTTGTGTGTAGTGATTTGCCTTGGAAATGAGAAAAGGTTCAAGGAAAGATTCTTGATATAGTCGATGGTCGAGACCTTCTTCCTGTCTAAATACATGATCCCTTTCTCTAGAGGCTTGTACTTAAGTTTCAGGGCATCGACCACTTGCTTAGGCATGAACATGGTACTATCTCACGAATCAATCATATTATTATGTAAAAGTTTATCCCCACAATAAGTGTAAAAAAAGGGGTAGGATTTGGTTTTCTTACCTCTTTCATGTTTTCATTGTCTGCAACGTTTATGTATGGTGTGGCTCTCGAAGGTCGGGGGTCCAACACAAGTCCTTTTCCTTTATCTTGATTACGTAGTGGGATTGCATCCATCTATGACATTTGTTCCTCCTTCAGTGCCTCTTGGATAAATGTCTTCTATTCTAAAATTGATATGGTATCCCACAAAGACACATTAGAAGGCACCTTATTTAGTTGCTCTACCATGTTAAGCGTTTTGACTAGTGGGACCTTATGTTTGAATGGTGCTATTTATTTTATTTTCAAAAGAGGCTAATCAAATATGGATGGGCTTAGTGTTTTGTGTATATATTTCTCAGGTAATGGTGGAGCTTTCGAATGCTAAGTGGGTTAGACCTCTGAGGTTTTCTCTACTTTTGGTTGCAGTCATTGTGGAGTTCATTGCATGTATTCTCTGGTGAGCCTCGTTTTGGACTATGTGTTGTAGTCTAACTATACTTGTGAGACACTAGTCATCAAAGAATCATTTATGAATACTACATCTTCTTCCTCCATCCAATAAAAAAGTCCTTGGTCTAGCGAGATATCCAACTCTTGCTCTAAGGACATCCCTTGCATTTGTGCTCTAAAGCGGGCATTCTCCATTCTAGGGGATTGATATTCTTTGGTGCTTGGAAACATTCCATGGCTTATTTTCTCCACTATCTTCTATTGAAGATTTCCCCTTGGATAGTTATGGGGCATATGGATATCATTACATGGGAAGCGCCACACGCTCTCATATTTTGGTAGGTTGTTTTGGCTTGGGACTAAATTCTTACTCAGACTAAATATTCTTGACAGTCTAAAGTGGCATAATGACTAGGACTATCTAATTTGTAGGCACTGGTTGTTGATTTCCTCCTTTCAGAGCTTCTTGATATATGTTCTATTGATAAGATGACCTTCCTCCTTGATAGGTCTCTATGGGAGGTTTCAAAGGTATTTCTTGTTGTCATCAGATGAGAACTAGCTCATTCACAAAGGAGTGCATGAGGTTCTTCGTATCATTGACATCTGTTGCTAATGAAGAATAATCTGACATTCTAGGTTGTCCTCTTGAGTATACATACATGGATAGTGGTGCAACCAACGTGCTCTTATGGAGTGGAGGTGTTCGGAGTTGATTCTTTTCAGGGACCACTAGAGATTTTCACAAACATGGGCATTGGTAGTCACGACATAAGCTTCTCAATGTCGATCAGACTATTTTCTACATGCACAACTAGATTGTATGCATCAGGTATGGTATTTCCTCTGATAGACTATAGCATGAATGCGATGTCTAAATTGAAAGACTTTAGATAGAACATGAACACCATGGCTACCAGATGTCTAGATGTCATAGGAATCCTTTGCCAGGTTTTGTGGAACTTGGTGTTGAAGTCACTCATGGCCTCTTATGGGTCCCTTTTTGAAGTGATTAATTGTTGCAGCAAAGAGGAGTGATATCCTTTCCTCGAGAAGTGCTTGAACAAATTCTTGCTAAGTTGATCCCAAGAGTGAATAGAATTGGAAGCCAAGGACCTATACCAGTCCTAGGCCTTTCCTTTGAAAGATGTAGCTAGTAACCTGTGAACTACATGCTCTTTTATGATGTTATGTACTTTTCATACCTCTACTATATCTTGGAGATGCTTGAAAGGGGTCTTAAAATACTCCTCAGAAAAAAATATGATTTCCTTGAGAGAATTGGTGGGTATAGAGAGTCATACATCTTAGGGAATAGGTGGTTGTAGCAGGCTGCCACTATCCCAAGTTACAAAGTTTCTAAGAGTGGAAGCACCTATGTGAGCCATTGCAAATATATTCATATGAATATGGTAGACCTGTGATATTCCGATTTGGAAGGTGCGACCTCCTGGAGGAGTGGATAAGGATCTGGATTGTGGGATAATTTCTTACACTATTGCTCCTTATAGGTGATATAGAACCTGTAAGTCTTTTCCTCTTGGGTGTCGAAGTAGGTAATTGGGAGTACTAAAAATGGCCTCTTGATGATTCTCTTGTTTGAACTCTGGGCATGAGATTACTAGCCTCTCCGCTTGGTCTGATTTAAGAAATATTTATGACTTTTAATTAGGCATTAGAAAAAAATAAAATTCCACCGGGCGTGCTAGAAAAAAATTTGTTCATCATAAAAGCTTATGCCTCTCTAAATAACCTTATAGGAAATTCAATAAGTGGGGGACCAAATTGTGCCTCACTAATTGACCTCTGAGATTCTTATAGAAAGTCGTCTCTTCTTTATGTGTGGAAAAAATAGAAGTGAAATGTAAAGAAAAACATAAATAATGGCGACGCGCCAAGAATTTTACAACATTCCAAAAAGCTTAACAATTCCTTATAACTGATGAAATTGACACAAAATGCCACAGACCCTTCATTGTTGGGAAGAGAACAAACAACAAAAGCTAGAGAAAGTATAGTGGAGTCTTTCAAATCTCCCCACAGGAAGCATCAATTGAGGTTTGACAGTACTAAGAAACCCCAAAAACCAACATGGATATTTGGATCTTTATAGAACCCTCCCTCTCTTACATCATAATATGAACAACAACATTTCTTTCATAGAAAATGAAAGTATTTTGAACATGATTCAGTTTCTGAAAGATAGTATCAAAAATAAAATAATAACATATGAAATAATCATTCATGCTATCTATGTAAGGATTTTAACATAGTGCTCTTAGCATAAGTGATAAGAAAAAAATAAATTCATGATAAAGGACACAAAATGCACAATTTCAGAGATTCTTCTTAACAAATCTAATTCCCGCTAAAGATTAACTGAAAAATAGACGTCAGATGCCAATCCGATTAATAGTCTTAACAAATATAACATGCTAGAGAGTGTCGGTGTGGCCAAGGGTAATCTTGGACTTGTTGGGTGTGGGGGAGTGATAACAGATGAGAATGGAATTTTTATTGCAGCGGTGGCGCTCCCTTTGGTCACCCAGATCAACCACCTTGCTGAAGCCATAAGGGATTTCCATGCTTTAAATCTTGCCCATCAATTGAACTTCAAAAATTTGCGGCTTGAAGGGGACTTGAACAATATAATGCAATGCATTAAGGGCCTCCAAAATCCTTCATGGACCATAGAGAGCTGGATTAATCTATCCAAGGGGATTATAAGCTCTTTTGATAATTGCTTCATTTCCCATGCTTACCAGTAAATTAACAAAGTGGTAGACTTCTTTGCCAATAAGGGAGTTTATGCCAAGGACAAAATTACGTGGCAAAGGAGTGACAAGTTGGAGGCTGATGTTATTTCCTTATTGAGGTATGATGGAATTCACAGGAAGGTTCAAATTACCCTATCAACTAATGATTATGGGTGATGAGTGTCATTTCATGCATTCTAGGTATTGTTGTTCAATTATTTCTCATCAAAGGCCAAAGTACCATAGAATTAATAGCTATTCCAATATTTTGTGCTTTGCATGCTTTCTGGGCATTTTGGTTATCAGTTTATTTGGTTTTCAGGAGTCTTTTGAGCGGGCTTGCAACTCTGTGAATCTAGGTGGTGAGTGTCGCCGTGTGGAACCGACGGATTGTGATGAGATAAGGAGTAACATTAAGGCGTGGCAACTACTGGAGAAGGTTGGGACTAGAAGGCCACTAGGGTTTTTTCCGAGGAATGGAAGAATGAAAAAGTTAATTTGTTTGGGAGAAAGGTTGCCATTGATGAGCAGTTAATTTTTGAGGTAACAAGGCTTCCCATGGAGGGTCTCAAGTTTTATAAGAATAGGAAAATTTCAAACCAAGCTGTGAATATTTTTTTGAAGACAAAGAAAGAAAAAGAGGACCAATGCAGGGCTTCCAAAAGAAGTTATATGACTGTATGAAGATCAAATTGCTTTGGCGAGAGTTGTTGAAGGTGATCATGGAATAAATTACATTGGATGGAAGATACACTAGGGTATTTGGTTACCATTTTGTGTTCCTCAACCACTTCCGGCTATAGGTTAGGGTTTTCTTTCCCTTTCTATCTTTCCACCTCTTTCAATGCCAACCTTCATGACCATAGCTCGAACCCAGTTAGATACCCCATCCTTCATGAGGGTTTTCTTGTTTTAACATTTTAGCATTTCAAAGCTATGCCAGCTCTGTCCCATTTGACCCCTTTTCCCCACTCTGTTTCTACCAAGGATGAACTGGGTACTAGTTGCATGGTAAAGGATGAATGTGATACTAATTTGGAGGGTGAGGAAGGTCGTCCCTCGAATGTAGTGGGGAAGGGTAGAAGAAAAGGAAATTGTAATACTCGTGCCCTTCCTAAACCTAGTTCTATGACCTCTAAAGGCAGAGCTAAATTTATTTTCCCGAGTTCTAAAGAGGCTAAATTGAAGGTGAAAGGAAAATCTAGTGTCTCCTCCTAGGAGAAGGGTAAGAGAAAGTTTTTGGAGGATCCATCCTATGAAACTAATTAGGATGATCCTTAGTTGACCCCTTCATCGGAGTATTCTAGCTACCTTGCTACTGACATAAAGGATAGGCCTCGTTATCCTAGTGATCTCAAGGCTGATGACCATTACTTCAAAGCCGAACGTGAGTTTCCTACTGATATCCTTGCTATTGCTCGTAATGGGTTTGTGGATTCTTTTAGGTTGATGAGATGGGTATTACTTTATAGATATTAAGAAAATTAAGATGAATCAGAGGGCCATTAGTAGCGAGTTGGAAAGTCCTGATTTGAGAGATAATACAACAAGAGACAAAGAAAAGGTCATTGATTTATGAACTAAGGAAGACAATAAATACATGGTGGACTGCCTCAAGAAAATATTTGAAACTGACCTACAACAATTTAAGAGTAACCATGATGGTAAGATTTTTGCTATGGAGGACAAGCTTAAGAACATAAATGAGTCTATCTAGATGGTGATGGAAATGAGCCACAAGATCTTAAAATCCACCGTGAACATAATGAATATGATGGTTGAAAATATAGAGAATGTTTATCAAGTACTTGGACTATTGTGGATATGGATGTTGAGAAAGAACAAAGCCAGGTAGAGGGTGTTGGGCCAAGCAAAATAACTAGAGTGAACCTAAAGAGGAAGGATGACAAGATCCTGTAAACATTCAAGGAGAACACAATGTTAAATATGAACAATCTAGAGCAGGAGGCGGTAAACATCCTAAGGAATCTGGCCTAGTGGTTGGAATTTTGCTGGGATTTTTCCAATTTTTTGTTGTGCCGCCTTTCGGCTGGTTCTTTTTTATCTTCTTGATAGGCAACTTTCTGTTCTTTTTTCTGAACTATTTCTTTCTATATCTATTGCTTCTTTTTTGTTAAAGGGTTTTGGGACCCCTTCAAAACCTATTTTTTCCTTAATCAAAACCATGCAATAGATTGATCACAATTTGATTTAATACTCTATAAAATCCTCCTATCCCTACAAAATTAAAATCTTCTTAAAATTTATCCTCTTCTGGAAGATTGAGAGGACGGTTCCTTTTTGAAGATTATCTAATATTTTTATTCTCTACCGTGAACCCCTTTAAATAGACAGGAGGGAGAGCCACTAACATAACCAGTAGAGATGAATCAATGCCATATGTTTGCACTTGATTGATCACAATTTGATTTAATGCCTGATTAGCTCATAGTGATCTCTACTCATAAAGTCTTGGGCTGCCTCATTAATGGCTCCAGATTTGTAGAAGTTCCATGAAGATACACTATTAGAAGACAATCAAATCTTAGCACAACCTGAAAAAATTTCATTGATCAACTATGAAGAATGATGGCGTTGACTCAAAGGTTCCACCCTGAAAGTAAGATCTCTATCATGCTTTCCAACAAACTCTACCCAAAAAATCCCTTTGTGAAAGATACAAACTATCCGATGAAATGGATGACATGGCAAGTGGATGGATGATTTTAGATTTTAAGAGGATGGATTTCAAGAAAATCCTTGCCAAGAAGACACATGTCCCGACTCGGGCCCGAAAGGAAATGATATATATAAAGCCACACAACCACCACACGATGCATTGCATGCCTTTATGCAAGATTATTCCTTGTCTTTTGGACATGAAGACATCCCAAAGCAAAAAAGAAGGGCCGAAAACCAAAAATGCTTGAAGGAAAAAATTGCTCCACAATACTTATATTTACTATAACATTAATGTAAGAAAATATTATGTATTAGAAATAATACCTAAAGGTTCTATTAAATGTTGATAGACTAGAAAAAAATTATATCCCTATTGATCAATAATTACACAAAATGGATAACTAAATAAAAAATATAGTGCTTGACTAATAGACTAAAATTTTATTTTTATTAAACATTCAATGACTTTTTTAGGTGTTGTTTCTACTTATTAATGCAGTAGAATTCAAACGCTAGACATTTTTTCACACAAAGAAAATCATATAAATATTTATTATGGTTTTGTGAACTTACACCACTCTTAATACTACTTTCCACTATGTTTCCAAAATAATATATTTTGTAAAATTTTCATGTCCACTTTCTCATATTGATAGTGCACACACAACTCAATAAATAAAACCAATATAAAAGAATTTCCCATGCAACACTTTAGCACTTGAGTAATGATAGATACCCACTTTAACTACCAAAATAATGATCATAATGTCTTATCAATTTAATCCCATATGATAGTGGATCTGGATGGATCATAAAAAATCTAATCTAAAAGTCTAGATTTTCATGGAAATGTGTTTGAGAGTGCTATAGAGCTGGAAAAAACATAGAGACTTTTTTGTGGTTGTGGAAGTGTCCAAGATGAAGCCCCATTTATAGAAACATCTATCGATAGTGCAAGTGTTAGAACTTGAACTTTGAATTGAGTAGTCATTGTTTTATCTTCTTTGTCTATAAGACTTTTTATTGGGATCAAAAGAACACTAAAATGCATAGGAATGTGACTGTTTTGGTTTTAAAGAAAACAATGGAAAGATAATTGTATGTTGTATCTTTTTGTAGAAGGGAAAAATTGTATGTTGTATCTTTCTTCTATATGATTTAGAAGAACAATTATGTGTTGTATTTCTAAAGTAGAGACAAAGATTTAAAAGAAAAATCATAGAAATATAGACAAACAAACGAGATACACAACTAATAGAATAAGGGACGAATTACATCCAAAATCACATGAACAAAAAGAAAGATTATATCCATATTATTTGCATTACTCTATTTCTCTCTCTGAATCATTAACAACTACTATTTGAATTCCAAATAGCATCATATGTCAAACAATAATTCCTAATTTTCATATCTAAACACAAACTTGTTGAAAGTAGTTATTGTTGTTACAATCTTCCAAATATGTTATATCAATAAATAATGAAGAGGAACAGTTGTTGAACGTATCTCTAACATTTCAGATGTACTTTTGATCTGATTTACTAATTAATTGAAAATTGTAATTAATAAATAATTATGATCAAATGTACATCTAAATACTAAATAATACCTCCTATAAAATAAATAATTATTCTAATTTTATTGATCAAAATTAATTTTTAAATATTAAATAAATGATATTTAAAAATAGTTATCAATCATAGGCTTACACAATCTTTCATTTAGAATGTTGTTATATGAACATCCATTGTAACAACCTAAAAGGAAAATAATTTTATATCATATTTACAACAAAAATAAATTATCATCCTAATTTTATTGATCAATCAATAATATATGAAAAGCCATTGAAAGAGGGCAGTGCCTCTATAGACTATGACTATATAGAGTCTGAAAGTCTCAAATAAAACTAGCTATTGCACTTTTGGTGTGCAATGGGTTATGCCGAATAATTGTATGGAAGTATTTTATTTCGCATAAATATTTTGGTTGAAATACAAAATAGTTTAGTAAATCTAAAAATGCAAGAAATGAAATACATTAAATGCAAATGATTTTATGTCTTATTTTATTCTATGTAGACATATTGTTTATAATAGACCAATATGTATGTAACTTATTAGAACAACACATTAATAAACTTAAATAGAAATAGTATAGAAATAAAGAGGAACTTAAATTTATGTGATAAAAAAATGTAGAGTAACGATATATGTAAAATGATAAAAATAAATTGTTTTTAAAGAATGTTTAATTTGTATGACAATAATGTATGCAATTGAATACAATGGTATAGCGAAATTGCAACATGGTTTGAACTCCAATTTATCTATAATCAACAAAAGATATATTTAGTATTTGTTCAAAAATAATAATAGAAACAAAATGTTGAAGTTGAAAATCAATAAAAAATATTAGTCACCTTTGGTTGAATAGTTTGTAACCCCTAGTCCAAGGTCAAATTAGGTTTCGACTATATCCAACTAAAGCCCATGAAGGAGCCAAAACATGGACCAACTGAATATCTAACTATCTTATGGTTGTCGCCATAGCCCTATAGGTTTAGAAGGCTCAAAGTGACACAAGTGCATTGGAGACAGGCACAAAATTAACTGATAGGAAGGAAAGTAGGTGAGCCATCTATGATGGTTTTCTGTGAGAAAAAAATGGAGACCGATCCACCCCTATACAAACACTTGATTTGTATGATGGCTCAATCCTACACTTAGCAAGGGACACTATGCGAGGACAAAGACCAAAAAAACCAGTGGTTTTGGAATGGATGGTTCTGGAATTGGTGGTTCTACAACAATTACTTCTAGTACATGAAAGCTTGCGATGGGAGAAGAAGGTTGCAAACAAATCCCTTGCTCGCTCCCAAATTTTCCAAAGAGAGAGAATCCATTTTAAAAGCCTACTTGCAAACGAGAAAAACCATCAAGCAACCTCTTCAACAAGAAGTCTTACAAATAATTGATACTATTGGTACATAGGAATCATGATTACGTTGTAATCATATAATCCTACTTCTAGAAGAATTTATATTTTTTCTATAGCCACTCAACAATTCTTCATATATCATAAAAAAAACATGTTTTACTTTTTATAAGAACTCTATTAGATACTATATAAGCAAGAATGAATCTTACCTACTAGTGAAATAGTAGTATGGATCCAGAAGCTGTGAACTGATGCAAGCGTCCAACTTGAAAGGTTGTTGTTGGAGTGATCAGTTAACAGGCAGCCTATTTATGCAGATTGGAGCCAACGATGAAAGGGTGGGATAAGAAATATCTAAGTGTCGACAACTATGCAAAATAACTACAACCACCCTCTTAAAGGATTCAGAGTAGATGTTTTCATTGCTGAGGTGATGTTTGTAGATAGGTTTACAAACGAATTCTTCAGTGTATCTGTGACAATAAAAAAAATCAACAAACAAAAATCAGAGCGCAATAAATGTAAACCTAATAATATTTGATGGTATGTCCAATTGCAATTGGTATTACATAAGAAAATTTTTATGAGCAGCGGTGGCCAGAGAGTCCATCAAAAAACTAAGGAACTGAGATTAGATGTATGAAGGCAGTAGAGGTGTATAGATTTTGCAGGGATCAAAAGATCTTTGTCATCTTTATGGCATTTAAAGCAAATATTTTTCTACTAGACTTAGAGCAGATGATTTGGATTAAATGAATCTCAATGCAAGTCGAGGTGATGGTATTGTCAGTATCAATGCAAGATGAATTAACAAATCTCACATGTTGAGTAATTTTCATCTTTTTTCGGTTGTTTTGCAATTTTTGTTTGCTGCTTTGCTCCTCCAAACTCTTGTTGTTATTGACCTTGCACTTATCCAATTTGGTGAGCTGTAGCCTGAAAAGTAGGTTTCGATGAGGGTTATAGAGTATCTTTATTTAAAGTTATTTGTTTACAGTTGAGTGAATTGGCATTAATTATAGGTAAGGAAACTTTATCTTTCCTTCACAAACATTTGCATTGCGTACGCATGTAGGAGTCAATCTTACATGGTTTATAGGAAGATCATTAATATGTCAGAGACAAATGACTTTCAACGGGTGTGATTAAATGAAGCATCTCCCGACCTCTCTTACACTGTACCTTACACAATGTAGCTTCGACACTTTCAACTTGGATATGCCAAAGGGACGGGAGACGATGAGACTGATCTCATTCATCCATACAAATATTGACCAACAGAGACATGTGATTCGGTGAAGCATAGCTGGCAGGCACAATGCGGAGATCAAGGTTACAGTTGGTGGGAACGAAGCCTTTCACTTCATACATTCCCAAAAGGCTATTTCGGCTCTATTGTGATGGAGTAAACAGGGGAAAAAGTGCTTGTTAATGCTGTGGAAATTAACACTTTTAGCTTTGAAAGCTAGCGAAAGCATTCCTCTAGATGCCCTTGTGCTATCTAGTCAAGTTTTGTACATGAGAGTATCTTGATAGGTGAATTCATGCTTTCCATCTGCACTAGCATGAGGATGCGGTGAATTCTATGGCCTACGAGGCAGAGGCATGGGTGAAGGATCCCATTTATGGTTGCATCGACACCATATTTTTAAATGGACAAAGTGCTTCGTTCGACGTAACCAAAAAGACAAAGAACAAAAATTCACAAGGAAAAATAAAAGCTTATTTTTCTAAGTGCATATAGAAATGTATTTTGTATCATATTTTTCTATTCCTAATGAAATTTTTAAAAATATAAATTTATCAAAATTTAAAGAAGAAAAAGGTGTTTATAATATTTTTTAAACAATTGAACTACAACAACAGATATCTCCTTCATCGATAAGTAGAGGAGGGACTTTACCCTCATTAGGATATCTAGGAATGACCAACTAGATGACAACATCGAACCAGCCATTACCAACAACACCCCATTGATGAACACGGTGCTTGGAATGCCTAATTCTACCTACATGTTGCTTAGCCAAGTTCCCCCCATACCTATGTTACCTTGGTTTGAAAATGCAAACAAATATGCTCAGCCACTACCACAACAATATTTGGGGGAATCTCCTTTTTCGAAAAGTAACCCAATCCTCAAGTACATTTGTCACAAGCATAACAAATGGGTCATCTTAGAGTGAATGAAATTAATGAGAAAAATTCTCAAATTTCATCCAAAATTGAGACCCTTAATAAAACCATTTCTCAAGTCACCAACGAGTTGACTTAGTTTAAGATTAAGCCTCCTCAAAACTAGAATAATTAGATTGAAAATAATTATAAAAATCAGAACAATAACCAAAATTAGGGGTACAATCAAAGGCCTTATAATAGATAATGGGATATGAAGCCTAATAATTGTTGGGTTATGAATAAAAATCAAGAAAGTTATGGTCACGTTCACAAAAAAATTGCAGCAGATTTAATTTCATGATCAATTGGTGTAGGCTGCACAACACCTCTGCCCACTTTGAGGTGAATTGTCCACAAATGGAAAAGATGGTAAAAATAGAACAAAATAATTTGCAATTTGCCCAACCTAATTCAAATGAGAATGATGGACATGTAAATATCGCCATGATGTTGGGTACCTTTGTCTTCCTGTTCGAAGAGGATAATGAAATTGGAGTAGTTACCTATCATGCTCAAGCCTTCTAAACCCATAAGGGAGGTTAAGTTTTTAGAAACCAAAATAGGGATCCTTTCACTACTTCTAATCTCCCTAATGACCTGGCTCAATTCCTCTAGATCCCAAGGCCACTAATAACCCTCAACCACTTAAGAAACTAGTAGAATGTCAAAGAAGGAGCAATCCTACCTTTGTGTAATAAGTGAGATGGAGTGAATAAGGGAGATGCCAACTCAAATTAAACATGTCAACTCAAATAGTCTCATTTTAGAAAGTCACTGCATGAGATATTTTTGTCATTTGTTGGTGTGATATGTGGTTCGAATAATCCAATAACATTTGATAGTTAAATTAATCAAAATTGCAAACATTTAAACCATGTATCAATATTGATAGACCTATTAATGATAAAAGAGCTTGATTATTTTCCTGATCCAAAGGTTTTGTTTCCATCTTGTTAGGATCCTTGTAAATGGATGCATATCACTTATCCATTGAGACTTTAATTGCACAAATATACCCAAAAAAGTAGACATTTTTTTTCAGACGGAGCTTCCACACCTCTTCGGCGTACCCATTTCACTTGCACCAGAAGGGGGTGCAAGGGTTACGTTGATAGAAAATTATATGAGTTAATATATTAGAGAGTACAATTTGATAGTTAAGTCATCTAGTTTACGATTATGTGAAACTCATAATAAACATCAATAAGAAAGATCATTTTAAAGACATGCTATGAAAATTATGACTAATTGCAATTCTATATAATGTGCCAAATGCATCATATAATGTTCATATCATAGGGCCTCTATTATAAAACAGTGAACCACACCCAATAAGAAGGCAATTCCTCTCTTGACTAGCATCAAGAAACATATCCTTCCACAACATACAAGTACACTTCAGTTTTGTTGTTCCCTTGCCATCGAAAGTTGTTTTGAAAGGAATTTATCGAAGTAGCTAGCTAGAGAAAATATATCCTCATACAACATACTAACACTCACGTATTTAAGTTCTTTAAAAACATTGTTTGTCTAGGGTGACCTAGGTTTCATAATCCGTGTCATGGATACAAATAAGCCTAAAACCCTATTTCAAATATCCATAGAAACAATTTGAAATTTAATTAAAGAGAAAAAAAAAATCAATTTTATGTAGCTATAAAATAATTGCTAGTAAGATAGGTTAATTCTACATGATATCAAGCCCTTGATTTGAATTTCAATGCACAAAAGGTTCATCCATTGAGATATTGAACTGCAAATTATTTTCCCTTTGAAGTAGATATGCCTGCGCATATAATCAATCTTTTAAAACATGAAATAAAAAATAGAAATATAGAAGCATCACAAAAATAAAAAGAATGTAAAACTAGGAGGAAAGGACTTGCATTAGTTGCACTTTCTTTGTTTGATATAAAATAAATTACGAAAGACTTGCCATCATGCTCTTTCTCAACATGCTTCTAGGATCATTATATACAATCACAGAGTATAAATTAGAAAAAATTATTAATAATGGCATATTAAGTAATCGGAAAAATAACTCAATATTTACAAACCTTGGTGCCAACATGGCCCTATTTTTGATTCATGCAAAATTTGGTGCATTGTTTGTGCTATCACCATCAGCCAAAGCATTGTATGCAAGTGTTTCACATAACCGTGCTTGTTTAATGTAGATGATCTAGCCATAACCTGTAGCAAATTTATTATTATCATCCATTCATTGCTCCTCAAAATGTGCATCTCAAATATGATACAAAATAACCGATTTGTATCTTGTCTCCTCATTCCCTCAATCAGCAAAAGCCTTGGCTCTTCACACCCAAATCCTATGCCCTCTCTATTTCAAGGTTCAAACCACAAAACTACCATATGTATCCCCAATGAGCATACCCAAAAATACTCAATTTTCAACAATTCTTGTCTCTTCCCAATCAAAACTCAAAGATTCATTGTATTTCAGTCCTTGCCACATGCAAACAATACACAAAAATCATGTATATTCCACCAAAGTAAAAGCATAGATAGGAAGAATTGGAATGCTAAGGTTTCCACCAAGAGTACACATTGCAGGCACATGACAGGTAGTGATTCACATTTTTCCCCATTTTTCTTTTTATAATTGCCCTCCCCATCCAGAAAAATCCTCCTAACCAATAGAATTCAAGGAAAACTATTATTAAATTATCTAATTTTAAATAAAACTAACAACCATTAGGCAAAATAAAAGCAACAAGTCCAAGAAAAACAAATCATTCATAGTGATCGCTAGCCTTCTACCAAGGCAAGCCCAAAAATATCACAGGAAAAAGATATTGTGATTAATGTTTCAAAGAACACCTAACTTGTAAAGAACAATACATGTCATGACCCAAAATGGATACAACTATAATGTTGTATCAATAAAATTAGATATTAAAAACCCTCTGCTCCTCAAAAATAAAAACGAGATAGTTCAAAACATAAATTACATGGTTATTTTGTATGCTGTCAAAAAACCGAAAGCAGACATACAGTTAATCAATGGAAAATAATTTGGTACCAACTTTGACCCGCAAGAGTCAATTTTGATGAGCGTATGCAACTCCCATGAAGAGGGAGTGTGTCTCTTGTTGTATTTAATGAGCTTCAAAAATTCCCCTTTTAATTCCTCAAAAATATCATTATTGAAGGAGCTCATGGTGGACCTGGCCTTGTTGGAGATGCCAAAATGCTTTGTTCTCAACACTTTGTCGTTTTCATTCTATAGATGAAGTCCTAAAATCTCACCCAAACCCTTGTTTCAGGAATCGAAACATTAACAAAAATCATTTGCCATAGTTTTGGGTAATAATTCTAAAATAAAAAATATATTTCCCTAGGGAAGAAACGTATTGATTAGGGTTAGGAATTTATTTCCATAGATTATGAAGGATTTTTGTTCGTTGATACGAATCCAATGGAGTACAAACCATGATCGGGTAGATTTTAAAATGTAGAGACAAGACTTTTGCAGATTTGATTTGTAAATTCAGGATTGGATTTAATTTGATTTGAATACATTTATTACAAAGATATTATATGCTTTTAAAACTCTACAAAATTTGTATTAAATACTTTGAATGCATTTATTAAGATTTATTTTTACAACCTGTTTTCAAGGTGCATTTATCCAATTTGGCAAGCTGCTGCCTGAAAAGTAGGTTTCGACGAGGGTTATAGAGTATCTTTATTTAAAGTTTTTTGTTTATAGTTGAGTGAATTGGCATAAATTATAGGTAAGGAAAGTTCATATTTCCTTCACAAACATCGGTGCATTATGTACGTATGTGGGAGTCAATCTTATGTGGTTTACAGGCAGAGCATTAATGCATCTCCCGACCTCTCTTACACCGTACCTTACACAATTTAGCTTCGACACTTTCAATTTTGATACGCCTTCGATGTAAATTATATTCAAATCATGGATTTGTACAATCTTATATTTGAAGTGACATTCTATGAACCAATGTTGTAAGTAACACTTTTAAAAAAAAAAATCTTTTGCCATATTTAAAACAATGCCATCATTACTTTTATTTCGATGGATTTATATTCATACTAAACCTATAATGAAATCGAGAAAGACAAACTCTATTGCAAAGCTGAATTCATACTACAAATATGTACCTCATGAGTGCCTTACAGGTAGCTTGCCATGCAAAAGTTATTGTATGCCTTACAAGTAGCTTGCCGTGCAAAATTTATTGAAATCGAGAAAGAAGATGAATTGGGTAATAGTGTGTAATTGCAAGTGTGGGGGGAAGATCAACTGGGTCAATGTTGGGTAGATGTTATTTCCATGAAGGAGGTCACAGCTATTGGATCAGAACGCTTTTGATGTCTATGGGTTCTCCATTGTCAATTCTCCCACTACTCTTCAATGGACCAACACAGTATTCCGCTTTGCCCACCCGCTCTCTCAAAATCAAGTATCTCAACATCTGTACAGTACTGAATGTTTTGGTGGTAGCCACTAATTTTCACTACTCGCTGGGCTTTTACTACCTACCCCTCTCCACCTTTTCTCTTCTCTGCGCCACACAACTTGCCTTCAGAATGGTATTCTCAATCCTATTAGTGAAGCACAGAATAAGCCATTGCATTATAATGAACAATCCTGTTAGTGAAGTAGAGAATAAGCCATTACATTATAAATTCATTAGTACTAATTATTTTAGGGGCAATTTTATTGGGCATCCAAGCGAAGGGCGAAAGGCCTCTAGGAGTTAAAAGTGGGGAATATAAATGAGAATTTTTCTCCACCATTTTAGGATCCGCGCTGTATGGGTTTAATCATCCGTTACTACAATTTGTTTTCAACAAGGTATTTAGGTTATCCATTTAAAAAAGTAATAAAGAAAATAACCGTTTTATTAGGGGAGAAGACCCAGTTACCGCCTTCCATTGAATAACCGCCACCTCCACGCTCACTTAACCCCCCAAATTTTTTTTCACTTTGATCCATTAAAAAAAATTATTTGATTGAATAAATAATTACAAAAACATCAATGGCTGCTCATTATAATTACAAAAACACTAATGGCTGCTCATTAAGTGTTAAAGTGCATGTTTTAGAGTGGATTTAAGGCATAAATAGTTATAATTGATGGAAATTAGAGTGGACGGATACTAGGACATTAGGCGGCGGCAACCGAATGACAGCTCTAAAAGGTGTCTTTTTGACCTCCGCGTGCATATCCAATGCTTCTGCACTCTACTGAATTTCCCAAAAGCCAAAAACTTAGTTATAAACTCTTAACTTGTAGGCGAAAAAAACCCATAATTTTTTTTTTCGATTTGACACACGGTTTAGATTCTATGGTTGCGCGAAGTTAGCCCTGGTGGATACTGGGTCTTCTCCCTATGGTGAAAGTGTTATATATTGAAAGATTCATTGAAAATGACAGGTAGGTGGAAGTCATGTGTTGCTTTTTTTCTAACTGTTTCTATTTTGAAAATCAAAATAATTTTTTTTTTTTCTATTTTTGAAAAGAGAAAAAAAATTATAAAAAGTTTTTTATATTGAAAATTTAAGAAAAAAGTGTTAAGTAAAGAAAAATACTTGTTTTTATATAATTATCTTTATTTTGAAAAGAAAAAATAAAATCATATATATTACTTTTAAAATTAATGTAATGAAGATGTAAGCATTATTCCTCAAGTCAATAGACACCTTAATGATAACTTTTGACATTTTTTATATATATTATTAATTAATATATGTATGCTAGTTTCTATTAGCAAGAAACTATTTTTGATTTTTAAATTGTTTAATGTTTAAGAATAATTAGAAAAGGACAGGTTTGCCATGTTGGTGGAAACGCAGGCGTTGATTTGCACGGTGGCAAGCGGCATTGCGGTGGTGGGATTGCTTTGCAGCGGTGACTTTAAACACATAAGTAAAGAAGCGCACCGCTTTGAGGTGGGAGAGAAGGGGTATCTTCTTACTCTTTTGTGGTTTGCCATAAGCTGACAAATGTGTGTGGTGGGAACTTACAGACTGGTTTGCATGGTGTCTTCCTTGTTTTCCATGATGGTCAGCACTTTAATGCTGTTGGTTATTCCAGTTTTAGCTTTGTTTGTGTTTGATGACAAAATAAATTCGTTGAAGGTGATCAAAATAGTGTTAGGGATTTAGGAGTTTGTTTCATATGCTTATGGCGGCTACCAAGAGTCGAAAAAGATGGAGGAGCTTCTAGTGTCGGCCTCCCCAGTATAGCGTAAGAGAGACAGTAACCGTCGAATCTTTAATGCCTCCATTACAAAGGCACTCTTAATATAAACGACATTTCTGGGATGCAATTATTTTATTTATATACGCATTTATATTCTATTTAGAGCTGCTAAAGTGGCTCAAATAACTTTTCTACGAGACGATGTACATGCACTCCGAGCTTTGCGGAACAAATCTATACCTTGCATGGTTGTTTCTGTCACTGGCCGTATGCTAGCCAACAAGCTGTAAGATAAATTTCTAAATGTTCAATCCGCCAACCATTTCCTGATATTTTAAAGCAAATTAACATATTACAAGGGATCTAGAACCATAGAGAAGGAAAATGTTCATACAGATATATATATAGGTCTGTTACATATTTTGTTTAGGAAACAATTAGTTGGTAAAAATAAATTTTAATATAATGAATTATTTAAATCTGGAAAAATATATATACTAGAATATTACAAAATATGAAATTAGACTTAATATATTTCTATTTAGAAAAATCTATATAAAAGATGTTTGCAAGCATTTATTTTATTTAAATCATAAATCTTTTAAAAAATAAGTGTCTTGGAAATGATATCTCTTGATGTATTTTATGTAGATTTATCTAAAGGGGTTGGGGTCCTAGCTCGGTTGGCTAAATATTTCCTGTTGAAGGAGGTTGGTCATGAGGTCTAGGCTCCTAAATAAATAAAACCAAAATTTCTAATTACCATTTTGACTCTCCTGGCTAAATCATCTAGAATTTTTGCAATTATGATAAGATAATCCAAAATATCACCCATTTATTTCTTGAGCTTCTTGTTACCTTGTAAAGTATCATGCAATATATTTGCAATATTGACAACTTAGAAAAAAAGGAAAAAAATTAATGCCTTTTTTGGGAGTCGAGATAGCAAGCAAAAATTCCAACCAATGGAAGATGAGTAGGGAAAATATTTCACATATTTTCTAAAGTTTTCCTTCCAATATTTTTGAAAAATATCATCCAATGAACAGAGGTGAGGGAACAATTAAAAAATAATGCTAAGGTTCATTATTGTTTTTGCACGTAAGGCACATGGAGCTGGTTGTGTTTGGACATGGAAGGGAATACTATGTTTTCAGGCATGTGGTTGTGACTCAGACTCACATGGAAGCCTCAAAACAAAGAAATGGTTGTTTAAATAATGAACTACATTTGGTAATGTTGCGAACATTCACTTCCATGGGCTCGCCTCTATGCAAGTGTGTGTTGCAAGACTGAGTAGGTGGATCTCTTTTGATATTGCTTTGTGGCTTTAATAGTAAGTTATATTAATTAATAACATTTTGTTTTCATAGTCCATGAAGTTGGTATTCAATATTTTTGGAAAAAACTATGTATAATTTTTTTACATCAACATTTCAAATCAAAATCCATGATCCATCATTAGGATGATAAGCAGATAGAGAGAGAGAAATGAAATGAGAAAGAATACTTGGATATAAAAGGAGATAAAGAAGGGGAGGGTGGAAAGGAAGGGGGCACAAAAACCAAGAAAAAAAGGATGAAGGTAAAATATGAGAGGAAATGAATTAGAAAGAGCCCGAAGAAATTAAAAAAAGATAAAAAGAGTAAAAGGAAGAAAAAACTAAAGGGAAAATAATAGAAATAAATTAAGAAGAATGAATTAAAAAAAAATATATATATATTGAATGAAAAGATAGACAATAAAATCTATAAAGGAAGATAAAAGAATAAAAGTGAAAAATTCAAAGAAAAATTAAAATTAAAGCAAGGACAAAATAAATTAAATTAAGTAAAACAAATTATAGAGGAAACCAAAAATTAAAGATTATGAGAAAAAAATTAATTAGAACTTAAGAAGAAAATAAATGAAAGGGAAAAAATTAGATGAAAGAAAAGAAGCCACTATATATATATATATATATGGAAGCGAAAATTCTATAAAGGAAAAGTAAAAGAGAAAGAAAGGAAAATTAAAAGAAAATAATAAATAAGAAAGTAAAATAATAAGAGGAGGAAAAAAGTAAAGAACAAAAATGGTATAAAGAAATAAACCAAAAATGAAAACCATAACATAACAAGAAAATGAGAAATCTAATAATGAATCTTAAAAATGAAGGAACAAATAAATTATAGCCAAAAAAATAAGAAAAAAAAAATACAAAAAAAAAGAACAAATAACATAAAAGAATAAACTGAGATCAATAAAGTAGATTAACAAAAAGAAGAGACAAGAAAAATGAGAGAAAAGTGATCAAAATTAACTTAAAATAATTGAAAGAAATGACTAAAAGGCAAAATAGCAAGGCAAAGAAAATTAAAATATAACTCAATTATGTGTGTGGAAAGAGAGAGGGGAAAATAACAAAGAGAATTAAAGGAACAAAAATAAAATGAAAAAAACAATTAAAATTAAATAAAGGAAAATTAAGAGGAAATGTGAGAAGGAGAGAAAAGAATAGAAGAGAAGGGGAACAAATGAATAAAGAAAGGAAAACAAAATGAGGGCACGAGGAAGACAAGAGGGGATGAACTAAAAGGAACCAAAGCAAGAGAAGAGGTGGGGATAAGGAATGAAAGGAAAGGAAAGGTAAGGGGCGAAAAAAGGAGGAACATGGGGGGAAGGGCAGAGATGCAAAAAAAAGAAAAAAGAGGGGGCTCAAGAATTATTAGGAGAGAGGGCATTGAGGCTGTTTAATAGGGATTTCCAAGAGAAAATTAGAGCCCAACCTCCATCTCGGTTGAGATTAGAGGGGTGATTGTTGATTTCAATGGCCTCTTTAAGTTTTCTCTTAAAGAAATTGTCTTCCTTGACTAGGATTTCGGTGTTTTCTAAGGCGATGTGATGCTTCGTCTTAGAAGAGTGTTCAACAAGAGAATATTTAGAGATACATTTTTGCCTTATGTCGACACAATGCTCTTTGATTCTTATGAATTGATGAAAATACCTATTTCCCCAATGTAGGGAATACCACAAGAACATACCACTTTATAAACACTAGATTGGAAGAAATGATCAAGGATGTCTTTGGGGGAAGAGATGTGATTTCTTATAGTGGAGATAGGTTTGAAGGTGCAATTGATACCCTTTTTACAATGGATCTTGCCAATTTTGTTAGAGACACCTTCAACATAGGGGAGGGTGGCTAGAGGAAGGGAAGGAGGAGGAGGGGTGATAGGCTTGGGGGTGAGCCTAGCCTTGGCTTGGCTCATCACCCTCTTTAATGTGTTATATTGCCTACCATGATCACCCTCTTAAAATATATTATTTAGTTGTATAAAGTTTTTGATTGAATTAAGATGTGGGCATCAGTTTATTTGATTGTGCCTTTGCCTATGAAAATTCTATTGAAGTTACTAATTATTAATCTCCTATCTATAAAGATTATTTGACTACCAAAAATTAATTCACAACAAATATTGAAAAATAACACAACTACAACTTCACAAATAAAACCATAGGAATAGAGAAGAAAACATGCAAAATAATACACAATATCTTTGGAGAAATTGTCCCTGGAAAAACCCCAGAGGAAAAACAAGTATTGCAAATGAGGAATTTTATTAATCTTCAGCAAATCAAGAGATACATAAACTGCTTGCCTCTTACTGGCAGAGCTTCGACAATATTCTTCTCCAAAAATTCTTCCTTTAATTTCTCTTGCTGAAATTCCACCGTTGCTTCCTCCAACACTAGCACTACACCCTTGCTATCATTGCAAGACTATTTGATCTCATTGCAAATTTATTTTCTATCACTACAAATATTTCTCAAATGTGTGTGTTCTCCAAATGCCCATTGATCCCCTTCTAAACTATTCTCATTGAAAAACCAATGGCCATGATTTAATCTCAATCAATGGCTAAGATTAATTAGACTCTAATAAACCCTAACTAACTAGTTTTTACAAGTCTCTAAAGGAATTAATTAATTAATTAATTATCTCTAACTAACTCCTTTCTAGAAGTCTCAAGAATTAAATAATAATTCTTGGGAATGGAGAAAATAGCTGTCTGAGCTACAATAAATTAACACTCCCTCTTAGAGAGGAAGGTGTTCTGTATGACACCCAACATATCTCTGAAGAAGATGAATTTCACCTTCCTCAATGCCTTTGTCAAAATGTCTGCTACTTGCTGATTTGTAGGTATATACTGTAGCTGAACAATCCCTTGTTGTACACAATCCTTGATGAAGTGATACTTGATGTCTATATGCTTAGACCTATCATGAAACACTGGATTCTCAGACAACTTGATGCAACTCTGATTGTCACGATGTATCACCATAGTCTCAACCCTCTGACCAAACAAGGCTACCAACAACTTCTGAAGCCATATTGCCTCACATGTCACCATGCTATCTAATATGTATTTTTCCTCTATAGAACTCAAAGCCACAAAATTCTACTTCTTGTTGTACATACCAAGATATAACTCCTGATCCCAAGCTAAAGCAACACCCTGAAGTGCATTTCCTATCCGGTGTACTACCTACCCAATCTGCATCAGTATAGCCTATCAACCTGATACCATCACCTCAAGCATATTTGATCTCATACTCAATTGTACCATGTAAATACCACAACACATGCTTTGTCATTGTCCAATGCACTCTCTTTGGCTCAACCATGAACTGACTAAGAGATTTTACTGCAAAGGATATATCTGGCCTAGTGTTGACTAAATACATGAGAGATCCAATCAACTATCTATATAAGGTGGGGTCTACATCCTTCTTCCAATTCATGATCATAGGAGTATACATGGCTCTACAATCCTCCATCTCAAACCTCCTCAAGATTTAAATGCAGTATTTCCCTTTTCCAAGGAAAATCTCTCCATCTATCTACCATACCTCCATGCCTAGAAAGTAGTGCATAAGCCCCAAATCCTTCATCTTGAACTCTACTGCAAGGTCTCGCTTACACTCCTATATGATTCCCAGTGAACATGTTAAAAATAGGTCATCTACATATAGAATAAGAATGAGAACCTCACCCCCAACCACCAAGTAGTAGAGGTTAGCATCCGCCTTACTCTTCACAAAGCCCATTACCTACAAGTATCTATCAATGCACTCATACGACACACTGGGAGCCTTCTTGAGTCTGTACAAAGCTCTCTTCAATATGCACACATGGTTTTCACTGTTGTGTGCTACAAAGCCCTCTCGTTGTTCTATGTATACCTCCCCTTTCAATTCACCATTAAGAAACGTCGTATTGACATCAATTTGATGGATCTGCCATCCCATTTGTGTTGCAATAGAGATCACGACTTGTATAGAAGTATACTTAGCCAATGGAGTGAAAGTATCCTCATAGTCTATTCCCTCCTTCTTAGAGAAACCCTTGGCCACGAACCTTTCCTTGTATTTCTCAATGCTACCATCTACACCATGCTTGATCTTATAGATCCAACGTGATCCAACCATTGCCCTATCGGTCGATCTAGACACAACCTTCCACTCATCATTCTGCACTATTGAGGTATATTACTCAATCATCACATCTTGCCACACCTATTTTTATGTGGCCTCCTAATAGCTAGAGGGCTCGCTATCTAACAACTGACTAACTAAAGCCATATAGTCATTATACCTCATTGGTTGTCTCTATTGTCTATTACTCATCTTGGGAGCTCCCACAAACTCATGAGTATCCCTTTGTTTATGTTGGTTACTACTACCAACTATAGAGGATGAAGTATCAACCTCTATGTATTCCTAATGCATCTCTTGGATATACTACATCTGTTGATCCATACTCTATGAACTCTCAACACCCGAGCCTATGCTTGTACTAGTCACTGTACTCGAACTTCGTTGTCCCTAATCTAATTGCTCGATCCTTGGAGATTTTGCTTGATGCTCACTCTGATCATTTGCTGGAAAATCTCTGGACCTCCTAAACGATTTGTCCTCCATGAACTTGACATCACGCCTAACTATAATCCTCCTGGCCCCTGGAATAAGTATATCTGACATGTATTTGAGGTTTCACTATACCCTCTCTCTGCAGTCTGATCTAACTTGGAATGTGTAGCCCCTGGAATGTGACAATATGCCAAAATCCCAAATATCCTCAAGTGGCTAACATCTGGCTTCTTCCCTGAGAATGCCTCCTTTGGTGTCATCTTTCCTAATACCTTATGTGGAACCCTATTTTGTATATACTTTTTACTACATGCCTCTGCCCTTAAGTAGCATGGCATATCCTCATCATACAACATAGCCCTTGTGACCTCTGATATAGATTGATTCTTCCTCTCAGCAACCCCATTCTGTTATGGGTTGTAAGGAGCAATCAATTCTCTCTTGATTCCTTCCATAGTATAGAACTCTTGGAACTCTTTCCCTTTGTACTCACCTCCATTGTCTAACTAAAGAAAATTTATCTTCTTGTTTTTCGAATTTTCCACAAGAGCTTTGAACTCTTGGAAACGACTGAAAACCTCATCCTTGGTCTTCAAGAAGTATATCTAGGTCTTCCTAGAAAAAATCAACAATAAAAGTAACAAAGTACTCGTATCCTCTAAGAGACTTCGTCAACATTGGTCCACATATATCTAAATCTACTAGATCAAGAACACCCTTGGATCTAGTGCCATTCCTTGGAAAAGTTTCTTTCACAAACTTCCCCAACACACATCCCTTACATACATCATCATGCTCTGTGCTCACCGAGCTGGAACACCTGTCACTGACTCATGAAGAAATTTAAGTGCTCCATGATGTATATGGCCCATCCTCCTATGCCATAGCTCTCCTTGATCTCTATAATTACTGCTTCTCATCAGTGTCGTATGAGTATCAAATTGCAACCTGTAAAGTTAGTCGCTCCTATCTCCAATAGCTATGGGCGATTTCCAATCCTTGTGCTTGATTAACACATTTTCCCCTCTAAAGAGTACATTGTAGCCTTTATCCTGAAGGACAAATACAAAAATCAAATTCATACCCAACCTTGACACATGCAAAACATCATGGATCGGAATCGGCTTGCCATTCTCCCTCTGAAATAGAATAGTCCCTTTCCCAACTGGATTTAGTTTGGACATGTTCTCCATAGAAATTTGGATTTTGATGTCCTCCTCCATGTAATTGGAGAAGTATTCTCTAACTCCTATCATGTGAAATGATGCCCCACTATCTATATATCAAACACCCTATGAGGTTGAGCTAACCATACAAAATATGAGTGCAAACTCATCCTCCATTCTACTAGAGAGCTCATCTGCACTTGTTGAATTTGTCCTCTGCTTCTTGCCTTTCTTCTTCCTTTGCGGACAATCACTAACATAGTGGCCAAACTAATGACAACCATAACATTTGACTTTAGACAAGTCCATCTTCTTCTCACCTTTATGATTTGATCCTTTGCTAGACCCCTTCTGTGCTTTCTCTTTTCCAGCTAGGGCAACACTTTCCTATTCTACCTCACTTTTCTGACTCTTACTCCTGGTACCATTGACAAGACTTAGTCTAAGCTACTTCTAAGTGAAGTCACTCCATAGTCGATCCCAACTTGGTAAGGTGTCTCGTCCATTAATAAATTGAACAAGGACATCCCACTACTTAGTAAACCCATTTAGGGCTATCCGTACTAGCTCGTCATAAAACACCACTTAGCTAACTCCATCAGAGTCAATTCATCACAATCCAATTGTTGGGTTTGGTTTGACTGGTGCCTTGTAATTGCTTATTAGAGAAATATAGGCTTGGAAAGTAACTGCAAAAAGAAGTCAGCAGTGGGACAAATAAGGATGGCACGTAAATTTTTAAACTCCATATCATTATCCTTGAGAAAATTCCTATTAATTTACTCTTCTATTGGCCTTAATTTTTTCATCTTTCAAGCTTCAAAAATAAATTTAGAGGCTAGACATTGTCTAAGCATGAGGAAAAAAGATATCAATATTAGGCCAAATCACAATGCGTAAGTAGCAAGTTCACAAAAGGAAATTTGATTACATATTCCTTCACAATTGTGTATGTTTTGGTCTGGGTTTTCGATTGATTTTTATCAAATTTCCCTTTGTTTGGTAGGGAAATTGCTACAGATTCAAAGGTGCCTCGAATTGAAAATCAAAGCACAAGGCAAGTACTTGCAAACTATATTGGAGAAATCACAACAAACATTTTCATTAGAGACATCAACATCTCTAGGGCTTGAAGCTACATGCGCAAAGCTGACAGAGTTAGCCTCAAAGGTTCCCACTTCCCACTCATAGCTTGAGAACCCATTTTGGTACATTTAATGGGCCTCCATTATTGGCCTTGAATGAGCATCTTCAATGCCCATAATTGCATAATTCACGTACCACTATAGATTATTTTTCGCAAAATCACTTTACAGGCCATAGTATTGTCATTTTGAGGAACTCAAAATTATTGAACAATAAATATGACTATTATCTAAAAGTAGGCATGGACCAAGAAAAAATTAAGGCTTTTCTGTAGTTTGACCTTTTTGGAGTGATATTGATAGAGCTCTAATTTGGATTTATTGTTATTGTGTCTATATTTTGACCTTTCTGGAGTGATAGTGGTAGAGCTCTAATTTTCCTTTGCTTGTAATTTCTTTTAATAATTTTTTAGTAGTTGTGAACTCCTTGGGAATTCCCATTTTTCCATTTGGGTTACCTAGATTAAACAAGTATCTAGGTTGGGGGGCTAGATTTTGGCCGGTTGCTAGTTGTTTGATGGCCTTTTTATCCTTGGTTGTTTGTGCCTTCATGTCTTTATGTTTTGACAACCTTTTGGTTTTGGGTTCCAGATCCATTCAAAATCTACTTGTAATGGATTTCGGGGTCCCATCAAAACCTATTTTTGCCTTAATAAAAAACAAGTATCTAGGTACCCTATTTTTTGGTGCACACATCTTCTACCTTATGCCTTTGTTGAACATGCCATTTTGGGCTCCCTAGAGTGACAAGTTGTTGAAAATTTCTAGAAAACTTGAAATGGATTTTTATGTGTATCATCAATCTTGAATTCATTCATAAGGTTATATGTTCATTTCAAAAATAATACATACGCAGTTAAATAATCTTTGTCTAATCATCTAGGTATTGCATATTTATATTTTATTCTTAATCCTTCTTTAAACCAATTATCGTAATTTGGAATTATTTGCTTAAAAGTCTCAAATGCAATACCATTCAATTTGACATTTGTATAGACAAACTTCTTTTTTACAAAGGTAAAACTAGCTAAAATTTCCAAACATGTAATCTATACATTGATACAATCTATTTTTGTTATCGTAGGAACATTCACATGTTTTCCCTGCAAAACTTGTTTTCAAAATTGCCTAATTTTTTTTTGCTCTATTTATGTTGTGCATTCATAGTTGGGTGATCCCACAATAGTGGTTTACAATTTTTGGCCAAACTGGACACTGCAATTATTAATTTTAACTAAATCTTTATATTTGGGCACCAATACCGGCTAAACCGCGAGGAATTTGAAGATGATGAAAACTAGAGTCTCATCACATTTTGTCTGTCAATTCTAAAAATATATTTTAAAAAAATTTTGGAATTAGATTGGACTTTTTTTTCCATCTCTCATGAAAAATGGTTTTTTTCAGAAAACAACATTTTTAAAAAGTGACGCTCACCATATACAACATAAATTTTTTTGTATAAAGGATAAAATTCTATTTTTTCCAAATTTATATTTGTAACTACGATATCTAGCACTTGCATTTGGTCTCATAGTTTTTTATTGAATATTTTTTCCTTAATCAAGTTTCGAAGTCAAACCAATTGCAATTCAGACATAGGCGGACTGTATACAACATAACTTTTTCTGTATGTATCAAAATTCAATTTATTTTTTTAATGGATCAAGGACATCAATACCTAGCCTCAACGTATTTTTAAAAAAATTATTTTGATAATCTGCTATTTTTCCACATGTGCAAAACAAAGAGCTTGACTTTCGGTGAAAAACCTATGTTTAATAAAACTAAAAAAACACATACATAATAAAACCAAAACATATTAAAATTTAATTCGTTGGATAGCTCGTTCAGAGGACTACTATCTTCCAGTTGGGTTTGTGAAGTATCCTCCATTTTCATCCTCAACCCGAGCTTCGAAGGGTAGAATTTTGCTAAAATTTGGTGGAAGAGGGGGAGAAGGGCAAAAAAGGGGGGTTCGAGTGAACCCCCCTTTTTTTTGAATTCCCCATAAGGGAACGTGGCATCACAGGGTTTGAGCGAACCCACCATGCAAAAGGGGGTTCGCTCGAACTAGGGGTTCGACCGAACCCCTCTTTTGGGTTCATGCGAACCCCCTAGTTCAAATGAACCCTTTAAAACATGAAATTTTCAATGGGTGAGAATTTTATCAAATTTCCTTCCTCATAAAAATTGTACACCACTATTATGGGCTCACCCAGTTATATTTTCTATCATTTATATTGCACTTTCCTTGCATTGGCTAGCACATGATCTCATTCTATTTGGCTTCCCTTTATTTTTTTGTTTTAACACAGTAGAAATTGAAATTGGTTACTGATTACTTATTGTTCTTTTGCACTCTCCTTGCATTGGCCAGCACATGATCTCATTTTTTTCGGATGCCCTTTATTTTTTCGTTTTAGCACAATAGAAATAGAAATTGGTTACTGATTACTTATTGCAAAAGAATTGCATCTTTTCAATTCTCATTAACAAAGTTTGATTGACGAGCAACATAACTATGGTTACTAATTACTTATTCCAAAATAATTGCATTTGTTCAATTCTTATTAACAAAATTTTATTGAATAGCAACATAACTATGACATTTATATAGACAAACTTCTTTGTAAAGATAAAATTATCCAAAATTTACCCTACTTATTGTAGAATAATTGCATCTGTTCAATTCTTATTAACCCTACATATTGGAGAAGAATTGCATCTATTCAATTCTTATTAACAAAATCTGATTGACTAGCAACATAACTATGACATTTATATAGACAAAATTCTTGTTTGCAAAGACAAAAGTAGCCAAAACTTACTCTTTTTTATATTATTTAATCATAAGAAGAAAAGGGCTTCACCTAATGATCAGATTTTGAAGATCTGTTAAGGAGTATGCATCAACATGAACCCTTTTCTTTATATTATTTAATCACAAGAAGAAAAGGGCTTCACCTGCTAATTAGATTTAGAAGATCTGTTAAGGAGTATGCATCAACATGAAAAGAAAAAAGAAAGAAAGGAGAGGCATTTTATACTAAGGTAGTAAACTAAACTACACATGTTCCAAAATAGATAAATTAATTCTTCAGGCATACCATAGAAAAGAAATTCCTCAGCCACAAAATTTGAAATTTAATCTTTGAGTTTAATGGCATGTTCTCCTAATCTAATTTATATTCAAAATTTAAATCTCTATACTTTATTTTCTAAACTCATAATTTGTGTTATTCTTTTATTAGATCAAAGTGTAAAATGAATATCATTATTGATGTTCTTTTAGTTTGAATGCAACATTCATGGGAAATATGCGATTATCATTCTTGGTATTACTGCCTGGTTGACTTATAAGAATTTCCTAACTTTTCATAGGGATCTTTGTAGGTAATATTCTAGAAAGAACACTTTTGCATAAGAATATCCCAACTTGGAATAGGGATCTTTGTAGGTAATATTTTAGAAAGCATGCTTTTGCATTAGTGATATCTAAGAAGTTAGTGATTTCCAATCAATTTTGAGTCTATATTATTTTTTGTCTGTAAATGGAAGTTTGTGAGAACATTCCCATTGCTCTTTGTGGAAACAAGGTTGATTTGTTCTGTAAGGAAAGTGCTTCACCTGTTGACCAGATTAAGAAGATCTTTTAAGCACTATGCATTTGAAAGATCTAATTTATACTTTGTATGCTTTTGTAGCTATTGTTTTAAGATTATAAATGACAAAAAAAATTGCGTAGCATCTTATTGCTTTTTTAGATATTTGATTATAATGAGCTTACCATATAGATTTGGTTTTGCTTATGAACTGTAAATTCAATTTCCTCTTTTATTTGGGCATATATACTATGTTTTTGAGGTGCACTCTACAAACATATGTATGAAGTATTACTTCTCAAATGATCAAATTTAATAATATTTTGTATATTTTAATTCTATTAAAAAATAGAAATGAATTTGAAAAAATGCACTAATATCATTTTATAGTTGTCTGACTTACTGTCTAAATACAGGCCTATGTAATCTCCTTCTCACTTGGCATCATTTTCTTGGTTGCTGACCATGACTATAAATTTACTTCTACAATGTAACCCTGCACGTAGGCAACTAAAGTTTGCACATTTCATACTCTGGAATATGGGATTCTTACTACTTTCTGGGAGAGCTTTGAAGGTAGTCCATTTCATTTTCCTTTTCAACTATATAAATCCAACAATTAGGAAAAAAATTCAATTATAATTTCTCTGCATCTAAATTTGCAATTGCTGAGATTATGAGTATGTTCCATGGCTTTTTTTAATTTTTTTTGGGGAAGTGTTTAAACCATGCAGTTTCGAGTTTCTTTGAAATACTTTTCTATTTTTATTGGAATTGATTTTCTTTGCTACAAGCATGATTGGAATTGTATCAATATTCAAAGTATCTTGGCACACAAGTAGGGGTGGATGGAACAATTGGCAAGTAAGTTGCAGATTTGCAATTGACTTTGTATTCACTATCTCTAGTACATATCTTATGTCTTACTGCAATTTATATCTCGTGCCTTATGAAATCTTGACACACTCATCAATACACATTCATTAGCACACTCTGATTTTCTGAAATCTTGACACACTCATCAACACACATTCATTAGCACACTCTGATTTTCTGAAATCTTGGCACACTCATCACCACGCATTCATCACCACACTCTCATTTTCATTAGGATTCTTCAACCCTGCTTTTCCCATTTGGCAAGGACTCCAATTGTAGCGCAACTCTTGTTATAATTTTTTTATTTAGGAACAAATTAGAACTAGAATAAATGTATATATAAAATAAATGACAAAATAAATGTATATATAAAATAAATGACACAAAATGAACATTTGAAGGGATACAAAGTGATAAACAATACGCATAACTTTCTTTGAAAAAAATATGATGTAACACTCTTAATTTTATCTTTTATATGATTTTAAAAGTAAAAGAATTTATTCTATTATTTTTGCATTCAATACAAATCATATTGTGTTAGAAGTTTTGGATTCATATGCAAACAATTAAAAATTTAAATATAACATATATTTGATATAAATTCTTCTAGTTTTTCATATTGAGAGCAGTTACCATAAATAATAAACATGTTGACAGTAATGTGGTAGGACTTTAAGCTCTTCCTATTAACAATATGCACACAATTGAATGAAGAGGTACAATGTATTGAAATTTCTCATACAATACTTCACTACTTGGCATGTTTAGAGAATCCTTATGATAATTGTGTTTCCGAAAGAAATTTTTCATTTAGACAAATATGTCTCATTTATTTATAAATTTTTTAAGGATCCTATTAAACATGCACATTACTTAAAATTATTCTTAGTATTTTAAAATCAAATTATTGCTTTTTAAAAATATTTTTTGAAATTATTGAACAATATATTTAAACACAATTATAATACCTTGATGCTTTATGACGGAAGCCATCTCATTGTCATGACTATTTAATTTTCTTAAATGTTCTCTATAAATATTAAACATGTATTTTAAAAAAAATCTTGTTAAAAACAGTTATAGTCACTCGTCATTTTTAAAATTATAACTGTGGTAAATAGAGGAGAGTAGTTGTATAGATAATTTGTTGAGATTTACCTATCCAATATAGGAACACAAGTCTTTAGGCTGAAACCTCTTTAGCTAAGAGTTAAAGACTGGAGGTATCTTCCACCAAAATTCTTTAGGGCATGATAGTGGTCTCATCCCTAATGCTATCAGGATTTTACACTCCTCAAAACTTGATCCTTGATGGGATCATTTAGAACCATTTAACTTAACCAACAATCCTTGATGATTACATTTAGAACCATTCAACTTAACCAACAAATAAAAAAACCATCAGCAAATTAAATTCAACATTCATTAACCTTTTCCACCATGTTAAAGCCCTCATTGATGAACTCTTACTATCAATTTTCGCATGCTTAAATGTGAATAGATCGATGCTATATGCCTCCAGGTGTGAAAAGGAAAAATAAATAACAAGATAATAATTTGAAATTCTTCGTGCAAACGGTTTTGGTTGAGGACGGAAGTATGAGCATTGGTTCACTGTCTCACTGTAACACACGCAAAGAGATGTAAGTTTTTTTTGTCAAAACAGAACAAATAAACTTGCTGATTTTTATTTTAAAGGTTATACAGCTAGATTTGAAGTAGAGATGTGCCCATAAATTGTATTTTAGGTTCACCATACTGTGGACAATGACAAGTATCTAAGAAGAATCTCAAGTTCATGTCCGCCCTAAAAGTAAAAAATTGTTGACCTGAGAATGACTACATGATAGATACCTACGTTGAAAGGTACTTTCAAAAATATCAATTCTACAACAATACGTGAGTATTTAGAATTACATTTGTTCAAACTATATTTTTTATTAATTTGAATTAAAAATTATTTATTTATTTTTTCATAAAGTGTGGTTATGAGTTAGGTTTAAATAGCATATAATTTTTTTAATTTGTTTACCTTATATTGCTTCTTTAGCAAGGTTCATTTAGTAGTGTGATTTCGAATGAGCAAATGAAACAAGTTAAAGCTTAGTGTAAGGCGCTTAAAATCAATTGATAGTTATCGAGTCATTTATTTGTATTTTGAAAATAAAATAGAAAAAATTACAAGTATGTTATTTTAAAATAGATGTTCATAGAAGATATGAAGAGGGAACCTTGTTATCTTCTTTTTACACTTTTGTTGTTCCTAAGCTAGATCTCAAGCAAAGCTTTAGTCCACTTCAACTAGAATAAACGCCTTTGACTAAGGATAAATCTTTCCTCGCATTCATTGTATCATTTTCTTATAGTTCCTCCTTCATTGTGTGTATGAAAGGACTCTAAGTTCCCATTAGATTTTAATTTTCAACTAGCCAAGACATGTTGGGAAATAGAATTTTTCTCTTGACACTACAGTGTTTAAAATAGATTCTAACCCATCCAAAATGTTATTTTCTAATAGCACGTCTACCATCATTTGCACTTCCTCCTTATCAATGCCTAGTTGAGTAATATTACAACCATCATTGATGCAATATTTGAATTTACTTTATTCTTGTGATTAGAGAAAAGGAATACTTCTCCAAGAATCCACTAGATAGTGGAGATGGTTATGTTTTCCTTGGGTTTCAATACCTTCCTTAATTGATTATCCTTAACTATTGTAATGAATTTCATTTTCTTTTTCCTAACAATCAAGCATGTATGTTAGTGTCCATAATTTTGGGAATCCCTATAAAGAGAAATTCTTGAAAATAAAATAAAATGACATTTCAATTTAATGATGAATTTTAATAGTATAGCCGATTATCATGGATTGGTATAGAATTTGTCATAGTTGGACTTAAAATTCAAGGCACTTACACATTGAATCATAAAAGAATTCAATAATATGAAATTTAGTATTTTGAGTCTAATTTTCAAATATGTAATTTATTTTAATACCCAAATGATAGAAAATAATTTTTAATATGCATGTATAAAAACCACTTTTTAAAAGTCACATTTTTAGGACCATACTATGCACGTGTATGACACCATAATTTGACATTAAAAAAAAAGTATTTTTATAATTAATTTTTGGGAAAGTTGTATATTATAATGAAGATTGATGAGGATATTTTTTTGTAACTTTTTTCATAATATACTTTTATTTATTAATTTTTTTTTTGGCCCTAATTCCAAATATTTAAAACCCTTGTGTACAGACACCTAAACTTACCATTTTTTAATTTTTGTTTTCATTGTGTAAATAATTATTTATAGATTAATGACATAATGTTTTTAACAATAAAATAAAAATTTAGAAGTTATTAAAAAAATACGAAAAAACTGACATTTGAAGTTTATGGACCCATTTCTTCATAAATTAATTAAAAAATAGAAAAAATAATCATATAAAAAAAAAATTACATATTTGAAAGCTAAACGTTGTCATATATAATGGGTTTTAATTTCATAAAACAATTTAAAAAAAAACCTCATTAGCTATATTACCAAAGTTAGTTTTTTCTCTTGAAATTGTCATGATCTTGTACTTGCAATTCTAAGCCTAAGTGTTGGGTTACCATGTCTTTTCTGGGCCTAAATCCAAATTAAAAACATGTCTAATGAGTTTCAAACATTTTGGAACAAGTACCCACTTCAAAATGAGTACCTATTCTAAAAAATCAATGGGTATTTGTTTTAAAACTGAAAAATGACACTTCCCCTTAATGTGGATAAAAATTCCTTCACTTACCCATTATGTTTGTTGATTACATTCCTTCCTATCATGAGTGGATATGGTTCTTCTACAATTAAAAGAGGGGAGTGTCTAATCATCAACTAATTACAACAATACTTGAACAAGAGATAAAGTTCAAAATCAAGATATAAAGAACATGAGATAAGTTATAAGTGTTAATGAGAGGTTCTAATGAGTCATATACATCAACTTGGTTGCTTATAATGTTTTCATCCTATTTATCAATTCCAAAACTTATAATAATATTTTCTTCCTTGTTCACCTCTTTGTAAGCATGTTGGACCATGTAGTTTTCTAGGTTATTCAAGAGCAACAAAAACACTTTCAAGATATTGCCATTTCCTGCATCCACCTCATTCAACCAAAAAGGTAGTTAGTCTAGTAATCATAATATCAAATCATAGCATAAAACTTTCACTAACATCACAAACACATTTATATGTTTCAAAACAATATCTATTTAATATTTTCCTTACCTTAATATAATAGAGAAGAACAATCATAGCACATGTGTTCATAAATTAATTTTTATACTATAATTAAAAACACAAATCAATGTATAACTTAAGGTTAGTTAAAATAGCATAATCATTTGGTCCAAAAACGGGGTGTGACACTAAAAGTGTAACTCAACGATGATAGACTTCCAAAAAATTATATCCATACTGACCAATAATTACACAAAATAAATATATTTAAAAAAATATGAATTCCTAACTAATAGACTAAATATTTATGCTTAATTAATTTTTGACGTGTTCTTTCTAACCATTAGTGTAGTAGAGTTCAAACATTGGACAATACTACACACATACAATCTCATTTTAATATCTATTTTGATATTGTGAAGTTACACTACTTTTAATAATACTTTCCACTATATTTTCAAAACTAAAAAAATCTATTTTATAAGTTTTTCATGTTGATTTTTTCATATTGAGATTGCATAAAGAATCAAATAAAGAAAACCAATATAAAAAAAATAATATAGAAAAATTTCTCATACAACACTTTACCATCTCAATATGAGAGACCTACTATAGATCTAAAAACAAAAAATAGATTGTATACATATTATTTGCATAACTCCATATCAATTTACTACACAATATAAATAATAAATAGCTGTCACTGTTACAATTTTAATTTTTCTCTTTTCCAAAAATCATTAAGATAAATTAGGTGTTCTAATTCTCTTTCTCTCTGAATTATTTACAGCCATCATTTAAATTTCAAAGAGCATGATATGTTAAACAATAATTCCCGAGTTGCATACTTTTAATGTAATTAAAGGTTGTTACAGCAGTTATTTATCATGTAGGACTTTAACCTTCATACGAGTTTTATGTCTCTAGGTATGAAAGGGAAGCATAATACCTAATTTGGATTTTCTTGTGCAAACGCTTTTCGCTCCACTATACCGCTGAGAATGAGTGGTATCAGAAATTTCTGTCCATGGCGAAATGGGGCAAACAAAGCAAATATAAGTAGTGATTTTTATTTCAAAGAAAGTTATGAACTCTTATGTTTCGGTCAGATGTGCCCATAAATACTATTTTAGGTTCCCCATATATCATGGAGAGCGACAAATATATGAAGTCTGTATTTGAAAGCAATACGTTGAAAGGTGCGTGGCAATTAAATATTAATAGTAAATGGCATTACGACACTGGTCAAAGTCCCATCTGAAAGCTATATTTGCTGGTATTTTTTTATGCCAATGCTATGAAAGAAACTTTGCTTTGGATGAGCTGATGTATCTTTTCAATTTATAATATTAACGGAGTTGTCTCAATGCTATGACACGCATCCCAAGTGGAGGGAGCCCAGCTATGCCTAGTTTGCGTACCCCAAGCTTGTAGATTTCCTGTTTAATGAAACTAGAGGTTTCTAAAATTGTGTAATGAGAAAATTTGGTCATAGAAAATGAAATTTGTTTAACTCAATAAAATCGTAATTTAGCTAGACTCGTAACATGCATCACTAATTGAGCACATTATGCGATCTTCAGTCCATTGAATGTTTGATTGATGCGGCCTTACTGACTGCAGACCGCCATTATTATCAGAAATAGTATGATATATGCTAGTTTTAATGAATGGCCAATTTTGATTTAGATAAAAGTTTGAGTCCATTACTGAAAGAGTTCACCTTGAGTAATATATCTTGGACTGCCATAAAGCCCAAACATTTGCCAGAGAATAATGATCAAAATCTATTTATGTATAGGCATCTCGTGACTTAGGGTAGTAATATGAATAAACCAAGCAATACGCCCCTGTAGTTTTCTTGAAAGGAAAGATACTTCAAAGTTCAAATGGTACATACCATTAAGGCAATCACATACTTTGGCTGGCAAAACAATTAACCATACAATTCTACAGATGCGTATTAAGCTGCGTGGAAACTATTATTGACATTATCAGAAGGCATTTAAGAAATGACAGTTACTTAGTTGTGATGACTAGACAGGTACGCACTTCCAATGTACACCTAGGATAGTGCCATTTCCATGGCTATTTCAGGTAGGTTATACGACTCACTTCACAATCAAGATTAATTGCTCCTTCAAATACGCGGCTTCATAACATTAAAAGGTTTGAAAAGAATGATGATTAGGGAGTGAATATATCCAGGATATCAACACCATGCTATTTATGTGTCTGACATATACATGTTGGAATTATGTTGTTGTCTTGTATCTTGTGTTTCTCCTATATTGATATTGATGTGTTGATATTACTAATTGAGTTATTGCTGGCAGCTGCTCACCAAATTGGTTGTCGTGGGCAGTGACGAAAAATGTAGGCAGTTAGTTGTGAATTACTTCTCATATTTTAGGAAGTGACATGATATCAACCAGATTTAAATGCATTCCATCTAGCTCATAAGAAAATCCAATTATAATTTTTTATTCCAACTTGCTTTCAGAAACTTTTATTAATAAGTGGTAACATGATATCAATTTTAATAGAAGTTTTATTTTTATTTTTTCAAATTTTGGAATTTAATTGGTTAGAAAATTCACAAGTAAGATAAACAATGAGGAAAAAATACATTTAGAAGATCATCAATGAAGTAGTTCTTGCATATGAAGGTATTTATTAAGTTATTTTTGATTCCTCATAAATGTATTCATATAGACATTATATCATTGATTTCTTGAAGCATCATATTTCTTATTTGTGAAACTTTGTACTATTTGCAAGGTTGATGTTGGAAGTTGAGCATCAAAATTGAACAAAGGCAAGTGGAATGGAGTTAGAAAATCGAACATTGGAATGAAGACTTGAAAAAAGAGCAATTTTTAATGCTTGTTGTTGTAATCCGAGTCTTTGATTCATGCTTTTGTTTTATCTTTTAAACCAACTCACTTTTCAATTTGGGTTTAAAATCAATCATTGATTTGATCTTTTCAAAGTTGGATTAAAACTGAACAGATTTCGATTTGGGCTAAAATTGGACAAACTCACACTTCAAATATTGGTGTTTTAAAAGGAATTCATTATTGCTTTTATGGTCTAAAATGAACAAGTTTTTTTCATGCTTTGCAATATTTTTCATAAATTAATATAATTTAAAAGGCGTATGTGCTTCTCTTGCACTTCAAGACGATTTTGAGAATCAAAAGTCTTTTTATGATATTAAATTGTTAAAAATATTGCGTCCACATTTCGTTCTGGGTTTAAAATTGAAAAAAACATCTTGCGAGTGTGAGTAAACCTATTGCATGTGTTCTCCCTTTACTTCTAAACGAAGGTTGATCAAAATACAAATATGTTCGCTCACTTTTGTTTATCTTAGAGGGCCTACCTTGTGGGAAAAAGTACTCACCCAAGGGACCGACCCAACTAGTAACACACCAAGGCCAAGTGTATTTCCAACCAGGATATAAAAGTGGGTACTGGAACAAAAGCTAGTATCATGCGGTTGGCTCTGATGAGAAGGGAAACAATGGTCTCTCATCGCATGGGTCAATCTCTATGAACAAAAAGTCTAAATTAAAACCCCTTGTTTAGAAAAGGCCAAAATCCTATCTATTTGTTTGTGCAAAAGGTCATGTCCTTTGAAGCCGCCCCACATATACATGCAATTCTGTTGTAGAGATGAAAAGCATGCCATGGAAGATTCATGGGTACTGATGCTTGGCTGATCCAAGAAGCGAGTGCACTATAAGGGGGAGCCTGTGTGGTCAAACATCTAATCATCCACATTGAATATGCACAGTTGCATTTATGCAAGTGGGAACCCAACAAATATTGTCTTTTCAGCCTAGGGTTGTGCATGTCACTGAAATCGAAACACTTTGGCTGGATCTAGAATATTCAAAAACAAAAATTCACAAAGAACTTCAAAATTTCAAACCCTTTGGAGGAAACAAATATCCTTTGAAAATCTAAGTGCTCTTGCTTGCCCTAGTGATTCTATCCTTAGAGGTTTCTAAGTACTTGGGTTTAATCTTCATTTATTTTCACTAAAGTCAACTTAGAGAACTGTGCTCTTGAAATTTTGATTTTCACATAATGGACCTTGTGGAATGAAAAGTTATTGAGACATAGAAATTTGGTTTGAAACTTTAATCAAAGAACTATTTGTGGTAAAAAGAACTCATTAAGCAAAGTAAAAGACAATTGATCCCACACATGTGTTCTCTGAAATGGTTTCCCGCAAGATCATAATTCAGAAACCCAAGTTCAAAAGTCTTAGCCCAAAAGCTCGTCATGAGCGTCTTGAAAGACTTCTTGAAGTTAGAGAAAGATTGGTTTACAACTTTTACAAGAAAGCTTCAAGAAACAACCCTAACTTGTATGAGTTCTATTATCAAAAAAATCCTAAGCTTTTTGAAAGGTTTTCTTTTATCACATAGGAAGTCAAGCGTGTTCTTCAAAACTGAGGTCTTGTAAGAAGGAGTGTTATCTAGGTCAAGTCTAGGATCAAAATCAATCACTTTCATCCACCTCTCAACCATCAAAATCAGTCAAAAATCACCTCATCAAAAACTCTTAGAAACTTTGTAAACATCATGTATGCTAAACTTCTTGGCAAAATCAAATTACTTTGTTTGACTTAACACACTTAGTCAAACCATCATCTTGTGCATGAGTTTACTCTAGGATAACACAAATTCCTTGGGTTTACAAGTCCATTATCATCTTGTTTGTCTTAACACACTTAGCCAAATTATCAAATCCATAATCACCTCGTTTGACTTAACACACTTAGTCAAACCATCCTCTTATGTACAAATTTACTCTAGGATAACACAACTTCCTAGAGTTTACGAGTGCATTTTTTGACTTAACACACTTAGTCAAACTATCAATCCATCACAATCAATCAATCAAGTCCTACACGTTTAGCATTTCCATCAAGGTTCCTCAAGGGTTCCATTCATATGCATCATCCATTTTTTGGTTATCTCATCCACATCATCACTTTGGTCTGTGAATTATCCTTGTTCTTCGCTTCTTCAAACCTAAGGTTTAGAGCAATCTAAGGGATTAGAGGTTCATCTCTTACATTCTTGAAAATTGATCTCTATTTTATGGTTCAAAATCGATCTCAAAACAAGAGAAATATGGAGAAAAACAAAGAAACATCTATTTCAAGTGATCTAAGTGAAACTAAAACAATATTTGGCCCAACAATAACCATTGAACTCCCAATTAATCCTCCTCAAGTACCTCAAAATTATCAAGAGGAAGGCCATATAGAGGACATCACTGACAATGGGATGACACAATCGAAATTATAGAAATGGTGCAAAACCCTAAGAACCACCGAATTGTCAGTGCCATGTTGAGGTTGTACCCATCCCAATACATGTTAGAGTTAGCAAAAGAAGGGGCTAAACTTCCTTCTGACTTTGAAGTAAGCACCATTGTGGAGAGGTCTCTTGATATCATGCCCTCACTCGCATCCACACTTCCACCTCAGAATGTCACTTAGGACAACCCCCAAATTATATCATGTATCGCTTCAACCCTACCAGTTGTTAGCAAGGGATGTGCCATGTTTCAAAAACTCCAAAAACATCACCTTATGAAAAACCAAGGGTTGAATACAAGCACCACATCAGATCAATCCATCCCAGTAAATCCATTGCACCCTTACGTCTCGCTCATGTTTCATGATCATACCAATTCATCCTCATTTCATACACCACCAGATTATCCTCTGGGCCCGCAAACCTCTCTTCCTATCTCACAAAGAGAAGGTCACTTGTTTGGTGTAGGGGGAATCTTGGATCCATCATCATCAGTTCTAGGGATTGCACCACCTGTCTTTCCACCACTTCCACTCCTACACTCACATCTACATCATCTCTTGGGTTGGGTCTTTCTCCTCTTCCTGCCATCGACCAATCAAATCAGAACACCTTATCAAATTCTCCCGTAGTACCATCTATATCATAACAAAATATGGCAACCATCCAAACACCCGCATCGATCAATACATCCACCATTCCTCAAAGCATGGTTTCATAGGGACCAAGCACCTCAATCGCACCATCTGTGGCTTGAACCTTGATCATTAACACGACCGTTCCGCTCATCACAACGGTCAGTGTGCTTCCTAATCCACCGCTATTACCACTAAGGAACAATGCAACCAATTCTTTCACCATGATGTTGCAAGCTACTCAACAAGCTTCTCAATAAAAATCACTCCAAAATCAATAGGCCACACAATTAGCTGGACAATAGGCTGCACAAGCCCAAGCCTTGTCACAAAAAAAACAAGCTTCCCAAGTTGCCCAATCTACACAAGCTACACATGCCGCTTAGATTGAATAGTCAATCCAACAAGCACACGCTTAGGCACGAGCCCAATTCCAAGCTCAACAAGCACAAGCGCAAGCATAGTACCAAGCACAATTGTAAACACAACAAGAAGTGTATCAACAAGCCTTGCAAGACTATCAATTACAACATCAATATGACCACAACAAGCGTTGTTGGCACAACAATAATATGACCAACAACAAGCATTGTTGGCGTAGTAGCAACAAGCCCAACAATAGGGATTGTTGGCTCAACAACAAGTGCAAGCATCACTTGCTCAACAAGGCTTGCAATAAAACAACACCAACGTCCCACCCATCAATCCTGCACTCCAAAACATATTCACCTCACCTCCTGATCCACAAGTTGATGTGACGAAACAGATCAAATTTCTCTCATAGCCTATGCTAGATCTTCAATTAGGGAAGACAGTCAGGACACCCAACAACTTGTGCCCTGATCCATTTAATAGAAGCTTGGCAATGGTACCATTCTTAAAGGGATTCAAAATCCCCAAATTTGATAAATATCATGGGATAGGAAACCTTGAAGATCATATCAGGGAGTTTAAGGTACATTGCATGGAAGTTGCCTACAATGACATGTATCTAATGTAGCTATTCCCTCAAAGCTTGATTGGTGACGCTATGGAATGGTTTTCTCGTCTGCCTATGAGAATCAAAACCTTTCAAGAAATTAAATATGCATTCCTCCAAAGTTATGCATTCAACATTTCTGTGGATGTTAGTTTGGAAGAACTCTCAACGCTCAAACATGGTAAGGGGGAATCATTCATCTCTTTTCTCCAATGATGGTGAGCCAAAGCCAATCAAAGCAAGTGGGAAATGCCAGAAGAATAAAAAGTCTATACCATCATCACCAATACAGACCAAACCTTGGCATTCTATTTGAAGATGCATTGAATCACTACGTATGATCAACTGATCCCCAAGACGCTCAATATTGAACGAGCTCTTGTTGTGCAAGGGGGCACACCCACTCATCCTGAATATCAGGACAGTTGCCCATCCACCATTTACAATGACAAATATTGCACATGGGCGAAGAACTGAAATGTCATCAATGATGGAGTAATGGATGCCAAGGTTGTCATCAACACTCCCAAGAAAAATAATCAAATGCATCATCATCAACCATAGAATAACAACCAAAATAACATGCAAACAAATGTGGTAAACCAACAACCACCCCAAAATCAGATCAACAATCTCAATAATCAAGGAGGACCACCTTCGCGAAACAAGTTTCCCCCCAAATGGAAATTCATAGCCCTTGGGGAGTCAATCGAATCCATCATGAAAAATTTGGTCAATGAGAACATCATCAAGGTCCCCACCCATGATAATTACAGTGAACCCTAGGTGAAGTCACCCTAGTACAATGTAAAATCTCCTTTTGCTTATCATAAGCTCAAGGGACACATGATCGCCAACTGTTTGAAGTTAAAGAACATCATCCAAGATCTCATTGAGGACAAAATCATAAATGTCGAGCAACCCGTTGGAAATTAAGATCTCAAAATATACACGAATCCGATGCCCAATCACAATTAGGGAAATAATCAAGGAAATAATCAAGGAAGTAACCAAGGGAACAATAAAGAAAAACAAAAGTATGCCAGTGCAAACCTCATATATGAAGACATCGTCGCATGCATAGATGAAATGGTCATTATCATTAGCGTCAGAACCAACGCTGATTGTGGAGTCACCACACACATCAGAAAAGTTACTATTGCAGGGGCATTGCAACCATATAAGATCCCTATCTCAAATCTGAAAGCCATTCGGACCTTTGATTATAAAATCATTGACCAGCTAAAAATAACTCCCGCTCAAATCTCCATCATGGAGTTACTGAAAATTTCTACCACCCATAGGAAAATCCTTGATGAAGTATTATTTGCGTCCACTGTCTTCGCTAATCTTGATACAAAAAAATTCTAGACTATGGTTGGTAACATCATCACCCCAAATCTCCTCACCTTTTCTGATCAAGATTTCCCCACCCAATCATCTCACAATCGTGCACTTTACCTTCAAGTTTTGGTTCATAAGAAAAACGTCAAAAGGGTCTTGGTGGATGGAGGCGCGGGCCTCAATATTTATTTGCTTAAACTCATAAAGAACTTGGGAATCTTAGAAGAATCCATCGACAAAAATAAAGGCATTACCATCAGAGCATATGATGACCAGGAAAGAGTGTCTCAAGGTACTAGCAGAATCCCAATCTAAGTGGGGCCAACTACTATGGAAACCACATGTTAGGTCCTCGACCTTGAATTTCCCTACAACATCCTCCTAGGATGCCCATGGATCGATGGAATGAAGGCGGTCGCCTCAAAATTTCACTAATGTGTAAAATTTTTATATCAGAATGAGGAGGTCACAATACATGGTGATCCTGAGTCGTTTGCCTATTGCAAAAACTTGGAGGCCAAATTTTACAAAATTCCCCAAGTCCTAAAAAATGATGAAGGTCCCTTCACTTCATACATAGATCCATCTAACCTCACCTCCACTTCTATGACAGAGATAGCCTTCATCCCTGATATATCTGACATCAAGCTCATGATCCAAGAAAATGGGTGTGCAGATTATAGAATGAAGAAAAAATATTTTTGTTGTAGGAGAGTTACCACAATCTCCTAGGTCACATGGGCAACCCAAACTAGTCAAAACACCTATCCATGCTTTTAGGGCAGACCCTTCGGGATTCCGCCATTGGGGGGATCTGAGTTAGGAAAATGTGGATGAAAGAGACATTGCAATCTCATTATACCAAGATGAAAGACCCGCACTCACCCTACCCATGGATGAAGCTAGCAGAGGACTGAAAATGATGCTTGGTATGAGATACAATAGAAATGAAAACCTTGGAAGGAACAATGATGGATGACTAGAGCCCATCATTGTAGAAAGGCGAATGAGAAATCTTGGCCTTGGATGTACCCCTCCAAGTATAACTGTACGTGGAAGAGATACCCCTAGTAGATCAGTTAGGTCTCCCCCTCAATAATCAGCAGCCACTCTTCAACTACCCATATCTACAGGTTTGCCCCTAGATAATTTCACCTTTGACATAATCGAGGTCTGTAGTAGTAGTGATGATGAGGATACTGTAACTGGCCTACCCATAATTTTTGAAGACTCCTCTTTACTCATGATTAGTAGCTCATCCATTGACTCAGATCACCAAACCCACAAAATAAAGCTAGCTTACCCCAACTCATCGACTATGACCAATGAGGACCACTAGTTCTAGACACATTCAAAATTCATGGGACTAAGGGATACGGTACCATGTAGAGATCACAAAGTTGGGTTCGACATCACACTGGACACACAAGCATATCACAGAGAGACGATTGAGTCCTTCTATCGCAAAAGGAAAAGAATGAGGATAAGCTTAAGGTCATTGAGTGAAAACCACACTGTGGCACTCTCTAACCATAGAATAGTAAAAATAAAGGACACATCCAATGGTGAAAACCTCTTTGAGGTGCCAGAGGATGAATGATTCAATCTCCCCCCTATTGTACTTCATCAAGAGAAATCAACAGTCTTAGTAGAATAGTGCAATCCTGTCAATCTAGGAACAAAAGCAATAACACACATCACCTTCTATGTTGAATCACTTCTGACAAAAGAACAACAACTGTTGGCTACATTTCTAAGAGAAAGAAAGGTGAACTTTGCATGGACCTATGTCAACATGCCGAGTCTCGATTCAAAAGTTGTGATTCATCACTCTGTCTACCCAGGGGCAAAGCTAGTAATATATAGGTTGAGAAAGATGCACCCTCAAATAGCCTTGCTAGTAAATGTGGAATTACAAAAACTCTTGGATGTCGAATTTATACGCCCAATTGATTATCCGAAATGGGTGTCAATTCTTGTGCGAGTTTCAAAACTGAATGGGGGCATCCATATCTCCATAGACTTCAGAGACCTAAACAAAGTGTGTCCTAAGGATGAATTTCCACTACCCAATATTGACATGATAGTGCACATGATGGCCAGACATGAGATGCTATCACTAATGGATGGATTCTCAGGGTATAACCAAATTATGATAGCAAAGGAAGAACAACATAAGATAATGTTTACATGTCCATGGGGCACTTAGTGCTAGAACATGATGCCATTTGGGCTAAAGAATGCAAGAAGGACATATCAAAGGGCCATGACACTAATTTTTCATGACATGATTCAAAAAATTGTGGAAGATTATGTGGATGATATATTGGCCAAGTCAAGGAAAAGATAGGATCACATAAAAACTCTAAGTGCCATCTTTGACAGATTGGAGAAATACAAGGTTAGACATAACCCCAAGAAATGTGTCTTTAGGGTGCAATCTAGGAAACTCCTGGGATATATAGTATCAATGAGAGAAATTGAGGTAGATCTTGCCAAAGTCAAGGAAATACTCGACATGGAAGTGCCCAGGACACTAGAACAACTCAGAGGCCTTCAGGGAAGGCTCTAATCCATCTATAGATTCATAGCACAGTTGGCGGATAAAAAGATCACATATTCAAATATACTCCACAATGGAGTAACATACAAGTGGGACAACAAGTGTGATCAAGCATTCATTAAAATCAAATAATATCTACTTACGCCACCAGTGTTAGTGCCACCCATTCCAGGAAAACAAGTGATTTTATACATATCAGCAACAACAACAGCCTTCGGTGCTCTTTTAGCTCAGCACGATGAAAATAGGATAGAGAGGACCATATATTATATCAGTAGGAAAATGGTAGGGCATGAGCTCAACTACACACCAAGAGAAAAAACTTGCCTATCAGTCGTGTTTGCAACCCAAAAATTCAGACACTATATGTTGGCTCATCAGATCAAGCTGATTGCAAAGATCGATCCCCAAAAGTATTTACTATCAAAGGAAATTCTCATAGGAAGGATGACTAAGTGGGTCATGATACTATCAAAATATGACATTGAATATGTGGAGAGAAAATCATTCGAAGGACAAGTCATTGCAAACCAATTGGCAGAGGCTCCAATCTATTTAGAGAACCCGCTCATATCAGAGTTTCTCGATTAATCCATCTTTAATCTCAACATAGCCAATCATTGGAAACTCTACTTCGACGGATCATTCACACAACATGGATCAAGAACTGGCATTTTCTTCATCACCCCACAGGGGGATTGTATACCTAGATCCTACAAATTGGCATTCCCCTACACTAACAACATTGCAGAGTATGAGGCTTTAACCATAGGTCTCAAGATTGTAGCACAGTGGCAGGTCATGACACTAAAGGTTTATGGAGATTCACAACTTATTATCAACCAAGTCAGTGGAGAGTACCAAACTAAGGATGATAAGCTAACAATATACAATAATTTATTAGAGAGCCTCAAAGAACCATTCACTGATATCACCTTTGAGCAGATACTAAGGGCTAACAATAGAGCATCTAACGCCATGACAACAATTGGATCCTTACTGGATATCCCTCGCAATGTCCCAAAACATGAATTCTTGGTACAACAGCTTCTTGTATGCACATTCGAGGTACCAAATTCATAATATGTGTGCAAACTCTTTGGTCTTGGTGATCCCTGGTATCACGACATCTATACCTACCTGAGAATAGGAGTTCTCTCAGCTGACATAGCTCCAAACCTCAAACGAGCCTTTGTCAAAATGTCTTTACATTTTGTCATCCTAGGAGAAAATCTCTATTGTAAGAGTATTGATGAAACCCTATTGCATTGCTTAAATCCTAAGGAAGCCCTAACTGCTCTGACTAAGGTACAAAATGGCATTTACGGTTCACACTCGAGTGGTATGACCTTGGTTAAGAAACTGCTGAGAACCAGATATTACTGGCCAACAATAGAAAGAGAGGCACATGAATTTGTCAGAAATTTTTTACAGTGCCAACAGCATGGAGACCTTATTCATACACCAACTCAAGAGCTTCATCCTATTGTAACACCTTGGCCCTTTTCACAGTGGGGGCTCGATCTCATCAAAAAAATCACACCCACCTCATCAAACGACCAAAAATTCATCATCACCGCCATATAGTACTTTACAAAGTGGGTTGAAGCAATTCCCATGATCGACGTAATGGGAAATCAAATATGCAAGTTCATCATGAATTACCTCATTTATCGATATGGTGTCCCCCAAGCTATTATATCTAATAATGGGACACCTGTCAAGAATTAGGATGTGCGTGACCTTTGCCACAAATTCAATATCCAACATCGCTTTTCCACTCCGTACTATCCCCAAGGGAATGGCCAAGCAAAATCTACCAACAAAACTATCTTGAAAATGCTTAAGAAGATAGTCAATGATGTTGGTTGTGACTAGCATCTGCAACTAAATCCCGCCTTATGGGCCTACTGCACCAGCATCCACACGCTAACATGTGCCACCCCATTCTCCCTTATCTATGGATCATAAGTCATCCTCCCAATCAAGATCGAGCTCCCATCATTAAGGATATCATTGCAGAACCTCATTATAGATGAGGAATATGGAGTTTCAAGGTTAAATGAGCTAGATTTATTAGATGAACGACACAAGGATACCCTCAACCATCTACAGGTCTATCAGGACCGTCTAAAGTGCAGCTACAACAAGAAGATCAGGTGACACACCTTCCAAGTTGGAAAACTTGTGCTAAAAGAAAATTAGAAGAATGTGCCAAATCCATAAAGCAAAGGAAAATTTGAGCGTAACTAGTTGGGACCTTTCATCATCATGGCGAGCTATAAATCAAGGGCATATCAACTGTCAACACCAGAAGGCGAGCCTATGTAGGAGCCCCTGAACAACTCCCATGTCAAAAAGCTCTATGCCTAAAATATTGTAAGGTATAGAACCGAAAAATACAAAAAAAAGAAAAAAAGTCTTGAAAAAATGGTCACCCTGATGAAAACCTGGTAAATAGGCATCTTGGTGACAAGAAAAAAAAAAGAAAAATTCAAAAAAATTAGAAAAAGGATTGAAAAAAGTAAAGAAAAAAATCATCCTCTAGTGAAAACCACTTCGATGGTGCTTTGGACAAGTACCTCGGTGAAAACATGGCAAACATGCACCAATCGTAAATAAAGAACTCTCTATCCACCAGTATCTTCACGGCCTTTTTTGCACACTCACTTATCCATTATATTCCATCTATCCTTCCACCATCTGTCCACATCTATACCATAGACTGATGTTGTTCTCATAGCATGTTCCACCATAGTACTACTTGGCATATTCCTAAGGTCAGTTTGTCCTTCCTTCATCAAAGTATTCTATCGCATCACACTCGAGGCATGTTCCTATGCACCCGCATTGGGTCAGATTCGTGTATATTCTTGTGATCTTCCTAGAAAATCAAAAACATTTAGAAAATCAATCAAAAAATAAAAAAAATTCAAAAAATCAATCAAAAAATAAAAAACATTCAAAAAATCAATCAAAAATCCAAAAACATCCAAATCATATCAAAATCCAAAACATTTCAAAATCCAATAAATCAAAAAACAGAGTCATCGGCCGAACTACATCATCTCTGAGCTTGAACGTAGGCAAGGTTGATTTTTTATCATCCCTTGAGACATTTTAGGTCATTCCTTTAGGCGTCCATCGCAATGGCAATCTGTTTTCCCATCTATTTCACATTTTAGGTTAGTCATTAGGCGTTTGTCACAATCTAGCAATTGTTTTGCCCATCTATCTCATCATTGAGTCAAGTTCGTCATCAGTCGAATCACGTGGTCTCTGCATGTATAACTTAGGCAAGGATAATCTATGGATCAGCTCTAGAGACCCCTAGGATAGGTCTTCAAGTTATTTACTTCATCATAAATCTCGAAAATATCAAAGACATTTGTAAAACATCTCAAAATTCTAAAAATAGCTTGAAAACATTTGAAAAAGCCCAAAATGGTGCATCTATCTCATCTTGGTTTCACTTGGAATAATCACGTTCATAAAAAAATCAATTGTCTTCTTCATCCTTTGGTGAGTTAGTCAGAAGCAAGTCTAGCAAGTTCAAAAGTGAATGCTTAATCATCAAAGTCTCAAGTCTAGGTCAATAAGCAAGCAAGTTGATCAACTCGGAGTATCAATATCTTATCATCCAATCAATCTCATCAAAACCCTGATCACAACATGTCATTGGAATGTGACCTTCTTGCAATGGACATCAACATCAGGTATCACCTTTGTTTAGCCTTGGCTAGTAGTACGAAGAACATTAGCTTGTTTGTTTACTTTATCTTGGTCTTTTTAGACTTATCTTATTTTGCGCTCATTCCAAGGACCTCTCGATGATGTTTAAACAAAAAGATTTAGAGAGAAAGGAATGGGGCAATGATCATTATTTTTCTATCTACTCTACTTGTTGGATTTTCTTGTAAAATAACTTCGTCATGCGTGCTTTGTTTTGCGTGTAAGGAAGATGTTTTAGGTGTCCTGTTGACCACATAAGAAGGCTTGCCTTTTTATGTTTTGGTCTTAGATATCTAGAATATCTTGACTACACTCCGAATAGGGTTTTATTTGTCAAGTATGAACAAAATTACTCCTATTTGTTTGATGAGTCAAAGTCCATCACACTAGGCGCAACACCATTTTGGATCTTAATACCTTGATGCATCGCACCTAAGTTTGTTATCAAACATAAAGAAGGTATGCTATTAATCTCTCCCATCCTTGGATAAGAAATACATCATCATTCATCATCATATCCAATAAATTCTTGATGACTAATGGACTTGTTGGACTCTTGCATCTTCTTGGATTCAAGGGCTGATACCTCATTCTTCTATCCTCTTTCACGCTAACAATGCATCAATCCTGCATCCACCATGCATCTTGCATAATCACGTCATATCATCATAAGAAAAAATCATCTGTCTCATCTATCTCACATGCATTGCATAATCATCTAAGTTTTTTAGGATAATATAGATTTGTTAAATTCTAAGCATCTTAAAAACATCTCATTTGCATTATCATCTAACTTGTTTAGAATAATATAAATTTTCTTTTCTAAGCATCTTAAAAAGATCTTATTTACATCATCATTATCATATATATCAGTTAGTCATAGCCATCCATACATCCATTTTGAACCTCTTTGTCATGAGATTGACCTCAAATCGAATCTTTTCACTCAATCTCTCGAGGAGGCAATGTACTAACGTACTTCTTTTCGGTGGGGCATCTGAAAAAATCAGACTTTTTTTTAATTTCGATGTCGGCAGCATCATTCTTTGAACCAATGCAACAAGTAAATTTCTTCAAAGAGGGGAAAAATGTAGACATGCAAAATTGACTCATGCATCTAATCACGCTTCAATAAACATCATTTCATCTATTAATTAAATAAATCAATTTAATTAATTCACTAAGGTTATCTCTTTAATTAAATAAATCATTTTTATTTGATTATCTCCTAAAGTTCCTTGATTTAATTAAATCACATGTATTTAATTAAATGACTAATGATCATTATCTCCTCTCATTTTTATTTATTTTAACCCACAAGTCTAATTCAAAATGTCACAATCACCCAATTCCTCATTAAGTTAATCCAATCCTGATTAATTTAATCTAAACCCATGTCCCACCCTCTAGCTTTTCCCACTTGCACAATAAATTATGTATTTTGATTTATTAAAATTTTATTTTCCTCACAAAGCATATTCCCAAGGAATATGCCCTCATTAACTCCTTTTGTTTGACTTTTTTGTTCAAACAAATTCCCCCCCCCCAAATCTCTCAACCGCATGTATTTAATGCTATTTTCAAACTTCAAATCGGTACATTGACCAAATCTCACACAACAATGGCCCATTCACATAGTGACAAGTGGCTCCTTCCTATTGGTTGAGGATTAGTCCCACATTCTTTAACTTTGCCTCTTCTCTCTTCAATCTCACCTATAAATCCAAGGCCTTCTTTCATCATTTGGACACACAACCTCATGCAAAGTTACTCTCTTCATATTGAGAGCTAATTTTGTCCATTATCACAACATTATATCTTCATCATTTAGCTTTTCAAAGGATTGGGAAAGGGCTCCTTCACATACCCAAGGTGCACCAATCCAATATGGAATAGGTATCTAACATGATTATGGTGCCCTCAATTAGTTTATCTTGTTATTTTTTTTGTAAACTGAAGCATGTTAGATTATTTCATAACAATATTGCTTGTTTGTTGGCTTCAAACTTACATTATGCTAATAAGGGTTAACAGTTTAAGTTTTTAGATTTTGTGGTATCATACCTATAAGACTTTTTTTTAATCACAAGTAATATATAAATAAAATGCATTATTACTAATTGACTACGAATGTGCATAAATTTGAAACATTAAGACAAAGGCAACATACATGCTAAGTAGTTTCAGTGAAGAAAAATATGCACTCTTTATGTATTATGGGTTTAAACAATCAAGTACTAAATTAATTTAATCTACGTGTTGAGCAAATTTTCTTTTCTATCATTGGTTGTATGTCGGTTAACTCGTTGCAAGAGAGGTTTTGAGATTTAGAAACATTGGCCCATCCATAATATGTTAAAGAAGATTAACATAGGTGGGGTCTAAAATGCAGGTACAAGGGAAAAGTTCTTATTTTGAAACAACTCTTCTTCAATCAAACTAAAGTTGTGTAGGTATCCAATTGTCTATATATATATACGTACAAGGGAAAAGTTCTTATTTTAAAAGAACTCTTTTTCAATCAAAATAAAGTTGTGTAAGTCTCCAAATATATTATTGATTCACTCATTGGTTTTTTTTTATGAAAAGATCAATTATACAATTATTTTATTTTGGTAGCTAACAATTATGTTTTATAAAAATAATTTTTTTAAATAATAAAAATATATTTTTTAGTGAAAGTATCTTTGCACCACAATATAAAAGTATTTCAACTTATTACCTAAAACTCAACTAATTAATTTTTTCAAGAAAAAAATTATTTGTTTAGTGTCATTTTCAGCCCTTAGCGACTTGAATTCACCTGTATATGGTTTCTTTATATCATCCTATTTTTTTTTCAAATATAAAATCCAAATATTAAGCTATAAGTATAAACTTAAAAGACAAGGAAGATAAAAAGGGAAAAGCTAATAGAAGACCCAAGAAACCTTAAGCACCACTCAGAACAACATTGTTAATGTTAGGGTCTCTTTTCCTCATTACTTGCTTTGTTTCTTGAATAATAGTATTGAGGAACACAAAAAAACCCTAAGAATAATTTGATCTTGTATTTTGGCCTAATTTGGCTTATCCATGAGCATTTTAAAAATATGTTGGCCTTGTCTAACCCTATTTCAACCTCGGCCTCAGAATGATATGAGACTGAGTGGGCTGAGGAAGACATTCCCCCCATAGTAAGAAAAAGAAGAAAACCCTTCAGGGTAAACCCTTGAACAAAACAGACTGCCCTGTGAATACCCCCATTGGTATTTCTTAGGTGGAGAATGTCAAGACAAAGGAGCCCCTTGCAAATAAGTTGGTTTCTTATTTAGGGGATTCTATGAATGAGAAATCTGCTACTCCCAAAGCCACTAAGGACTCTTTTACCTCTTATTTTGCCACTAACAAAGAAAACATACCCAAATTCCCTTATGACCTCAACCCTAAAGACCACAACTTCAATCCGAACCAAGAATTTCTTGATGATATTCTAGATATTTCCAGAAATGGTGCTATGGACTATTTCAAAATCATGAAATGGGTTTTTCATGAGATAAAGGACATCAATTTAAAAAAAAGGGTAGTCACTAGCAAGTTGGAGGTGATGGAAGCTAAAGTGGCTTCCTAGAATTTGGCTGAGGTTTTATGGATTATGGAAGAGAAGATGGCAATGGTTGAATGCTTTCAAAGAATGGTTGAAATCACAGATAATATGAAGAAGGACAATGAGAACAAGGTTAAGCACTTGGAAAAGGAAATTGGAAAAATTAGGGATACTATGAAAACCTTTATGGAGCATAACCATAGAGTTGTGAAACATAACACTACAATCTTGAGCGCTATGGTGGAGAAAATGGAAAATACCTAGCAGGGGTCACTGATTGTGGATCTAGAAGTTGACAAGAATAAAAGTAAGCAAGAGATTTTGAACCCTTGAAGAGGACAAGAGCCAACCTGAAGAGAAAAGAGGATTCTTCGCCTCTAGAGATTCACAACCTGAAGAAGGTGACTTAGGAAATGTGCAACCTTGAACCTGAGGTTGCTAAGACTTTAAAGTCTCTTGGTTAGCTTTGGTTGTGCTTGTTGCTAGCTCTTGGTTGGTGGTTATTGTCCTTTTTTTCTTTTTTCTGTTTTGCAACCTTCCTTTTTTTGGGTGCTTTGATGGTTCATTATTATTTTTCTTGTAAACTCTATGGTTTCGAGTCCCTGTAAAACCTATTTTTTCGTCTATCAAAAACATTGTTAATATTTTATCATCTTTTAATGGGTTTTCCTTACATGCCTTAATTGAAGATTATTGAAAACCTATAGCTGAGAAAGAAGGTGTAGAAAATTGAACATTTTTTCTCTTTCCTATAGAAAAATATGTTTTTTGATTATAAAAGCAGGGGTTAGGGCCCTAATCCCATATAGTAAAATATCAAAAAATAGGTCTCATGACCATTAGATCATATCCACTAAAGCAACCAAAATAAAAGTAAATGAACTGATATAGAGAACAAAACAACAATAGTCCAAGAGGCAAATCGATTGAATAAAAAAAAGGAACCATCAAACCATTCATACAAAATAACAAATTATGTTATATTGTCACTAGTTATGATAAAAAAAGAAGTGAAATTTACTAAGGAAATGAAATCTATGCACATAGCTATTTTGATTAACTACAAATACTTCTTTTATGTAGGCCTAAATTGATTTCCTCAAACTTTAGAGCGTCCTTCCCTTCATGAGTCCATTCTATCATAATGAGGTAATTTGTGACCCACCTACATTTGTGACAGTGAGTTGGGAGATGTAGGCAATAGGTTAAGAGTTTGAAGAAATTTGTGATTTGCAACCATGAGATTGTTTTAGGGAGGAGTGGAGAAAAAAAAAGAGTAACATGCCTCATATGATTTGAGGTGCTTCTCAAAATTTGAAAAGGAAAATAAACATGCTTCTAAACCTACTAATGGGGCAGATGTAGGGCCAACATCTTTTTCCTTCAAACATAGCCACTAACTTTCAAGATAGTTATTTCTAAGGATGCTAGTTTAAGAATCTAGATAGTCCTTCTAGTTTAGCTGATATTAGTCTCCAAGCATACTAGCTTAAAAGTGTACTTCAAGAAAACTAGTTTGTAGGAAAATAAAATCCACAAGAAATTGAGACATACAAAAGGTAGGGGACATGATAGTCAATTGAATAAGGAACTTCTCTTTGTCAATGTTTTTATGTTGCATTTAGCTAGTACACCTCTTTGACAACTTTATTTTAAGAGTTTCAACACAATGTCCTCTATCATACCATCAAATTCAAATCATCCATAATACAATCCATCTAAAATTAAAACCTCAAGCATTTCATAGTTGGCATTGGGATGATGCTATAGTAGAAAAAATGTGTTATACACCTTGCATAATAATTTTACAATACACAAATCATTTAGGTGTGGTGCATCTTAAGGTTCACACATCACACTAGGCTATACAATATTGGTGTTACAAGGTTGTATTGATTGAGTATAGAATGTGTTTAATTCGAAAGGAATATTTGGGAAATACCCCCATAATTTGACATTGGGTTTCATAGTTTTATTTAAAATTTTTGTATTTTTGTGCAAGATTGACCTATATAAAAAACACATTAGTATTGGTATAAGAATGTAGTATCCTAGAGTACATGGAAGAAAAATAATGTGACATGTGTAGTGATATGAAGCATGAAGTGAGATGTGTGATGAAATTATTTAAATTTTCTCAATAAAATGAAGGAATACAACAAAAAAATTCTTACTACTAAAGAAGATGCATGATTGAAATCTATGAATGTATTATAGTTTCTTTTGTAAAAAATTAAGAGGTTTGGTATATGTAGTGTCAAAAATTGTATACCGGTAGAATTTCACAGTTATGTTTTGAACCTACCTTAGCCTATAATTTTATAATGGATTTTTCAATTATTACATTAATAGTTTTTTTCTTGCACATGAAAAAAATAAGAGGTTACTAACACATATCCTCAATTTAAAAAAAAATTATCCTAGACATTAGTGTTACACATAGAAGCTTCATGATGGACTAGAATCTAGCAAATTTTTGAAATTCAAAAATGTAATTTTTGCATGGCTCATTCGTGATGTATGTCATAATTCTCAAATGAGAAAGTAATGTCTCTTCCCTCTCATATAAGAAAATGTAACTCCCCCTTTTTTCAATTTCTCATAATCTTTTAACAACTCTCACTCACTCAACCCCCAACTCTTCTACTTTTGGGAAACTCTACCAAAATTTGAGTAGCTATCACAAACACTCTAAGGAGCACTCTTGGAACTTTTATTTTATTCTTTCACAGCAATGAGGTATTCTCAAAGTGAATGATTACTATCACACTCATGCATTCATTTAGAATTTAAACCCTTGGTTTCTAGTAATACCTATAATTTTTACTGTTTGGCAAGATAATCTATTTTGTATAAGAGACATCGTAGACTAGGTTTGACACCATTATAATTCATATATCAACTTTCAATCCTTAACACAACTAGGATTTAAGAGAATTTTATCATTTATCTTCATTTTCTTGAACATGGAGGTAGAAATACCAAAATTGAGGTTTGACTGAGGTAAGCCTTGAAAAAAACCTAATAATATTTCCCATCTCTATGTGTGCAAGATAGTGAAATTTAGTAATCGGGTCAATGGGAATAATTACTATCACACTCATGCATTTCTTTAGAATTTAAACCCTCGGTTTCTAGTAATATCTATGATTTTTACTATTTTGCAAGATAATCTATTTTGTATGAGAGACATCTGGACTAGGTTTGACACCACTATAATTTATATATCAATGTTCAATCCTTAACACAACTAGGATTTAAGAGAATTTTATCACTTATCTTCATTTTCTTGTCCTTGGAGGTAGAAATACCAAAATTGAGGTTTGACTGAGGCAAGCCTTGAAACAAACCTAATAATATTTCCCATCTCTATGTGTGCAAGATAGTGAAATTTAGAAATTGGGTAAAAAATTCTAGAAATTTTTGAGGTAATTGACAAAGGATGACAACACTTCATAATGACATTCACACTACATGTTGGATTCTTGGAAAAATATCTTCTACACTTAGCGATAGGTTTTTTTATTGTTATTCTATATTTTGTAGTGAATAGATTTATACATGTCATTATTTTTAATTATATAAGATAGACTCTAAGTATTTTCTCTATGCTCCATGACTCCAAATACATTAAAATACTATGTTTAAACACTCTTTTTATTTGATTTTTTATAATTTCCTTAATTTTCTACTTGTACTTAAGAATTTTAATACTTCTTTGAGGTAATGTAATAAACAAGCACTTACACCTCAATAAGGTGCAATATTTACGCCGATAGGCTGAGCCCACATTATTTTCGATCGTGAAAAGTAGTGGATAACGTTAAGAAAGCAGTGATCTATCTCACCTATCCCTCTCTACCTCTCCCTACCTTCCTCCCTTCTCTCTCCCTCTTGCTCTCTCCTTCCCTCTTTATTTCTCTCTATATCACATATCCCTTTCTACCTATCCCTCCATCCCACCTATTTCTCTCACTCTCTCCTTCCATCTCTACTTCTCTCTCTCTCTCTCACTTATTCCTCTCTACCTCTCTCTCCTTCCTCCTCCAATTCTCTATAACCGCCCTATCCCTCTCTACGTGTCCCTCCCTCCCTCTAGATCTCTCTTTCCTTCTCTACTTATTTCTATCCCACCTCTCTCTCTCTCTTTCTTTATCCTTCCCTCTCTACTTCTTTACCCTCCTCTCTCTTTCTCTATCTCACCTATCCCTCTCTATCTCTCCTCCTTCTCTTCCCTCTTCTCTCTCCCTCTTTCTCTTTCCTTCCCTCTCTATTTCTCTCTATATCACATATCCCTGTCTACCTGTCCCTCCCTCCATCCTACCTATTTCTCTCTCACTCTCTCCTTACCTCTCTACTTTTCTCCCTCTCTCACTTATTCCTCTCCACCTCTCTCTCCTTCCCCCTCTAATTATCTATATCTCTCCTATCCCTCTCTACCTCTCCCTCCCTCCCTCTCTCTGTGACTCTCTTTGAATCTCTTTCCTTCTCTACTTCTTTCTATCCCACCTCTCCCTCCCTCCCTATCTCTATCTCACATATTCCTCTCTACCTCCCTCTGTCCCTTTACCCTCCTCTCTCTCTCTTTCTCTATCCTTCCCTCTCTACTTCTTTTCCCTCCTCTCTCTCTCTTTCTCTATCCTTCCCTCTCTACTTCTTTACCCTCCTCTCCAATTCATTCCAAAAACAACACTTCCTATACAATATTAGTTTTTCAGTTTTCTATTTGTTTATTGTTTGGATTTTATAACATAGAACAAATTTTAATTTTGTTAAAAATTTATTATATTATTTTATTTATTATATAAATTATTATTTTTCATTTATTACACAAATTATTATTATATAAATAAATTATTTTATAAATTATTATTACATAAATTATTATTACATAAATTATTATATAAATTATTTTATTTTATTTTATTTATTATATAAATTATTTATATATTTTTTATTTTTATTAAAAATTTCCCACTGTAATTTTTTTTTAAAACGTTGAAATGTAAATATCTTTTTTTATCCCCCATTATGGTTGATTTGTTTGTATTTTTTTTTTTTAAAATCTCCAAGAAAACATGGCCCATTGTTAGGGGCCATAAATTTTTCAGCCACCATAATTAGTTTCATGCAATTCACATGTATAGTGATAATAATACCAGCCTTGTTTTTCTTGCATTATTTATTCAATGTTGTGTGATCAGAGAGATCTCACTAAGATGTGTCAGTCTTCATTACTGTCAGTCAAAGATATAACATTTTGAATGCGTGTCTATGACTGTAGCATGGAATCATCAGTTTCCATGAAAGAATACCCGCCATACAATAATTTATGCTTGGTTTATCATTTTGACTGGAAACATTTGCTTTATACTTCCAATTTCCAAAACTTTTGGACGAAGACTGGAAATTGAGGAATGTCATAAAGTTCATCCACCAGCATCAGACTGCTGGAGATCTTGGTGGGCTCTCCTCACGTAAATAATCTATCGGCTAATAATACAAAGAAAACACGAAAAAAAATGGTGTGTTGACCAACACCAAACCTACAAATAGCTAAAAACCAGTTTTAAAGAACACAAAAAATAGAAAAAAATAACAATATATTTCCAATTATCAATCAGGGATTCCATCAACTCCTCCTAGGGAGCCATTGACAAATATCTCTTGGAATTTTTCTGATATTTACTAGTAACATGTTGATCTTCAACACTGCCTTGCTTCTTTTTCTATTTCTTGATCTTCAAAGACCCTGCCACCATAAGAAATACAAATTTTTCATTATTCCATTAGTAATCTTCACCAAATCGTAGAAATAATTTTTTATTTTATTTACTCTATCTTAGTATTGACTTTGGATATCATAGATGATTTTCCACTTGTTAAAACTCTTACAGTCTTTTTCTCTTGCATTTTATTTTCCATAACAAAAACTTTGGTTTTAAGAACCTCTATATTCAAACTAAGAGAATACATAAGGTCTTCCTAATTTTAACTTACACATCATCCTATTCCTTTTCATTCTATTATTTCTCTTGGTCCTCTTCCTATTCTTTCACAATTTTAGGGTCTTTTTCCATGGACTTAGAGTCTTCATCTTTCCCTAAAGCATAATCCACCATTTTTTATGAGAAGGAGAAGCCATATAACATTATTCAACCATTTCCTACTCTTCCTTTTCTTCTTCCTATCCTTATTCACCTTCCCACTCTTTCTCATATTCTTCCTATCCTTCTTCAACTTCTATCTCTTTATCATCCATTTCCTTTTGAGGGAGAACAATAATCTCCCTAGAACCATTCCATTATTTAGAGGATTATGAAAAACATCTCCATCCTCATTAGGACCCCCTTCATTAACAATCTCCACATTCTTTCCTTTTTTTATAAAATTAAAAAAAAAAATTAGTTACATAGGTTTTAGCTAACCTAGCCAACCTTCTTCCCTTCTACTCCTCTTTCTCGATATTAACAAGGTCTTTATCACCCAAAATTTGTATTCCTCATGAGTGTTTTTTTTGGAATGCGTACAATGTCGGGTCATTTTCCATTGTGTTTTATTTCATTCTAAAACAATTATGTTGTTGTTTGTTAAACAAAGATATTGTCTCTGTGATTTTATCTATTGTTGTTTTCATATTTGATATTACTCTAATACCTAATGTTAGACCCCTATTTGTTTCTTCACATAGAGATATTTTGAACTATGAAGTGAATTTTACAGTTATTTGGTGGTTTTAAATTTCTATTTATTTTGTTTTCCTTATTCTTGAGGTTATTTTTGTGACATTTTTAGATTGAAAAAAATTCTTGCTATTGAATCGATACCTACAATGGCTGATAGAACTATGCTCACATAGAGTGATTCATGCACATATAGATCGTCTTTTTTGAATAGGAGAATTCTATAATTATAGATTTTTTGTGTTTGCCTCTTGTAGTGTAAACCTTTGACAAAGCTTGTGGTAGATCAACCATGCCAATTCTTCAAGATATAACCTTTATTTCCTCTTTCATTATAGATGATAGTTTGTGATCTAAAATAATCATGAACTATAAAAATATTTTGTTTATTATAGTTAATCATAACCTGATTGTATTCAAGTTTAAAGCATTATGGAAAGAGTTGCAGGCTACAATGGTGGAATTACCTTAATCTGAAGGTCCAACGAGGTAAAATTTCACCAGATGAAGAAGAGCTTATAATAAGATTGCACAAATTGTAATGTATTATCACTTATCATAGTTATTCCATGTAAACAATTATGCTTATTCTTTAGATAAATAAAATGTATTTGTCATCACATGTCATTTAATTTCATCTTAGCTTATCTATTATCACTAGATTTAGAAGTAAATCTGGTCATGCCAATCCACCCTTGTCATAATGGAATTGCATTTCTATTTATCTTAAAATATTGGCCTCATTCCTAAATTCAAATGGAATCCAACCTTTTTGATTCACTTATTCTTGGGCACATGAATGTTTGTGAAAGATGAAATGTGTTGAATTTCAACACACCTTATGCCAAATTAGCTTATATGACCTATGAAATTGTATTTATCTTAAGATTGTTTTTATGGGAATCCAATTTTATTCATGAGATTACATGTAGGATATAACTGCACATATGTGTAATTGAGCCTAATTTGTTTTTTTCTCAATATCATTTAAAGTTTGTAAGATTTACATGTTCTTTATTTGGATCTCTTGTGAGTATCCAATAAGGAATTGGTGATTATAAAAATGAACCTATATTATTGTAGGTAGTCATTAATTGCAAGGTGTATTCTAGAAAGAAATGATAATGATATCAAGAACTACTGGAATACCCATTTGAGCAAGAAAGCTTCCAATGGATTTACTTCTGTTAAACATGTGCTTGCTGTAAAAACAATAGTTGCATGTGGCATGCCAAAAAGTAATTGCCAGGATGGTCACAATGTTGAAACTATAACTTCCACACAAAATTCTACTACAATGGAAAACTTGGAGGCTTTCATGATAAGAGAACCGCCAAATCACCCACTTACAAACATTTATAATTTGAATTACTTCCCATTGATGAGTATTGCAAATGGAGAGATGGGTATCACAACTTCATCTCCACAGACCATATCCTCTACTCCTAATATGTTAGATGATGTCATCTGCTATTCTGATCTTTATCAAGATGGTGTTGGGATGTACTCAAATGCTCACTCTCCTCTATCATTTCCTCTACATTCTGAAACTAACTTGACAAATCATAATTCATAACTCTTTCTTTCTTATCAACGATCAGATTCAAGGTCTAGTTTTGGCTCAGCTAGAGTTATTAGATGAATGACACATGGATGGCCTCAACCATCTACAGGTCTATCAGAACCGCCTAAAGTGGATCTACAAAAATAATATTAGGAGACAAACCTTCCAAGTTGGTGAACTTGTGCTAAAATAAAATCAGAAGAATGTGCCAAATTTAGAAAGAAAAGGAAAATTTGAGCCCAAATGGTTGGGACCTTTCATCATCATGGTGAGCTATAAATCAGGGGCATATCAATTGTCAACACCAGAAGGTGAGCCTCTACAGGAGCCCCTAAACAACTCCCATCTCAAAAAGCTCTATGCCTAAAATCTTGCAAGGTATAGAGCCGAAAAATAAAAAAAAAAAAATGTCCTAAAAAAATGGTCACCTTGATGAAAACCTATTAAATAGGCGTCTTGGTGACAACAAAAAAATTCAAAAATTCGAAAAAATCAAAAAAATGATTGAAAACAATAAAGAAAAAAATCGTCCTCTAGTGAAAAGCACTTCGGTCGTGCTTTGGAGAAGTACCTTGGTGAAAACCTGGCAAACAAGCACCAAGTGTAAATAAAGTACTCTCCATCCACCAGGATCTTCATGGCCTTTTCCGCACACTCACTTATCTATTACATTCCATCTATCCTTCCACCATTTGTTCGCATCTATACCATAGCGTAATCTTGTGCTCGTATCATGTTCCACCATTGTACTACTTGGCATATTCCTACAGTCAGTTTTTCTTGCCTTCATCGAAGTAGTGTATTGAATCATGTTGGGGGCATATTCCTATGTACTTGCATCGGATCAAATTCATGTGTATTCTTGCAATCTTCCTAAAAACTCAAAAACATTTAGAAAATCAATCAAAAAATAAAAAACATTCAAAAAATAAATCAAAAAATTCATGAAAAATCGAAAAACATCCAAATCATATCAAAATCCAAAACATGTCAAAATCCAATAAATCAAAAAATAGATTCATCGACCAAACTATGTCATCTCTTAGCTTGAATGTAGGAAAGGTTGATTTTTAATCATCCCCTGAGACATTTTAGGTCAGTCCTTTAGGCGTCTGTCACAATGGCAATCCTTTTGCACATCATGTTGTCATTCATTGTGACATTGCAATCCCTCTATTTCTCCCTCTCCCTCTTCCTCTTCCTCTCTCCTTCCATCTCTCTATATATATTAATTTGTCACCCCTCTATCTTTCCCAAGTTATATCTATCTCTTTATCTCCACTTTATATCCCTATCTCTCCCCCTCTCTCTCTATCACTCCCTCTTTCTATATCTCTCTACTTCTCTTCTCTCTTCTCTCTCTATTTCTCTCCCTCCTGCTCTATCTATTTTTAAATATCTATCTCCCTCTCTATCCATCTCCATATCTCTCTCACTCATATACGTACACACACTCCACATTTCTCCCTCCTTATATCTATCTCTATGTTCCTCCCCTCTCTCTCTCCCTCTCTATCTATACGTCTTTCTATATTACTTGTTTATGTATTTATCGATCTATATTACTTCCTCTCTATCTTTATATTTCTCTCTCCCTCTCTCATTGTCTACCTCTCTCTTTCTATATATTTATCTCTTTTGTCTCTATCTATCCATCAATCCTCTCTATCTTTATCTCTCCCTCTCCTTCTCTCTATATTTCTCTCCTTCTCTCCATATATCCCTCCTCCATCTCCATCTCCATCCCCATCCCCATCCCCATCTCCATCTCCATCTCCATCTCCATCTCTCTCTATCCCTTATCCCTCTTTTTATCTCCATTTCTTCCCCCCTCTCTCTCTCTCTCCCTATTACAAAACATAACATGAGCCTATTGGTAATGAAGCTCACTTTTCTTCTTGATTCAAATGTTCTATTTTAGTCATGTTTCGATCCTTCAAAGTGGATGCATAGTTGAAGCTATCACTTCTCCATTGAGACCTTTCTGGCACAAACAACATTGTTTCCTAAATATTTTGCTAATTGACTTCATGTACTACACATTTATGCAGCCAATACTCCATTTTTTTTTCCTAATTCACCTTCCACACCTCTTTGGTGCAACCATTGAACACTAATGTGTGATTGCTAGTTAGTAATATAAGAAAAAAATTAAGATTGTGTAGAAATAGATCATATACTTTAAAAATAATATAAATTAATATAAATAAGTTAAACAATCTAATAAAAAAATCTTTAAAATGGTATATCTTGACGTTATTTATATAGATTATGTAATAAAGATAAATAAGTTAGTAAAGTATCATTTTCTCACAATTTTAAATTTGCATGAGAACATTCAAATTATATAAACATAAAAAAAAAATGCACTTTAAAAACTGTATGATGACACAAGATTTGTGTTGCAAAGATTCCAAAACCCATAGAGTGATAGCAATAAAACATTTCAAGCAAAAAAAAGTAGAGCATGCCACATGTTTCAAATGGGGATACAAAATATTTCTTGTGTGTAATGGGGGTGGTACAAAAGAGCACCATCAAAGAAAATACCTGGTGGCTTCACCACAAATTTATCAAGAATCTGAGCTGTCCCACAAAAGAAGCAAGTGAAGTATAGAGAAGAGAATATAAGAGTCGCATCAAAGAATGTGAATGGTAAAGGACACAAATTTAGCTATAAAAATAAATTTATTTATGGATGTTGGATATTACACGTCACCTAGAAGTTTAGGCTTATGTATGAATACTTGGTCTTACATATATCTGGACAAAACTTTATAGTACAGACTTTGTATAAATTTAATCTTATGGATATTGAACCTTACACGTAGTGCAAAACTTTACATGGTTATTATTAGACATTATCCAATTCAATAGTGAAAGGTTAATTTTAACCAATAAAAATAGTAAATATTTATAATTTTTAGTGAAGATTTGTTATTATCATTATATGCTCGAACAATAAACTAGCTCATATTTAAATGCAACCAAATTATATGTAAATAATATCATTCTGATGTCGAACTTTACAGTTTGACTTCCAATGAGAAGTGCAACGCCTCTACAGACTCCAGTCATGAGAATCTGCTAGGGAGGTAAGCACGCTACACGGATGTCTCTGCATCGGACAGGCGTCCCTGACACTTTCTCTCCTACCGCCACTGAAAACAGGCACCAAGTGGATGGGAGGCAGTGAGCTTAGGTGAAATTTAGCCTTTGAATTTGATTTTCTAAAGTGAAGAGGGGTAAAAGGGGACTTTTCCAAAGGGGTGCAAGTTCTCTCCTATACAATTATATATAGAGGTAGAGATAGGGAGATATATATAAAGAGAGAGAGGTACAAATGTATTAAATTAGGATATATATATGTCTATATAGAGACAAATGAATATATATATATATGTATATAGAGAGGGAGATATATATGTATATCTCCTTAGAGGGGAGAGAGGGAGATTTATATGTATATATAGAGAGACGAATATGGTTATGATTAGGATTAAATTAGGTTAGGGTTCAATAAATTTTTTAAAATAAAGCTTGGAGGGTTTAGGTGATTGAAGATAGATCAGGATGAAAATTAGGATTAGGGTATGGATTCAATTAGGATTAGGGTTTAATTAGAGTTATGTTTCAATTATAGTTCGAGGTTAGTGATAGGGTTAAGTTTAGGGTTTAAATAGGGTTAAGGTTAGAATTACACGCAAGATTAGGGTTATGCTTAAGGTTTACTTTAAGTAAGGGTAAGGGTTTAGTTATGGTCACAATTAAATCAGGGTTATGGTTAGAGCTTAGTTAGGTTGGGTGTTGGGTTCAATAAGGGCTAGGTTAGGATTAGGGTTTAAGTAGAGTTAGAATGTAATAAGGGCAAATGTTCAATTAGGATTAGTGTAAGATATAGAATTATGACTAGGGTTAAGGTTAGGGTTTAAATAGGGATAAGGTTAGAGTTACAATTAGGGTAAGGGTTATGTATAAGGTTGTGTTCAATTTGTTCAATTAGCATTCTAAGATAGAGCTTGGGGTTTTATTTACTGTTCTAGGTTAAATCTTGATTTTATGATTATGATTAGGGTAAAGATTATGATAAAGGTTGTGATTTGGGTTAGAATGATCATTTTCATTAGGGTTGGCTTTAGGGATACACTTAAGATTGTGAATAGGGTTAGAATTAAGGTTCAATTACACCTCAATTTGGGTTAGGATTTAACAAGGGTTGGGGTTATAGTTACAATTCAATTAGGGCTAGGACTAGGGTTACTAAGATTCAGTTAGGGTTAGAGTTTGGGTTTAATTAGTATAAGGGTTAGTTTTAGGATTTAATTAGGGTTAGCATCCAATAAAGCTTTAATTAAGGTTAGAGTTAGGGTTAGTGTTAGGACACAATCAAGGTTAGGGTACATTATCATTTAATTAGGGCTAGGATTAGATTTCAATTAGGATTTAAATTAAGATTAATATTATGGTTTAATTAGATATAAGGTTAGATATAGAATTGTGGTTAGGGTTAGGGTTCAATTATGATTATGATTAAGGTTAGGGTTAGGATTAAGGTTAGGGTTGAGATTCAATTAGGGTTAGGGTGAGGGTTTAATTAAGGTTAGGGTGAGGGTTCAATTAGGGTTACGATTATAGTTAGGGTTAGAGTTTTTACAATTATGATTAGGGCTAGGGTTAGGGTCGTAGTTATAGTTAGGGTTTAATTAGGGCCAATATTACAGTTATTAGGACTCAATTAGGGTTAGAGTTAGGGTTAGGGTACGATGAGAGTTAGGGTACATTACCATTTAATTAGGGTTAGGCATTAATTAGAGTTTTGGCTAGGATTAAAGTTCAATTAGGGTTAGAGTTAGGGTTAAGATTATGGTTCAATTAGATTTAGGGTCTGGGTTAGAGATAGATTTAGAGTTATAATAAGGGTTATGATTAGAGACAAATTTAGATTTAGGGTCAGGGTTTGAAATAGTGTTAGTGGCAAGGTTAAAATTAGAGTTAGACTTACACAACTAATCATCTAATGCATAAAATTTATTAACATTTATTATGTCATTGTATGTATTTTATTTGTAGTTTAATAAAATATAAGCCTAATGCTAACACTTAACTTAACACTAAACCCTAACCCAAACATTAATGTAAACCCTCAACATAATCCTAATCATAGAAAATTCTTTAACCCTAACCATAAACCTAATACTAACACTTACCTTAACACTAAACCCTAACTATAACTATAACTCTAACTATAAGTTTAAACCCTAACCCTAACCATAATCATAAACCTAAATTCTAAACCCTAATCCTAAATGGTTAACCCTAAATCTAATGCTAATCCTGACCATGATATAAAATTTATCCCTAATGCTAACCCTAACTATGATATAAATCATAACCCTAATTATATTAATTTATTCAATGTATAACACTAAACCTTAACTCTAAAACCTAAGTTATTTATAACCCTAATTATAAGTCTAAACCCTAACTCTCACCACAATCGTAATCGTAAACCAAATCTTAACCCCAATGCTAATCTTAACCTTAATCCTAACCTTGACCCTAACCGTAAGCGAAACCATAGCCTTGATCAAATATAAATCCTTACCCTACCCATAATTATAATTCCAATCCAAACCTTAATAGTAATTCCAACCCTACTCTTAACACTAAAAAAATCCTTACACCTAACCTGAAACCTATTATAATTATAATCCAAACCCTAACTCTAACCATAATTCTACCCCTAAACCTAACATAATTCTTACACTAACTATGATCATAAATCCAACCTTAACAGGAAATCCTAACCCTAATCATAATAATAAATCTAAACCAAACCCTAACCCTAATGCTAACCCTAACCATGATATAAACCCTAATCCTAAACGCTAACTCTAATTATAACCCTAAATATAATAATTTATTCAATGTGTTATGCATGCTGCGGCTACTACTAGCTTATCTATCTTTATATATATATTATACAGTGAGAGATATCATTATCGAGACATATTTTTTAAATTCAAAAAAGAAAAAAAATACACCAAGATAATGATATCTCTCAACCTATAATATATATATATCTTAATATATTAAGATAGATAAGCTAGTTATAAAATAGTGTTAAGAATTTTCATTCAGAACAATTAGAACTAGAATAAATTTATATACAAAATAAATGACACAAAATGAAAATTTGAAGGGATACAAGGTGATAAACAATATAGATAACTTTTTAAAAAAATAAAGATGATGTAACCCTCTTAATTCTATCTTTTATGTGATTTTAAAAGTAAATGAATGTATTCTACATTTTTTTGGCATTCAAAACAAATCATATTGTGTTAGAATTTTTGGGTTCATATACAAACAATTAAAAACTTAAATATAACATATATTTGATTTAAACTCTTCTAGTTTTTCATATTGAGAGTACTTACCATAAATAAACAGCATGTTGACAATAATGTGGTAGGACTTTAAGCTCTTCCTACTAACATTAAGCACACAATTGAATGAAGAGGTACGATGTATTTAAATTTCTCATACAAGACTTCACTACTTGACATGTTTAGTGAATCCTTATGATAATTGTGTTTTCAAAATAAATTTTTCATTCAAAAAAACATGTCTCATTTATTTATAGAAAATTTAAGGATCCTAAATTAAATATGCACATAACTTAGCATGTTTCTTAGTATTTTTAAGTCAAACAATTTTTTTTCTTAAATATTTGTTTAAAATATTGAACAATATATTTAAACACAATTATAACACATTGACGCTTGGAAGCCATCCCATTATCATGTGCAAACACTTTAAAATCTTCCTTTTGCAAATGCAAACACAATCAAACAAAACAAATATATGTATTGAAGTTTCTCATACAACACTCTTGACTATTAAAAAAATCCATAAAATAAATAAACCTCCAAAAATAAATATTCCTTTATAAATATCAGTCTCATATATTTATAATAATTAAAGATTCTATTATGCATTCACAACCCAGCACCGGTTTCATGTTCTCGAACCAAATTCTTGATTTTCTTAAATGTTTCCTATAAATATAAAACGTGTATTTGAACACAAAATCTTGTTAAAAACAGTTATGGCCACTAATTATCTTTAAAAATTTAATTGTGATAAATAGAGGAGAGTAGTTGTATGGATAATTTGTTGAGATTTAGTTTTTCAATATAAGAGCACAAGTGTTTAGGCTAAAACTTCTTTAACTAAGAGTCAAGAACTAGGAAATATCCACTCTATCAAAGTTGTTTAAGACATGAGACTAACCTCATCCCTTATGTTATAAGGGTCTTACACTCACCAAGACTTGGTCCTTGGTGATATCATTTAAAACCACTCAACTTAACCAATAAACCACCCATCAAAACTTGATCTTAATAAATTCATTTAAATCCATTCAACTTAATCAACAAATAAATAAACCATCAACAAATTAAATTCCAAATTCATTCAAATTTTTGTTACCCTTGTTGATTAACTCTTACTATCAATTTTTGTGAAAAATCTATTGCAGTTATTGATTATTAATCTCCTATCTATAAAGATTATTTGACTGTTGAAAATTAATTCACAACAAATACTGAAAAATAATACAATTGCAACTTCACAAATAAAACTCACAAGAATAGAGAAGAAAACATGCAAACTAATAAACACAATATTTTTGGACAAATTCTCCTTGGAAAAACCCCGGAGGGAAAACCACTATTGCAGATGAGAAATTATATTAATCTTCAGCAAATCAAGAGATACAAAAGAAACTGCTTGCCTCTTACTGACAAAGCTCCAACAATATTCTTCACCGGATATTCTTCTCTCAATTTCTCTTGCTGAAATTCCACTGCTGCTACCTCCAATGCTATCACTGTGCCCTTGCTATTACTGCAAGACTATTTTCTATCACTGCAAATATTTCTCTAACTTGTGTCTATCAGTATATGTTCTCCAAATGCCCAATGACCCCCTTTTAAACTATTCTCATTGGAAAACCAATGGCCAAGATTTAATCTCAATCAATAGCTAAGATTAATTAGACTCTAACAAACCCTAACTAACTGGTTTCTAGAAGTCTCTAGAGGAATCAATTATTTAATTAAATAATTAAATATCTAGACCTAACTAACTTCTATCTAGAAGTCTCAAGAATTAAATGCTAATTCTTGGAATTGGAGAAACAACTGTCCGAGCTACAATATTAAATTAACACTCCCTCTTAGCAAGGAAGGTGTTCTACATAACACCCAACATATATTTGAAGAAGATGAATTTTGCCTTCCCCAAAGTTTTTGTCATAATGTCTGCTACCTACTGATTTGTAGGTATATACTGTAGCTAAATAATCCCCTGTTGTACACAATCCTTGATGAAATGATACCTGATGTCTATATGCTTAGACCTATCATGAAACACCGGATTCTCAGACAACTTGATGCAACTCTGATTGTCACACTGTATCACTGTAGACTCAACCCTATGACCTAACAAGGCTACCAACAACTTTCAAATCCATATCACCTCACATGTCGCCATGCTAGCTACTATGTATTCTGCCTTTGTAGAACTCAGGCCCACAAACTTCTGCTTCCTACTGTACCAAGAAACAACTCCAGATCCCAAGCTAAAGCAACACCCTAAAGTGCTTTTCCTATCCATTGTACTGCTTGCCCAATTCGCATCAGTATAGCCTATCAACTTGATACCATCACCTCGAGTATATTTGATCCCATACTCGATTATACCACAACACATGCTTTGTCGCTATCCAATGCATTCTCTTCGGCTCAACCATGAACTAACTAAGAGAATTTATTGCAAAGGATATAACTAGTCTGGTGTTGACCAAATACATGAGAGACCCAATCAACTATCTGTATAAGGTGGGGTCTACATCCTTCTCCCTGGATGAGTCTACCTTCTTCTAATTCGTGATCATTGGAGTAGACATGGCTCTGCAATCCTCCATCTTGAACCTCCTCAAGATTTCAATGCAGTATTTCCCTTGACCAAGGAAAATCTCACCATCTATCTACCATACCTCCATGCTTAGAAAGTAGTGCATAAGCCCCAAATCCTTCATCTCGAACTCTACTACAAGGTCCCTCTTGCACTCCTCTATGAGCCCCAGTGAACCTGTTAAAAACAAGTCGTCCACATATAGAACAAGAATGAGAATCTTACCCCCAACTACCAAGTAGTAGAGATTAGCATCCACCTCACTCTTCACAAAGCCCAATCCCTGAAGTATTCATCAATGCATTCATACCACGCCCTGGGAGCCTGCTTGAGTTCGTACAAAGCTCTCTTCAATCTGCACACGTGGGTTTCACTGCTATGTGCTACAAAGCCCTGTGGTTGTTCTATGTATACTTCCTCTTTCAACTCACCATTAAGAAATACTGTCTTGACATCCATTTGATGGATTTTCCATCCCATCTGTGCTGCAAGAGAGATCACAACTCATATAGAAGTATACCTGGCCACTCGAGTGAATGTCTCCTCATAGTCTATTCCCTCCTTCTGAGAGAAACCCTTGGCCACAAACCTTGCCTTGTATTTCTCGATGCTACCATCTGCACCGTGCTTGATCTTATAGATCCAGCGTGATCCAACTACTGCCCTATTTGTTGGTCTAGGCACAACCTCCCACACATCGTTCTGCACTATTGAGGTATATTCCTCAACCATCGCATCTCACCACACTTGCTGTTGTGCGGCCTCCTGATAACTGGAAGGCTCACTATCTACCAACTGACTAATTGAAACCATATAGTTATTATACCTGGCTAGTTGTTTTCGCTACCTACTACTCGTCCTAGGAGCTCCCACAAACTCCTGAGTATCCTATTGGTTACTGCTACCAACTGTAGAGGATGAAATATCAACCCCCATGTGTTCTTGATGCATCTCTTGGATCTACTACATCTGTTGCTCCATACTCTATGAACTCTCAGCACCTGAGCCTGTGCTTGTACTAGTCACTGTACTCGAGCTTCATTGTCCCTGATCTGATTGCTCAATCCTTGGAGCTTCTATTCGCTGCTCACTCTGATCATCTGCTGGCAAATCTTTGGACCTTCTAAATGCCTTTTCCTCCATGAACTTGACATCATGCTTGACTATAATCCTCCTAACCCCTGGAATAAATATCCGATATGCCTTTGAGGTCTCGCTGTACCCCACAAAGTACCCTCTCTCTACAGTCTGATCTAACTTGGAACGTGTAGCACCTAGAATGTGACAATATGCCAAACTCCCAAATATATTGAAGTGGCTAACATCTAGCTTCTTCCCTGAGAATGCCTCCTCTAGTGTCATCTTGCCCAATACCTTATGTGGAACCCTATTCTGTATGTATACTATTGTACTGCATGCCTTTGCCCATAAGTAATGTGGTATATCTTGGTCATACAACATAGCCCTTGCCACCTCTGATATAGATCAATTCTTCCTTTCAGCAACCCCATTCTGTTGTGGGTTGTAAGGAACAGTCCACTCTCTCTTGATTTCTTCCCTGGTACAGAACTCCTGGAACTCTTTCCCTTTGTACTCGCCTCCATTGTCTGACCGAAGAACCTTTATCTTCCTGCCTGTCGAATTCTCCACAAGAGCTTTGAACTCTTGGAAACAATTGAAAACCTCATCCTTGGTTTTCAAGAAGTATATCGAGGTCTTCCTAGAGAAATCATCAATAAAAGTAACAAAGTACTCGTATCCTCTGAGAGATTTCATCGACATTGGTCCATATATATCTGAATGTACTAGATCAAGAACACGCTTGGATCTGGTGTCACTCCTTGGAAAAGCTGCTTTCACAAACTTCCCCAACACACATCCCTTACATACATCATCATGCTCTGTGCTCACCTCTGGAACACCTGTCACTGTCTCACGAAGCAATTTAAGTGCTCCATGATGTATATGGCCCATCCTCCTATGTCATAGCTCTCCTTGATCTCTAGAATTTCCTCTACTCATCAGTGCCTTATGAGTATCAAACTGCAACCTATAAAGTCAGCCGCTCCTAACTCCAATACCTATGGGTGATTTCCAATCCTTGTGCTTGATTAACACATTTGCCCCTCTAAAGAGTACATTGTAGCCTTTATCTTGAAGGATAGATATGGAAATAAGATTCATACCGAAGCCTGACACATGCAACACATCATGAATGGGAATCGACTTGCCATTCTCCCTCTGAAATAGAACAGTTCCTTTTCCAACTGGATTTAGTTTGGACATATTCCCCATAGAAATATGGATTCTAATGTCCTCCTCCTTATAACTAGAGAAGTATTCTCTAACTCTTGTCATATGAAATGATGCCCCACTGTCTATATACCAAACACCCTGTGAGGTTGAGCTAACCATACAAGCTATGAGTGCAAACTCATCTTCCATTCTGCTAGAGAGCTCATCTGCACTTGCCGAAGCTACCATCTGCTTCTTGCCTTTCTTCTTTTGTGGGCAATTGTTGACATAGTGACCAAACTCGTGACAGCCGTAGCACTTGACTTTAGACAAGTCCTTCTTCTCACCTTTAGTATTCGATCCTTTGCTAGACCCCTTCTTTGCTTTATCTTTTCCTGCTAGGGCAATGTTTTCCTGTTCTGCCTCACTTTTTTGACTCTTACTGCTGGCACCATTGACAAGGCTTAGTCTAAGCTCCTCCTGAGTGAAGTCACTCCATAGTCGATCCCAACTCAATAAGGTGTCTCATCCATTAATAACTTGAACAAAGACATCCCACTACTTAGTAAACCCATTTAGGGCTATCCGTACTAGCTCGTCATCATCTGGTTTATCTCCAATAGCTGCCAACTCATCTTTGACAAGTCTAAGTCTGGTGAGGTAACTTGTAACGTCTTCTCCCTTGTTCATCCTGGTGTTCCTCAACTTTTCTCTGAGAATCAGCTTCCTGTTAGTGGTAGCATTTTGGTACAGATTCAAAATGGCATCCCACATATTCTTCGCTGTATCCAACTCTATGATATGTGGAACAATATGATCCTTAACACCATCAAGAATCAACCTCCTTTCCTTGGCATCTTCCTTCTTATATGCTAAGAGCTGTGCTGGATCTGTAGGTACAGCTACAACACTGGTAACATATTCTTTGATACCATTCTCTTCCTGCAATAAAGAAATTCTGGCTTTCCAGACACCAAAATTTGAGGCTCCATCCAATTTGTCCTGATCTCTTAAACTTGCTGAGGCCATCTCAAACAAAAAATAGTAATAACAAAAATAATAATACTGAAGAGGTAGAACTAGGTTTTATAAACCCTCTATTTTCCTTTTCTTCCTATGCCTGAGCTGAGCTCTTTCTGCCCTTAGATCTACTCTGATACCATGTGAAAAATCTACTACAGTTATTGATTATTAATCTCCTATCTATAAAGATTATTTGACTACTGAAAAATAATACAACTGCAACTTCACAAATAAAACTCATAAGAATAGAGAAGAAAACATGCAAACTAATAAACACAATATTTTTGGACAAATTGTCCCTAGAAAAACCCCGGAGGGAAAACCAGTACTACAGATGAGGAATTATATTATTCTTCAGCAAATCAAGAGATACAAAAGAAACTGCTTGCCTCTTACTGATAAAACTCCGACAATATTCTTCACCAGATATTCTTCTCTCAATTTCTCCTGCTGAAATTCCACTGCTGCTGCCTCCAATGCTATCACTGCAAGACTATTTGCTATCACTACAAATATTTCTCTAACTTGTGTCTATCAGTATATGTTCTCCAAATGCCCAATGACCCCGTTTTAAACTATTCTCATTGGAAAACCAATGGCCAAGATTTAATCTCAATCAATGGCTAAGATTAATTAGACTCTAACAAACCCTAACTAACTGGTTTCTAGAAGTCTCTAGAGGAACCAATTATTTAATTAAATAATTAAATATCTGGACCTAACTAACTTCTATCTAGAAGTCTCAAGAATTAAATGCTAATTCTTGGAATTGGAGAAACAACTATCTGAGCTACAATATTAAATTAACAATTTTTGCATGCTAAAATGTGTGAAAAGGGAAACTAAATAACAAGATAATAATTTGAAATTCTTCATGCAAATGCTTTTGTTTGAGGACGTAAGTATGAGCACTGGTTCGCTGTCTCACTGTAACACACGGAAAGAGATGTATAAGTTTTTTTTGTCAAAATAGAACAAATAAACTTGCTGATTTTTATTTTAAAGGTTATACAGCTAGATTTGAAGTAGAGATGTACCCATAAATTGTATTTTAGGTTCATCATACTGTCGACAATGACAAGTATCTGAGAAGAATCTCAAGTTCATGTCCACCCTAAAAGTAAAGAAGTGTGGACGTGAGATTGACTACGTGATACATACCTACGTTGAAAGGTACTTACAAAAATATCATTTTACACCAAAACGTAAGTATTTAGAGTTACAATTCTTAAAATAATAATAATTTATTTATTTATTTTAAATTAAAATTTTAGTTATTTATTTTGTTAATAAATTGTGGTTATGGGTTAGGTTTAAATAGTACATTAAAGTTTTGATTTGTTTAAGTTGTATTGTTTCTTTAGCAAGGTTCATTTAGTAGTGTGATTTTGAATGAGTGAATGAAGCAAGTCAAAGCTTAGTGTAAGGTGTTTAAAATCAATTGATAGTTATGGAGTCACTTATTCGTATTTTGAAAATAAAATAGAAAAAATACAAGTATGCTATTTTAAAATAGATGTATAATTTGATACAAAGTAACTTCTAATGGAAAGCCTTTGAATATATATATATATATATATATATATATATATATATATATATATATTAGTTTAGTCAATAGAAATAGAATGATTCAATCATTTGTATAGAGCAAAATACCATAAATATATACATGTTCACTTTTCATAGAAGATATGAAGAGGAAAACTTGTTATCTTCTTTTCACATTTTTGTTGTTCTTAAGCTAGATCTCAAGCAAAGCTTTAGTCCACTTCAACTAGGATACACGTTTTGATAATGCCTTTGAGTAAGGATGATATTTCCTTGCATTCATCATATCATTTTCTTAGAGTTCCTCATTCATTGTGTGTATGAAACGAGTGCAATTTCCCATTAGATTTTTATCGTCAACTAGCGAAGACATATTTGAAAATGGATTTTTTTCTTGACACTACATTGTTTAAAATAGATTCTAACCCACCCAAAATATTCTTTCTAATAGCACATCTACCATCATTTGCATTTCCTCCTTATCAATGTCTAGGTTGAGTAATATTCCAACCATCATTGATGCAATATTTGAATTTACTTTATACTTGTGATTAAAGAAAAAGAAATCTTCTCCAAGCATCCACTAGATAGTTGAGATGGTTATATTTTCCTTGGATTTCAATACCTTTCTCAACTGATTATCCTTAACTATTCTAGAATTCCATTATCTCTTTCCTAACAATCAAGCGTGTATGTTAGTGTCCATAATTTTGGGAATCCATATAAAGAGAAATTCTTGAAAATCAAATGAAAATGGAATTTGCATTTAATAATGAACTCTAGTAGTATAGCAGGTTACCATGGATTGATGTAGGGATGAATTTATTTTTTCACATTCAATATACAGTACCACTATTATGTTTCTCGATTACATTCCTTCCTATCGTGAGTGGATATGGTTCTTCTACAACTAAAAGAATAGAGTGTCTCGTCATCAATTGACTAAAATAATACAGAAGTAAGAGATAAAGTATAAATTCAAGATATAAAGAACATAAGATAAGTTATAAGTGTTAATAAGAGATTCAAATGAATCCTATACAACAACTTGGTTGCATATAATGTGTTATTCCTATTTATTAATTCCACAACTTATAATAATTTTTTATTCCTTGTTCACCTCTTTGTAAACATGTTGGACCATGTAGTTTGCGAGGTTATTCAAGAGCAACAAAAACTCTTTCAACATATTGTCATCCACCTCATTCAACCAAAAATGTAGTTAATCTAGTAATCATAATATCAAATCATAGCATAACATATTCACTAACATCACAATGACAATATATTCACATTTTCTTGCCTCAATATATTAGAGAAGAACTTGATCATAACACATGTGTTCATAAAATAACTTTTATACTATAATTAAAAACACAAATCAATGTATCTAACATAAGGTTAGTTAAGATAGCATAATCAGTTGGTCCAAAAATGGGGTGTGACACTACAAGTGCAATTTAATGATGGTAGAATTCCAAAAAATTAAATCCCTATTGACAAATAATTACACAAAATGAATAGGCTTAAAAAAATGTGTAGTGCCTAAGTAATAGACTAAATATTTATACTTATTGACCATTCAATTAATTTTGTAGGTGTTGTTTCTAGTCATTAGTGTAGTAGAATTCAAACACTAGACAATACTACACACATAGAATCTCATTTTAATATCTATTTTGGTGGTATGAAATTACACTACTCTTAATACTACTTTCCACTATATTTCCAAAAGAATCTATTTTATAAATTTTTCATATTGATTTTCTCATATTAAAATTACATACACTACCCAATAGAAAAACCTACTATAAAAAAATATCTCATGCAACACTTTGCCACTTGACTATTGAGAGGTGCCTACTATAAACTATAAAGAAATACCTACTATAATTTTAAAAAAAAAAATAGATCGTATCAATTTACTTGGATTTTCTTGTGCAAACGCTTTTCGCTCCACTATACCACTGAGAATGAGTGGTATCAGAAATTTCTGTCCATGGCGAAATGGGGCAAACAAAGCAAATATAAGTAGTGATTTTTTTTATTTCAAAGAAAGTTATTGAGATATATTTAAGTCTTATATTTCGGTCAGATGTGCCCATAAATACTATTTTAGGTTCCCCATATATCATGGAGAGCGACAAATATATGAAGAGTCTGTATTTGAAAGCAATACGTTGAAAGGTTGGTGGCAATTAAATATTAATAGTAAATGGTATTACGACACTGGTCAAAGTCCCATCAGAAAGCTATATTTGCTGGTATTTTTTTATGCCAATGCTATGAAAGAAACTTTGCTTTGGATGAGCTGATGTATCTTTTCAATTTATAATATTAACGGAGTTGTCTCAATGCCATCACGCATCTATTAAATAAAACAAATTATTGTAAAGTAACATGTTTAAGGAATAAGTAGGCAGTCAAAACAATGCTAATTCGGTTGAATAAATAATTTATTTTTTATTCAATTTTGAAATATAATATAATATATTTAATCATTTTGAAATAAAAAATATTAATAAAAACTTAAATATATATTTAGTTGAGAGACTATATATAGTGTGAGATTTGAGTCATAAACAAGTCTTAGTCTGTAAATCATTGTTTGAGTTGTTTGAAAACAGATCTCAACTGTCTTTTAATCATAAATCATTTGCCATTTAATGGTAAAATCTTCTAAAATATCATGTGAAAGCCTCCAAAATCTCACTTATTTGACCTGATTTAAAATTTAGAATATAATATAATTATAAAATTCAATTAGTTAATACTCACAATCAAATGTGCATCCAAAACACTAAGTAATACCTTTTAAAAATAATTAATTATCTTATTTTATTGACCAAAATTAATCTTAAACTAAAAATCGTACATTTACTCAAAATCAATTATACGTGCAAAATATTAAATTATACTTTTTAAAAATAAATAGTTATCCTACTTTATTAACCAAAATTGACGTTTAACTACTACATAAATAATATTATATTCAAAATAAAAATAAACAATTATCTTATTGACTAAAACTAACTTTTTAACAATTGAATAATAGTGATATAAGTCACGGGCTTATACAATGTCACATTTATAATGATGCTGTATAAACAAATGCTGTGACACATTTAAAAAACAACAAACTTTGTGCCATATTTAAAACAATGCCATCATTACTTTTATTCCGACAGATTTGTATTCATACTGAATCTAGAATGAAATCGAGAAAGACACTTTATTGCAAACATGAACTCATCCTTTGCATCCGTGGAAATCGATTATGGCCATATCGCTACTACAAATATGTACTTGATGTGTGCCTCACAGGTATCTTGCCGTGCAAAAGTTATTGTATGCCCACAATGGTGAACAGCCCTGAAATAATCAATTCTCCTGAAAATGGCAGAGTAGAGGGAAAGAAGATGAATTGGGTAGTAGTGGCGCTGTGTGTAATTGCAAGTGTGGGGGGAAGATCAGCTGGGTCGATGTTGGGTAGATATTATTTCCATGAAGGAGGTCACAGCTATTGGCTCAGAACGCTTTTAACGTCTGCGGGTTCTCCCCTGTTAATTATCCCGCTGCTCTTTAATGGACAAACACAGTATTCTTCTTTGCCCACCCGCTCTCTCAAAATCAAGTATCTCAGCATCTGTACAGTACTGGGCGTTTTGGTGGCGGCCAATAATTTTCTCTACTCGCTGGGCTTTTACTACCTGCCCGTCTCCACCTTTGCTCTTCTCTGCGCCACGCAGCTGGCCTTCACAGCGGTATTCTCAATCCTGTTAGTGAAGCAGAGAATAAGCCATTACATTATAAATTCATTAGTACTTATTATTTTAGGGGCAGTTTTACTGGGCATCCAAGCCAAGGGCGAAAGGCCTCAAGGAGTTAAACGTGGGGAATATAAATGGGGAATTGTTTTCACCATTTTAGGATCGGCGCTCTACGGGTTTATTCACCCGTTGTTACAGTTTGTTTTCAAAAAGGTATTTAGATTATCTACTTATAAAAGTATTAATAATTGTGTTACTTGTATCAGCAAAACAAACCATTTTTGAGTGTTAAATTGTTCGATGTTTAAGAACAGTTAGAGAATAGCAGCTTTGTGATGGTGGTGGAAACACAGGCGTTGATTTGCACGGTGGCGAGCGGCGTTGCGGTGGTGGGATTGCTGTGCAGCGGTGACTTTAAACACATAAGTAAAGAAGCGCACCGCTTTCGGGCGGGAGAGAAGGGGTATGTTCTTACTCTGTTGTGGTCTGCCATAAGCAGGCAAATGTGTATGGTGGGAACTTACGGACTGGTTTGCATGGTGTCTTCCTTGTTTTCCATGGTGGTCAGCACTTTAACGCTGCCGGTTATTCCAGTTTTAGCTCTGTTTGTGTTCGACGACAAAATAAATTCGTTGAAGGTGATCGGAATGGTGTTAGGGATTTGGGGGTTCGTGTCGTATGCTTATGGCGGCTACAAAGAGTCGAAAAAGACGGAGGAGCTTCCACTGCATGGGAGGCACTTTCGATGAAGACGGCGACCGCCGGATCTTTAATGTCGGGCGTTGCAAAGGCACTCTTCGTATAAACGACAATTCTGGGGTGGAATTGTTTAATCTATATACGCGTTTGTATTCTATATAGAGCTAACTACAGTAGCTCAAATAACTCTTTTATTGGACGGTTGAATGAATCTACGTCTTACATGGTTGACTATGTCGCTGGCCGTACGCCAGTCAATACGTTGGAATATAAGTTTCTAAAAGTAATATAAGGTTCATGGAGTTTGATTCTAAATGTTGATGTTAAAAATTCACCAATTTAAATTTAGAAACTTTAACAAGGAGTTAAAATTTATAAAGAAAGAATATATATATATATATATATATATATATACATATAAATTTATCAAATAAAATATGGATACAATTAAAAATATGTAATCATTCATTCAAAATTGATTATAACATATTTTATTTAAGAAATAATTATGTAGTTGGTAAAAAAATTTAATATAATAAATTATCAAACCATAAAATAAGTTGTAAAATTTTTTCTTTTAGAATATTATAAAATGCAAAACATTCAAGTTTTAGAAAAAAAAATACAGAAGATATTGAAAGATGTCATTTTTAGTTATCTATTTTACTTAAATCACAAATCCATTAAGAAATAAATGCTTTGGGAATGATATCTCTTGATGTATTAACATAGATTTATCATATAACTATGCTAGTTTAATTAAATTTATTTAATAGCTTTTCAATATAAATATATTAAATTTATTTTAATAACAATTTATTATTAATCAATATTCATCAAATAGAGTTTCAATTTTATTTACTATGATTATTTTATTCATCATGTAAGTATTTTTTAATAGTAGTTGTTAACACACTCATGCCACTCATTACACCATTGTTGGCTATCATTGTGATTATGTTACTTGACATAATTAGAGCATCAAAGAGAAAAATAAGTGTATTGACTAGTTTGACCTACCTTCAATATCATCCATTTATTTCTTGAGCTCATTGTTATCTTATGAAGTACCATGAAAATATATTTACAATATAAAAAAATTAAAAAAGAAAGATAAATGATCACAATTACAAGTCCAAGAGGTATGGCATTGTTATAAAATAGTGTTGAACATTTTAATTCCAAAGATAAATTTTATAGGAAAATCAACTAATAGAAAAAATATAGATTGTAATAGGACAAATGTAGATATCAAACAATTGATAAAAAAAAGGAACATCTAAGTGAGTCTAATATATTTAACTTTTTTGAAAAATAGATGATGTAACTTTTAAGACATCATCAATATTATGTTGTTCCTATTTAGTAGTGTAAAATATAAATGCACTTTTACAAAGATTTTACAACAAATCAATTATGATAAAGAATCTACTAACACTTTTAATGCTATGATGCTATGAATTTAGACCATTCTTGATAATATTTCTTATGTATATGTCCTGGCATTCTACTTACTATTTTTGAATCAAATTCTTTCTTTTCTTAAACATTTTTTCAAAATATAAAACAATATATTGAAACAAAACCATTAAATATTGACACTTTATGATGTATGCCCCCCAATTTCATGTGAAAATACTTTAAATTATTCCTATTGAAAATTCAAACATAACCAAAAAATAATAATATATTAAAATTTCTCTTACAACACTCTTGATTGTTAAAAGAATAGATACAACAATTAAACCTCCAAAAATAAATATTCCTCTATTAGCCTCACTCTCATTTATTTTAAATGATTAAAGATCATATTAAACATGGTCTTTAAAAATAATCCTCATTTATTTAAATAATTAAATATTCCTCTATAAGCTTGGGTCTCATTTATATTCATGTTCTTGAGACAAATGCTTTATTTTCTTAATTTTTTTTCTAAATATAAAAATAATGTATTTAAACATAAAGTATTGTTGAATGAAGTTTTGTTCACTCACCATCTTTACAAATACAAGTCTGATAAATAGAGAAAAGTAGTTGTATGGATAATGTTGATATTTAACTATGTAATTAGATTTTTAATGAAGGTTTTATATCATTGAAAAGAAAATTTTACCTATCCAATATGAGAGAATGAATATTTAAAAAATATTGGAGCTTTACACTTAGCAAGACTTAACCTTTAATGGGCTCAATTAGAATGATTCAACTTCACCAACAAACCAAAGCTCATGTTTATTAACTCTTAATATCAATTTTGATATGATTAAATGTGGATGGTTCCATGTTGTATGCCTCCAAGTGTGAAAAGGGAAAATAATTAATAGCTTAAAAATTTGAGAATCTTCGTGCAAGCACTTTTGGCTGAGGATTACAATATAGCGATTGGTTCATTGTCTCCAGTTAATATCAATTTTGATATGATTAAATGTGGATGGTTCCATGTTGTATGCCTCCAAGTGTGAAAAGGGAAAATAATTAATAGCTTAAAAATTTGAGATTCTTCATGCAAGCACTTTTGGCCGAGGATTACAATATAGCGACCAATTCATTGTCTCCTTGTAATGTAGGCAATGAGAAGTATCAAAATTTTATGTCAAATCAAAACAAATATAAGATTTGATTTTTATTGTAAAGAAAGTTATATGGCTAGATTTGAAGTAGAAATATATCCACAAATTGTATTTTAGGTTCATCATACTATGGATAGTGACAAGTATATAGGAAGAATATCAAGTTCATGTTTTCCTTGAAACTAAAGAAGAGAGCATTACTAACGTGATAAACACCTATGTTGAAAGGTACTTTCAAAAATATCCATTTTACAACAATACTCATGTATTTAGAATTACATTTCTTAAAAATAATTTTAATTATATTGAATGAAATAATTATTTATTTATTTTATCGATAAATTATCATTATGGGTTAGGTTTAAACAACACATTCTATGTTCTAAATTATGTAGATGACTCATCTAAAATTAAACTAGCTTTTTTAGTAGGGCCATTGATTAGCATGCTTTCAAACAAACCAGCTAAACAAATCAAAGTTTAGTGAGTTGGTAGTTATGTGGTTATTTATTCTCATATTGAAAATAAATTAAAGAAAATACAAGTATGTAATTTTAAAACAAATGAAAATTTTGATACAAAACAACTTCAAATATAAAATAAAATGACTCGGTCATCTATGTAAAACAAAAAAACATAGATATCTAACTGTTTACTATTCTGAGAAGATACCATGAGAGAACCTTGTTATCTTTTTTTGATTTTTTTTTGTTCTGAAGCTAGATCTCAAGTAATGCTTTAATCCACTTTAATTAGGATAGACACTTTGATGGTGCCTTTGAGTAAGGATAAATATTTCCTTGTATTCATTATTTTTTTTTTCTTCTAGTTCCTCCTTCATAGTTTCTATGAAAGTATTCCAAGGCTCCATTAAATTGTTGTTGTCAACTATCCAAGACATGTTGGGAAATGAAATTTTTTCTCAACTTTACATTGTTCAAAATAGAGTCTAACCAACTCAAACGTTTTTCTATTAACAATTTACTATTATTCACACTTCCTCCTTATTGATGCCTATAGGTTTAGTAAAATTCAAGAAGCCCTATAAAGGTAAATTATTGAAATTAAAATGAAAGTGGCTTTTCCTTTTAATGACGAATTCCAATACTCTAGCCACCTAATAAATATCTCTTTTCATCCCATACTATCATGGATTGGTGCAGGAATGAATTTTTTTTTTTCACATTACCACCAATGTGTTTGGCATTCCTTTCTATGATGAATGAATATGATTCTTCTACAATTAAAAGAGTGGAGAATCTCAACATTTGATTAAATAACTTTTTGAGAAATAGATAAATTTCAAAGTCAAGATATAAATAGCGTGAGATAAGTTTTAAAAATTAAGGGGAGATTCAATTGAGTCTGGTTCTTCAACTTGGGCACATGTATAATTTTTTTTTCCTTGTTGATTTATTTCTTAAATTGTAAGAAAATACGCTTCCTTGTTCACATTTATGTATTTATGTTGGACCATGTAGTTTGCTAGGTAATTCAAGAGAAACCAAACCTCTTCAATATTTCAATTTTCTTATTTGGAGATCCTTTCCTATACATATATTATTGAGCCTCCTTTAGTTTGAATTTTTTTAAATTAATAGAGCTTACAAACATGCAATTTGAGTAAAAGAACTTGAACATTTGCTTCATTATTTATGCCAATTTTTAGTTTCTTTGATGCTACTACAACAAGTTCCTTTCTCATCCTAAATAGTGCTTCCTACATTTGATAAACCCAAGTTTCCCTAGTTACTTCATCAAAATTTAATTTCATCCACCTTATCAAAAAAGTTGATGTTTTATTCGAATTGATTTGAAATTTTATTTTACAAATCCCATGAGAAAGATTCAATTAAAAAATTATTAATTAAATATATATAATATATTTATTCTTAATTTTAATAAAAATTTTATTAGTAAAATAACTATTTTATTATATTGGATTTTCCTCTTATCTTTTATATTTTATATTTTTTATGTTTAAAAAGAAAAAACTATCAAATTAAGCATTTAATCTAGTCCACATATTGTCATTCATATTAACAATTATATGAAAAGAAGTTATATAGTGTTTCTTCTAATCTTATATTGTATTTTAAGATTTCCATTGATTAAGGTTTTATTGGACCCTTGGCACCTAGAGTATAATCAAAGGCTTTCTCTCTTATGAATCATAGAAATAATATGTTCATAAATACATATAAAGTGTATTTTGGGGCCTTGCACTCAACAATAGTCGATCCCTGGTGGGATCATTAAGAACCATTCAACTTCACCAATAGATCAAGGACTCATTGACTTCTCAATACTTTATGAGAGAATAGGAATTAAGACAAACTTTGTAATACCTAGACACAATGTTATGTGAAAGTATAACCAAGTTCTATTATCCTCATTGCAGTAATATAAATAACTTTGTACATACATATTTTTGGGTAAGTAATCATGCAATAATAAAATTTTATAAAATTACGATTTCGAATTAAAATTGGATATTTGAATTAATATGAAATTTAAATCAATTTTTATAAGTATTTAATTTTTGTTTAGAGATGAGAAAGTGATGAAGAACATATTAGGAATCATTTTTTCACAATAGTGGAATTTTAGACATTGATTAAAAAAGTCAAAGTTTACAAATTGATTAACTCTCAACTATAAGTCAATTTTAGAAATTTGACTTTTAAAATTCAATTGTGTTGATTACCTAATATTTGAAGTTTTGTAAGGAATTACTATGTTTAGAAATACCTTTGGGTAATCTATTATTCTCCTCAATTAGATCATTAGTTGAATTGATAACAAATGGCCTCTAGTGGAGTTGGGATAATGTATGATGATGCAATTCTTTGATAAATGCTACTATATAAATACTTTATAATAATGATCTTCAATAATCCTTAAGTTGTCTTGGATTTTTTCCAATGAAGAAATAAACATATTCAAATATAACAATATAACACATAAATCTTTAGCTCCTATTCTAGATAATGTTGTCTCTTCCTTAGTTCTGGCTACTCCTGTTTCGGGTTTAGATGTTCCACCTGTTGTTGTTTTTTTTTCCAAAGGGATGTCTCCCCCTTCTTTTCGACAAGATCCAAACCTTTTTTCTGCTTTTTCTTAGACTGGAGTGTAACATAGAAAGAAATGTACTCGTAAGATGAGCTTTCTCTCAATTGACAACAACATTGCTAGTTCAAGACTGGGTGCTTGAATTGTTCTTTTGGTGGTCTATAGGCCATGTTTGGTCTATCATGTTGGTTACTTTGTTATTGTTGGGCTACTATCTTGTTTGCAGCTCTGTGGGTGGCCTATTATGTGTTCTAGAAATCTTGTTTTATCTTTGTTGTTTTGTTTTGGTTTGATCTGCTGGTTGTGAGGCCTATTTCACATTGTTGTTTGGGTTAGGGGCCACTTGCTTTACTAATAAAAACAACATAAATTTTAAAAGAAACTATTTAATTCTTTTACAATAATTAGCAAAACAATTCACAAAATTTTAATTTAAAAATTAAATTTTAAAAATCAAAATCAAAATTTATGATTATAGAAATTATTTAGATCAAATATAAATCCATAGATCTAATAAAATAAAAATAAATAAAAGATTCAAGATTATAATCGACCTTCAAGAATAAATTATAATAAAAATAAAATATTACGATATTATAAATTAAATGTACACAAAAATATACCTTTTGAAACTTATTATTACATAGAACACTGTAATTATAAATTAGAGGTGAAAGATGGACAATTAAATAATGTCTCTTTTAAACTAATTTTATGTTAGTATTATAGATTATAAAAGTGAAGTCTTTGTATAAATTTTCGTTCAGACTTTGTATGAGAGCGAAGATTAATATTTCAGAGTTTGATTTAAAATAAAAGAATTAAATAAGATTTTTTTTAACTTATTTTCTTTTCATATACTACAGTAATTGGAGGATGCTTTCAAGCTGTTCCCAGCCAAGAGATGAAGGGGAAGGTACAGACGGAAATTTTAGGCTCAGTGTAAATCGCCCGTTACGGGACATTCAAATTCACGACCTTGCTCAATATTATATTTACACAGACGTAATATGAAGGAATGCTAAAAGTGACACCTTTAAGAATAGACAAAATTCGTGCCATATTTAAAACAATCCCGTCATAATTTTTCCTCTGCCAGATTCGCATTCATAGTCTGAATCCGTTCGAGATTGACAAAGACATGAACTTCATTACTAACATGATTTCACACTTTGCATTCCTGGTAATCGTCAAGGCCGTTAAGTTATTACAAATATGTCTAACTCTCCAACCATTTTCTCTAATAACTGGCAGGTAGTTTGGCTTTAAAAAATTATAGTGCCCACGATGATCAACAGTCAGGTAGTTTGGGTAGTAGTAGCGCTATGTGTAATTGCGAGTGTGGGGGGAAGATCAACTAGATCGCTGTTTGGTAGATATTATTTCCATGAAAGAGGTCACAGCTATTGGCTCAGAACGCTTTTGACATCTGTGGGTTCTCCATTATTAATTCTCCCTCTTATCTTCCTTAGACCCACACAGTATTCCTCTTTATCCAGCCGATCTCTCAAAATCAAGTATCTCAGCACCTGTACAGCATTGGGCATTTTGGTGGCGGCCAATAATTATCTATACTCGATGGGCTTTTACTACCTGCCCGTCTCCACCTTTGCTCTTCTCTGCGCCACGCAGCTGGCCTTCACATCGGTATTTTCAATCCTCTTAGTGAAGCAGAGAATAAACCATTACGTTATAAATTCGGTGGTACTAATTATATTAGGCGCAGTTCTACTGGGCATCCAAGCCAAGGGCGAAAATCCCCGAGGGATTAAAAGTGGGGAATATAAATGGGGAATTGTCTCCGCCATTTTGGGATCCGCGCTCTATGGGTTTATTCACCCATCATTACAACTTGTTTTTAACAAGGTATTGGTAATTTTACACATACTTATAATGAAAAACTGGTAACTAAAAAGTTTTATTTTTATTCAGAAGTGTTTTAATTGTTGAATTGCTTAATATTTAAAAATAGTTCGAGAAGCGCAGCTTCATGGTGGTAGCAGAAACGCAGGCGTTGATTTGCACTGTGGCGAGCAGCGTTGCGGTGGTGGGATTGCTTTGCAGCGGCGACTTTAAACACATTAGTACAGAAGAGGGCCGTTTTCAGGCGGGGCAGACGGAATATCGTATGACGCTGATTTGGTCTGCCATAAGCTGGCAGATGTGCATTATGGGAAATTACGGACTCGTTTGCATGGTGTCTTCCTTGTTCTCCAATTGTCTATATATATATATACGTACAAGGGAAAAGTTCTTATTTTAAAAGAACTCTTTTTCAATCAAACTGAAGTTGTGTAAGTCTTCAAATATATATATTAATTCATTCATTGGTTTGATTTATGAAAGGAATCAATTATACAATTATTTTATTTTGGTAGCTAAAAATTATGTTTTATAAAAATAAAAGTTTTAATTAATAAAAAAATATTTTTAGTGAAAGTATCTTTGCATCACAATATAAAAGTACTTCAAATTATTACCTCAAACTCAACTTATTATATTTTTCAAGAAAAAAGTTATTTGTTCAGTGTCATTTTCAGCCCTTAGTGACTTGAATTCACATGTACATGGTTTCTATATATCGCCCTAAAAGGTTTTCAAATATAAAATCCAAATATTAAGCTATAAGTACAAACTTAAAAGACAAGGAAGATAAAAAGGGCAAAGCTAATAGAAGACCCAAGAAACCTTAAACACCACTAAGAACAACATTGTTAATAATTTATCATCTTTTAATGGGTTTTCCTTACATGCCTTAATTGAAGATTATTGAAAACCTATAGTTGAGAAAGAAGGTGTAGCAAATTGAACATTTTTTTCTCTTTCCTATAGAAAAAATATGTTTTTGATTATAAAAGTAGGGGTTAGGGCCCTAATCCCATATAGTAAAATATCAACAAACTAGTCTCATGACAATTAGATCATATCCACCAAAGCAGCCACAAAAAAAGTAAATGAAATGATATAGAGAACAAAACAACAATAGGCCACAACGCCAACCGACCAAACATAAAAAAGGAACCATGAAACCATCCATATAAAATAACAAATTATGCTATATTGTCACTAGTTATAATAAAAAAAAAAAGTGAAATTTACTAAGGAAATGAAATCTATGCACATAGTTATTTTGATTAACTACAAATACTTCTTTTAGGTAGGCCTAAATTGATTTCCTCAAACTTTAGAGCCTCCTTCCCTTCATGAATCCATTCTATGATAATGGGGTCATTTGTGACCCACCTACATTTGTGACAGTGAGTTGGGAGATGTAGGCAATAGGTTAAGAGTTTGAAGAAATTTGTGATTTGCAACCATGAGAATTTTTTAGGGAGGAATAGAGGAAAAAGAAGAGTAACATGCCTCATATGATTTGAGGTGCTTCTCAAAACTTCAAAAGGAAAATAAACATGCTTCTAAACCTACTAATGGGGTAGATGTAGGGCCTGTTGAATCCCTCTTATGTTGTTTTGTCCTTGATGTTATCTTATGGTTATCTGGCATCTTGATGGCTTGATGGTTATCTTCTCAGCTGATTATATTTTGTTTGGCACATTCAATTCATTGGTTTTATTACTTATTATCTTAGTGGCACTGATCGTTTAAACTCATGTGCAAATTACAAATGGTTGTTGAGGCATTCTGATTACTGGTCATTTTCTTAGGTGATACAATTCTCGTTACAAGTGATACAATTCTTGTTACATGCTCTTGATATTTACAAAAGTCTATTTTACTCATCACAAGTCCTTAAGTTTTCATGACGTTCTAAGGTGGAAATCTGACCTTGATATTTATTATTGAATATTATTTGGCACTTTATTTTGAAGTGCACCTTATATTTCTATCGGGTCTCATCATGGTTATTTAACATGGCTTAAATGTTGACAGTCGGTATAAAGCTTACTACGCTACCACTAGCAATTATGCCAGTGACTGTGGTAGTGCAGTAAGAGAACAAGACTGCAGCATGCAAGAATGCTACCGCTACGACGTGGGCAGTCAGGAAGGTAACCGTGGTAACGCGGTGGAAACTGCCACCGACAAGAAAGACTCCTACCGTTGTACCATGAGTTGTTACGTAGCTAACCATGGTAACGTGGTGGAAATGTCTAGCGGTTAGCTTGGAGCTACCGTTGTACCATGAGTAGTCCGAAGGGTGGCCGTAGTTGTGCGGTAAGAGAACAAATGTCAAATCTATTCCTTTTGACATACATGCCATTGATCTACCCATGGATTCCAAAGTGTTTATGTGATTTTTATTGTTTAATGTTTGTCCTCTCAGACTCCAAATGGGTTTCATATTTTGCAAAGGAATTCGCGTCGCTCGCATTGGAAGTTTAGGGCAAAACATTATTACTGTTGCTCAAAGGGTTTGAAACCCTATACTGGCCGCCATCATTGAATTATTTATCTCACAGCCGTTTCACTGTTCAAGTTGCTAGTCTATTGATCATTGGCAGCGTATTGGAAAATAGAAAGACCATGACTTTGGTCATTTCTCCTATCGGTTTCTTGCCATCTATTGGAAGCTCGAATGGGAAAAGAGATCAAGATGCTCTGTCTCCTCTCAGACATGGTAAATCTCTCATGAGAAATGTGTTTCTATTTTTTTTCTTAGGTATTATTCTTTCAGTTTGCTATACAGATCCGTTACTTCTCAAGCAAGGTTATTTCAAATTATGTTTTTCTTTGCAAAAAGAAAAATGGAAAATGTCTATTCCTTCATGGTTAGATCTGAAATGCATGTTTTTGGTTATGGAAGCATTGTTCTTTCAGTTACTTAATTTTGCAGTAGTCTTTTCAGTGGCTATTACTTTTGAAAATTGCATGCATGCTTTGATGTTGTGTGGCTAAAGCACTGGTTGTGCAGGCTACATGACAGAACAGGTTTCAGTCTGCCTTCTAAATCTATACATGCTTAAGGATTCCTGCAAGAAGACCTTATTCCTCTTGATCTTTCCCTTATGATCATGGTAATATCTAAAATTGTAGCTTGGCAGTAATTATGCAACCTAAATTTCATCCTTGGGCATCTTTCTTTGAAATGGGAAATCATGAAACTATTGTAACTATCCATGAAATTATGATATAATTTGTAACTTGTTGAAAACAGAGAGATTAGGGCTTAATCATCTCTATAAAACCTAAAAGGTATAAAAGGCAGTTCTTTTAAGAAGAGTAGATAGGGTATTTAGAGTGTGATGCTAAAAATTGGAGAACACAGTGTGTATTCAGATTTGTAGTTTTCTATATGGGAAAAGATTGGAAATAAAATAGTGAGAAAAGAGAGAAAGTATGAATGATTGTAAAACAGTTTGATGAGACTGTATTGTAATAGAGATAGGATTTTCCTCAAGATGCATCGAGATTTGATAATGCATGGAATTCTGAAGAGTCAATTTCGACTCTTGAAAATTCTATGTTTTGTTTGTCAAGAGGCACTTGAAAAAAATAAAGTGAAACAGAAAAGATCCTCTATACTATTATTTTTTTGTTCTATTGAATATCTGGAAAGGGGTTGGTGCTCCTTGAGATTGGTGTCTCTAAATAGAGGGGTTGGTGCTCCTTGAGTTGGTGCTCAGAGATCAGACATTGAGGCTTTATCAAAATAAATTATTGAAATGAAAGCCTGGAAAAGGTAGGAGGTTCAGGAGTGGTTTTTCTACCCTAGGAGGGTTTTCCACTCAACATATCTTGTGTTTATTGTGTCTCTGTGACTTTTTTAGCTTTAGCTCTTTACTGCTTTAAAATGCAATGTTACATTACTCATTTCAGTTTATATGATTGCATTCAAATACATGAATGACACTATCATTGAAAAATGAGAACATATGTATGGCTCTTTTTAGTTTCAGTTTAAAATATTTAAGAAGTTATAAACACTGATTCAGCCCCCCCCTCTCAGTGTATTTTCACTCCAACAATTAGTATCAGAGCCTAGGGTCCTCTGATAGGTCTTTCCAACCTAGGATTGATTCTAGACATGGAGTCTATTCAAAATGTCTCAAGCTCATGAAGGTACTTCCATGACTAGAGCTCCATTATTTGATGGAACTGATTATGTATTCTGGAAAATCAGAATGGAGACTTACTTAACTTCTATAGACCTTGATGTCTGGAGCATAGTATTGACTGGGTACACTGTACCAACTACTTTGCCAACTACTTCTGATGAAAAGAAGAGATATGGAACTAATGCAAGAGAAAAGCATGCTCTTCTATGTGCTCTGACTAAAGATGTCTTCATCAAAATCATGCACTGTAGTTCTGCTAGTGAAATTTGGACTAAACTTGAAACTATCTATCAATGAAATGAAAAGGTAAAACAGTCTAAAGTCCTCACTCTAAAACACTAGTTTGAAGAACTGAAAATGAGGGACGATGAAAAAGTAGTTGACTACTTTTTGAGAGTTGATGAAATAGTAAATGCAATGAAGGGTCTGGGAGAAGAAGTCAAGGAATTTGATGTAGTAACCAAGGTCATTAGAACCTTGCCAACAAAATTTGAGGCTAAGGTAGCTACTCTAGAAGAGAAGAAACATTTTACCTAGCTTACCCTTGATAGTTTAGAAGGCACGTTGACTGCCTATGAAATGAGGATTACTAAAAACAACCCCACTACAAAAGAAGCAACATTTAATGCTGAAAGGAAAGAAAGGGATGAGCTCTCTGAATCAAAATTTTTTAATTCTAAAGAATTCCATTTTGTAAGGAAACTGAAAAAAGGTTCTGGAAAGTATAAGGGAAAACTTCCCTTCAAATGATTTAACTGTGGCAAAATAGGTCACTTTGCTGCAAAGTGTCCCTATGGTGACACAAACAGTGATAATGAGAAATCTGAGAAATTTGCCAAGAAAAAGGCTTATAGACCCAAACAGAAATTTAAATTCAAAAAGAAGAAAAGTTTGTTTAGCAAAAATGATACAGACTCTGAATCTAATGACTCTCTAGATGAAGAAGATTAAAATCTCTTCATGGCTGAAATCTTTCAGGAAGATGAAACAAACAACAATGATGCTGAAGAAGGTGAAGTGGACTATGAAGGAGAACTAAAATGTGCTCTAAAAGAGCTGAGAAAAGTTAAGAAATATTTGCATGCTCAAGAACAGAATGCTGTTCAAGATAACACACAAGAGCAGCTCATTAATCTTGAGATAATTTCTCTAAAAACTCAACTTGAAGAATCCAAAAGAGTTGAAGATTGTCTTGATATTGACACAAGTTCCAAAGATCAAGAAATTTAGAAACTTGAACATGAGATTGTAGATCTCAGGAAGAATATCAAAAAGTATGAAAGCACGCTTAAACTAAATGACATGCTTAGTAAACAAAAATTAAACAAAGGCAAAACTGGTATGTGCTTTGGTAAAGGTGAATGCTCAAATGACAGTGAGAAGAACAATACTGTTGCTGGAAACAAAAAGCCTGAACACAAACACTCTGAGTTTGTCAAGGATCACATTCATCTTTCTAGGAGCAACAAAATGGTTTACAACTCCTACCCTCTCTTCTATGTGTATTGTTACTTCTGCAATAAGTTTGGTCACAAAGTAAATTCTTGCAGATTTGTGAATGCTAGAACTCCTAGATTTAGCTTTAGGCAGAATCATGGTTTTGCAAGACAAATTAGATGTTTTACTTACAAATTTTTGGGTCATTCAACAAAGCAATGCAATGCTGATCAGCAGAATAAATAGCTGAAAACCATCAAAGTTTGGAAACCCAAAGTAGTTAACAACATTGAATAGACTATGCTTGTTCAAACTGCTTTTCACTCTAAGAAGAAGGATCTATGGGTCCTAGATAGTGGCTGTTCAAAACACATGATTGGTGACAAAGAAAAAAATACAAATCTAGAAGACTATGTTGGTGGATATGTAAAGTTCAGAGAAAACTTTAGAATTCAAATCAGAGGAAGAGGTTCTCTATTTCTGAATGAAGACACTCCAATCTCAAATGTTTATTATGTAGAAGGATTAAAACACAACCTTCTAAGTGTCAGTCAAATATGTGACAGTGACTATCAAGTCTTGTTCACTTCACAAGGATGTGAAATCAAAAACCAGTCAGGTAAAGCTATTGCTGCTGGAAGGAGGACTAAAAGAAATGTCTACAACTTACTAGACACCTCTGGACATGAGAAAAATCATGGTATATGCTTAATGAGTTAGATTGAAGAAAGATGGTTGTGGCACAAGAGACTAGGCCACATTAATTTTGACAATATGGTCAAAATTAGCAAAAATCAAAATGTAAGAGGTTTTCCCTCTCTTAGAAAACCTAAAAAAGTTGTTTGTAAAGAGTGTCTAAAAGGAAAGCAAACTAAGGTTAGCTTTAAATCTAAGGAAAAAATTTCTACCAAGCCTCTGCAAATTGTTCATACTCACTTATGTGGTCCTACAAGGACTAGATCCATAAATGGTGAGAAATACCTCATGTTGTTTATTGATGACTACTCTCGTATGGTATGGGTTACTTTTCTCAAGAATAAATCAGAAGCATTTGAATGCTTTAAAGTTTCTAGAAAACTGATAGAAAGAGAAACGAACTTAAAACTGAAGTGTTTAAGATCTGACAAAGGTGGTGAATTCACCTCACAAGAATTCATAGATTACTGTGACAAACATGGCATAAAAAGATAGTATGCTGCTACTAAAACACCCCAGCAAAACGGGGTAGTTGAGTGAAAGAATAGGACTGTAAAAGAGATGGCAAGAACCATGCTGAATCAAGCAAATCTGGCCAATATGTACTGGAAAGAAGTTGTTCATATAGCTATTTACATTTTGAATAGAGTGCAGATCAGAGTGAAATCAAATTTCACTCCATATGATATGTGGTATGGAAAATCTGCCCAAATTAAGTATTTTAGAATATTTGGCTGCAAGTGCTTTATCAAAAGAGATGACGAAAACTTAGGCAATTTCCAATCTAAAACTGATGAAGGTATCTTTTTAGGATAATCTACACACAACAGAGCCTATAAATGCTTTAACAATAGGCTGAACAAAATTGTTGAATCTGTTAATGTTAAATTTGATGAAAATCTGTTGTTAGATGTTGAACCTATGCGGGATGATGAAGATGATGAATTTGAGCTTGATATAATCATTGGGAGCTTTGAAATTGCAAAACCTAAACCAAAACCAGCAAGCTCTAAACTTGCTGAAGCACAATCTGAAGATGCTTAAATCAGCTCAGAAAAATGTGAACCTAAAGTTACTTCAAAATCTCTTGCTAGAAATCATCCTAAGGATCTGATTATAGGAGATAGATCTATAGGAGTTCAAACAAGGAAAAAATCTATTTACTATGATGAAAAAGCTCACATAGTTGAGGTTACAACATTTTGTTTAATCACCAAAATTAGACTTGGGATCTAGTTCCATGACTAGATGACAAAAATGTCATAGGTGGCAAGTGGATATTTAGAAACAAACATGATGAAAATGGTCAAGTTGTTCACAACAAGGCTAGATATGTCTGCAAAGGATCTGTTGAGCAAGAAGGTATTGATTTTGGTGAAACTTTTTCTCCTGTTGCTAGGCTTGAATCCATTAGAATTTTCTTGGCATATTTTGTTTTCAAAAATTTCACTATATATCAGATGGATGTAAAAAATGCCTTTCTGAATGGATACTTAGAAGAAGAAGTTTACATAGAACAACCTAAAGGGTTTATATGTAAAAACAAACCCAATCATGTCTGCAGGCTGAAAAAGGCTCTATATGGCCTAAAACAAACTCCTAGAGCTTGGTACTCTAGATTGGATAGTCACTTACTATCACAAGGATTCATTAGAGGAGGAGTTGACAACAATCTATATGTTAAAATTGAAGGATTTGATATTTTTGCTGTTGAAATTTATGTTGATGACACCATTTTTGGTTGCAACAATATTGCCTTGAGTAAAAAATTCTCACAAATCATGGAATCTAAATTTGAAATGTCAATGTTGGGAGAACTATCATTTTTCTTAGGTCTCCATATTTCACAACTTGACTCTAGCATCTTTCTATCTCAAACAAGGTATGCAAAAGAAATGTTAAAAAGGTTTAAAATGGATGAAAGTCATTTTTTAAGCACCCCAATGGCTACTGGCTATAAACTTAGCAAAGTTGATGACTCCCCTACTATAAATTCAACTGATTATAGGTAAATGATAGGCAACCTATTGTATTTAATAGCCTCAAGACTTGACATAATGCAAGGTGTTTGCATGGTTGCTCGTTTTCAATCTGCTCCTAAAGAATCTCACATAAATGTTGTGAGAAGAATTCTTAAGTATATACAAGGTACAATTGATTATGGGCTCTGGTATCCCAGAAGCAATGATTTTTCTTTAGTAGCTTATACTGATTTTGACTGGGCATGATGTCTAGGTGATAGGAAAATCACCAGTGGTGCTGCTTTCTTTCTTGGTGATCGTTTAGTGGCTTGGCACAACAAAAAGCAAGAATTTGTTTCACTCTCTACTACTGAAGCAAAATATATAGCTACCACTTCTTGCTGCACTTAGGTAATTTGGATGTCATAGAAATTATCAATATGGGTATTGAAATTCCAAAACCAATTACTATTCTATGTGACAATACTAGTGCAATAAATATCTCAAAAAATCTAGTTATGCGCTTTCGAACTAAACATATAGCTATAAAATTTCATTTTCTTTGTGAAAAGGTGTTGGCTAACGAGGTATCTATGCAATATGTTCCTACACAAGCATAGGTTGCTGACATTTTTACAAAATTATTGGCTAAAGATGTTTTTGAGAGACATAGGTCTCGATTGGGAGTTTTCTCTCAATCTCTATTATCTTAAACAGTCTATCTTGGTGATAGGGGGAGCTAGTTAGATCTTCCTGCAGCTTATATTTAGCTACTCAAAGGTTCTTTCTATAGTTTTATGGCATGCCATAGTTGGTTATGGTTTATCTTTGTTTGGTCTCCCTTTATCCTTGTGTCAAAAAGGGGGAGAATTTTGAGCATCTGGTTACAGTTCATTATCTTTGTTTGGTCTCCCTTTATCCTTGTGTCAAAAAGGGGGAGAATTTTGAGCATCTGGTTACAGTTCATTATGTTTGGTTTGGTGGCTCAGTTTTGCCATCAAGGACAAAGGGGGAGTTTGTTGAATCCCTCTTATGTTGTTTTGTCCTTGATGTCATCTTATGGTTATTTGGCATCTTGATGGATTGCTGGTTATCTTTTCAGCTGATTCATATTTTGGTTGGCACATTCACTTCATTGGTTTTATTATTTATTATCTTGGTGGCACTGATCGTTTAACCTCATGTGCAGATTACAAATGGTTGTTGAGGTATTTTGATGACTGGTCATTTGCTCAAGTGATAAAATTCTAGTTACAAGTGATACAATTCTTGTTACATTCTCTTGATATTTACAAAAGTCTATTTTACTCATCACAAGTCCTTAAGTTTTCATGACGTTCTAAGGTGGAAATCTGACCTTGATATTTATTATTGAATATTATTTGGCACTTTATTTTGAAGTGCACCTTATATTTCTATCGGGTCTAATCATGGTTATTTAACATGGCTTAAATGTTGACAGTCGGTATAAAGCTTACTGCACTACTGCTGGCAGTTATGCCAGTGACCGCGGTAGTGCGGTGAATGTCGTTAGCGGCATGCAAGACTGCTATTGCTACACCGCGGGCAATCAGGAAGGTAACCGCGGTAGTGTGGTGGAAACCGCCACCGACAAGCAGGACAGTTATTGCTATACCGCAGACTATCAGATGTGTAACCGCAGTAACACGGTGGAAACTAGTGACAAGAAATACTACTACCGCTGTACCGCGAGTTGTTAGGGAACTAACCGCAGTAACACGGTGGAAATGTCTAGCGGTTAGCTTGGAGCTACCACTGTACCACGAGTAGTCCGAAGGGTGGCCACGGTTGTGTGGTAAGGGAACAAATGTCAAATCTACTCCTTTCGACATACATGCCATTGATCTACCCATGGATTCCAAAGTGTTTATGTGATTTCGATTGTTTAATGTTTGTCCTCTCGGACTCCAAATTGGTTTCATATTTTGCAAAGGAATTCGCTTCGCATGCATTGGAATTTTAGGGCAAAACATTATTACTATTGCTCGAAGGGTTTGAAACCCTATTTTGGTCGCCATCATTGAACTGTTTATCTCACAGCCATTTCACTGTTCAAGTTGCTAGTCTACTGATCCTTGGTAGCGTATTGGAAAATAGAAAGACAATGACATTGGTCATTTCTCCTGTCAGTTTCTTGCCATCTGTTGGAAGCTCGAATGGGAAAAGAGATCGAGCTGCTTTGTCTTCTCTCAGACCTGGTAAATCTCTCATGTGAAATACGTTTCTATTTTTTTTCTCAGGTATTATTCTTTCAGTTTGCTATACAGATCTATTACTTCTCAAGCAAGGTTATTTCGAATTATGTTTTTCTTTGCAAAAAGAAAAATGGAAAATGTCTATTCCTTCATGATTAGATCTGAAATGCATGTTTTCAGTTATGGAACCATTGTTCTTTTAGTTACTTAATTTTGCAGCAGTCTTTTCAATGGCTATTATTTTTGAAAATTGCATGCATGCTTTAATGTTGTGTGGTTAAAGCACTGGTTGTGCAGGTTGCTTGATAGAACAGGTTTTAGTCTGCCTTCTATATATGTACATGCTTAAGGATTCCTTCCAGAAGACCTTATTCCTCTTGATCTTTCCCTTATGATCACGGTAATATCTGAAACTGTAGCTTGACAGTAATTATGCAACCTGAATGTCATCCTTGGGCATCTTTCTTTGAAATGGGAAATTGTGAAACTATTGTAACTGTCCATAAAATTATGATGTAATTTGTAACTTGTTGAAAACAGAGAGATTAGGGCTTAATCATCTCTGTAAAACCTAAAAGTTAGAAAAGGTACTTCTTTTAAGAAGAGTAGATAGGGTATTCAGAGTGTGATGCTGAAAATTGGAAAACACAGTGTGTATTCAGATTTGTAGTTTTCTATATGGGAAAGATTGTAAATAAAACAATGAGAAAAGAGAGAAAGTATGAATGATTGTAAAAATTTTGATGAGACTGTATTGTAGCACAGATAGGATTTTCCTCATGATGCATCGAGATTTGATAATGCATGGAATTCTGAGGAGTCAATTTGACTCTTGAAAATTCTATGTTTTGTTTGTCAAGAGGCACTTGACAGAAATCAAGTGAAATAGAGAAGATCCTTTGTACTATTATTTTTTTGTTCTATTGAATATCTGGAAAGGGGTTGGTGCTCCTTGAGATTGGTGTCTTTAAATAGAGGGGTTGGTGCTCCTTGAGTTGGTGCTCAGAAATCAACCATTGAGGCTTTGTCAAAATAAATTATTGAAATGAAAGCCTGAAAAAGGCAACAGGTTCTAGAGTGGTTTTTCTACCCCAGGAGGGTTTTCCACTCAGCATATCTTGTGTCTATTGTGTCTCTATAATGTTTTTTACTTCGGCTCTTTACTGCTTTAAAATGCAATGTTACATTACTCATTTCAGTTTATATGATTGCATACAAATACATGAATGACACTATCATTGAAAAATGAGAACATATGTATGGCTCTTTTTAGTTTCAGTTTAAAATATTTAAGAAGTTATAAACAATGATTCACCCACCCCCCCTCTCAGTGTATTTTCACTCCAATAGGGCCAACATCTTTTTCCTTCAAACATAGCCACTAAGTTTCAAGATAGTTATTTCTAAGGATGCTAGTTTAAGAATCTAGATAGTCCTTGTAGTTTAGCTAATAGTAGTCTCCAAGAATACTAGCTTAAAAGTGTACTTCAAGAAAACTAGTTTGTAGGAAAATAAAATCCATAAGAAATTGAGACATATAAAAGGTAGGGGACATGATAGTCCATTGACTAAGGAACTTCTCTTTGTCAATGTTTTTATGTTGCATTTAGCTAGTACACCTCTTTGAAAACTTTATTTTAAGAGTTTCAACACCATGTCCTCTATCATACCACCAAATTCAAAGCATCCATAACACAATCCATCTAAAATTAAAACCTCAAGCATATGATAGTTGGCATTGGGATGATGCTATAATAGAAAAAAATGTGTTATACACCTTGCATAATAATTTTGCAATATGCAAATCATTTAGGTGTGGTGCATCTTAAGTTTCACACATCACACTAGGTTATACAATATTGGGGTTACAAGGCTGTATTGATCATATAGAATGTGTTTAATTTGAAAGGAGTATTTGGGAATACCCCCATAATTTGATATTGGGTTTCATGGTTTTATTTAAAATATTTTTAGTTTTGTGCAAGATTGACCTATATAAAAAAACACATTAGTATTGGTATGAGAATGTAGTATCCTAGAGTACACGAAAGAAAAAGAAGGTGACATATGTAGTGATATGAAGCATAAAGTGAGATGTGTGATGAAAATATTTAAATTTTCTCAATAAAATGAAGGAATATGACAAAAAAATTCTTACTACTAAAGAAGATGCATGATTGAAATGTGTGAATGTATTATAGTTTTTTTTGTTAAACATTAATAAGTTTGGTATATGTTGTGTCAAAAATTGTATACCGATACAATTTCACACTTATGTTTTGAACCTACCTTAGCCTATAATTTTATAATGGATTTTTCTATTATTACATTAATATTTTTTTTCTTGCACATGAAAAAAACAAGAGGTTACTAACACATATCCTCAATTTTTTATAAATTATCCTAGACATTAGTGTTACACATAGAAGCTTGCACGATGCACTAGAATCTAGCAAATTTTTGAAATTCAAAAATGTAATTTTTGCATGGATCATTCAAAATGTATGTTATAATTATCAAATGAGAAAGTAATGTCTCTTCCCTCTCATCTAAGAAAATATAACTCCCCCTTTTTTCAACTTCTCATAATATTTTAACAACTCTCACTCACTCAACTCCCAACTCTACTACTTTTGGGAAACTCTACCAAAATTTTAGTAGCTATCACAAACACTCTAAGGAGCACTCTTGACACTTTTATTTTATTCTTTCACATCAATGAGGTATTCTCAAAGGGAATACTTACTATCACACTCATGCATTCCTTTAGAATTTAATCCCTTGGTTTCTAGTAATACCTATAATTTTTACTATTTTGCAAGATAATCTATTTTGTATAAGAGACATCATAGACTAGATTTGACACCATTATAATTTATATACCAACTTTCAATCCTTAAAAAAACTAGGATTTAAGAGCATTTTATCATTTATCTTCATTTTCTTGTCCATGCAGGTAGAAATACAAAAATTGAGGTTTGACTAAGGCAAGCCTTGAAACAAACCTAATAATATTTCCCATCTTTGTGTGTGCAAGATAATGAAATTTAGAAATTAGGTCAAACATTCTAGAATTTTTTGAGGTAATTGACAAAGGATGAGAACACTTCATAATGACATTCACACTACATGTTGGAGTCTTGGAAAATGATCTTCTACGCTTAGTGATAGCTTTTTTTATTGTTATTCTATATTTTTTAGTGAATAGATTTATACATGTCATTATTTTTAATACTATAAGATAGACTCTAAGTATTTTCTCTATGCTCCATGACTCCAAATACATTAAAATATTATGTTTAAACACTCCTTTTATTTGATTTTTTGTAATTTCCTTAACTTTGTACATATACTTAAGAATTTGATACTTCTTTGAGGTAATGGAACAAATTAATTCTTGTAAAGATATTTTTCATAATATAAGAAGGGAAGGGATTTGAACCCAATTATAGAAAGAAGAAAAAAAATAACAAAGAAAACACAAAAAAAATGGTACCCTAACCAACACCAAACTTACAAATAGCTAAAGACCAGTTCTAAAGAGCACAAAAAATAGAAAATAATAACAAATATATTTCCAATTATTAATCAGGGAGCCCATCAACTCCTCCTAGGGAGCCATTGACAAAGATCTCTTGGAATTTTTCTGATATTTACTAGTAACATGTTGATCTTCAAAACTATCTTGCTTCTTTTTCTATTTCTTGATCTTCAAAGTCCCTGCCACCATAAGAAATACAACTTTTTCATTATTCTAGTAGAAATCTTCACCAAATCATAGAAATAATTTTCTATTTTATTTACTGTATGTATTGACTTTGGATATCATAGATGATTTTCCACTTGTTAGAACTCTTACAGTCTTTTTTCTCTTGCATTTTATTTTCCATAACAAAAACTATGGTTTTAAGAACCTCTATATCGAAACTAAGAGAATACATAAGGTCTTCCTAATTTTCAACTTACACATCATCCTCTTACTTTTCATTCTATTATTTCTCTTGGTCCTCTTCTTAGTCTTTCACAATTTTAGGATCTTCTTCCCTAGACTTAGAATCTTCATCTTTCCCTAAAGCATAATCCACCATTTTTTATGAGAAGGAGAAGCCATATAGAATTATTCAACCATTTCCTACTCTTCCTTTTCTTCTTCCTATCCTTCTTCACCTTCCCACTCTTTCTCATTTTCTTTCTATCCTTCTTCAACTTCTATCTCTTTATCATCCATTTCATTTTGAGGGAGAACAATCATCTCCCTAGAACCATTCCCATTAGTTAGAGGATTATGAAAAACATCTCCATTCTCATTAGGACCCCCTTCATTAAAAATATCCACAATCTTTCCTTTTTTATAAAATTCATTTTTAATTTTAGTTACATAGGTCTTAGCTAACCTAGACAACCATCTTCCCTTCTACATCTCTTTCTCGTTATTAACAAGGTCTTCATCGCCCAAAATTTGTTATTCCTTATGAGTGTTTTTTTTGGAATTCATACGATGTTGGGTCATTTTTTGTTGTGTTTTATTTCATTCTAAAAAAATTATGTTGTTGTTTGTTAAACAAAGATATTGTCTCTATGATTTTATCTATGGTTGTTTTTGTTGGGAATTAGTGTTCACATAGGTATATTAGGATGCATAAAATAATTAGGGGGGTGTTGATATAAATAAATATTATAATATTAAGTTGTTGAGAAACAACTTAATATTATTAATAATCATAAGGTTTGTTTTAAAAGGTAAGTTAATTAGTGGTACGTATGTTGAGTTGTTAAACGACTCAACATAAATAGGGAAGTTGTTAATGAGGTTTCCTATAATGGAGAATGGTAATTTAGTGGCCACCAAATTTACCCACATAAGAGACAATTTTTGCTGGATTCAATCCAATATATATGCCCCGAATTGTAAGAATGCTAGAAATTCCGTTTGGCGTGAGTTGTCTGGTTTTCGAAAATGTTTTGCTAATGAGCACTAGGTGGTCATGGGAGACTTCAATACTCCTCTCCTGAATGATGAAAAATTTGGGGGTTCTCAAATTAACTGGGATAGTATTTCAGGTCTCTCCGACTTCATTAACAGTAATGCCTTGATTGACCTTGACCTGCAATGTGCTTCTTATACCTGGACTAATAGGAGGTTAGGACTTGACTTGATCCAAGTGAGACTCGAAAGGGCCCTTGTTTCTGGTCAATGGTTTATAGACTATTTTTGTGCTTTGAGAGCTTTATCTAGGGTTGGATCTAATCATTTTCCCATTTGTTTAATGGTGGATCCTACTAAGGTGAAAAAGAACTCCCCTTTCAAATTCAAAAAATTCTGGCTATCTCATCCTCGAATCTTTGAGGAAACCAGTAGATGGTGGAATATTGATATTACTGGTACAGCTATGTTTAGGATTGCTAAAAAATTAAAGGAAGTGAAATTTAATTTGAGGAGATGGAAAAAGGATGCCTTTGGAAATATTTTTGGAACTAAGATGGAAATTAAGGGTGAAATTCAGGAGATCCAGGCTAAAATCCAGAAATGGGGGTACATTGATAATTACAGAGAAGAGATAAATAAACTTCTCATTCAAGTGGATGAAATCATTGCTAAAGAGGAAGTTTTTTGGCGACGAAGATCTAGGGTGTCTTGCTTGACTGAGGGAGATAGGAACACTAGATTTTTTCATCTGTCTGCTTTGAAACATAGGGCTGCTAACAGAATCGCTTACGTTGATGTTAATGGGATGAGGTTTGAGGAGGAAGATGATATTAAGAAACATGTTGTCCTTTTCTTCAGCAACCTTCTTTCTTGTAGTGGAGAGATTGTTCCTGAAGCTCAAGATTCCTTGATTGAGGCTATACCCCAGGTGATTGGTCACAACGAAAACTCTATGATCACTACTATTCCTTCCAAGGCTGAAATTAGGAAAGATGTTTTCTCTTTTGATGGCAACAAAGCTCCAGGACCAGATGGCTTTCCCTTATTCTTCCTCCAAGTGTTTTGGGAAATTGTTGCAGTGGATGTTGAGAATACTATCAAGGAATTCTTTGGATCAAGATGTCTTTTGAAAGAACTTAATGCTACTTTTGTGGTCCTTATTCCAAAAAAACTTGGGGCTTCAGAGTTTCAAGCTTTTTGGCCAATCAGCTGGTGCAATTCTATCTATAAAATTATTTCAAAGGTCTTAACTACAAGATTGCTTTCTGTGCTTCCTCAAATGATTGGTCCGCAGCAAAATGGTTTTGTGCCAGGTAGGTACATTCTGGACTCTGTTATTACTGTTCATGAGAATTTACATTCTTTAATGGTATCGAAGACTGAAGGGTTCATTCTTAAATTGGACATTTCCAAAGCCTATGATCGGGTTGAGTGGAATTTTTTATTTAAAATCCTAGCCAAGTTTGGTTTTAATAACAGAGTCATTCAGATAGTGAGCCAACTTGTGTCGACAATTACTTCTTCTGTCATTGTGAACGGGTCACCGTCGAGGTTTTTTTAGACTTCCAGAGGCCTCAGATAGGGAGATCCTATCTCTCCTATTCTGTTTACTATTTTGGCTGAGAGTTTGGGAAGAAATATTAAAAATTTTATTGATCAAAGATCCCTCGCTGGTTTAAGACCTTCCTCTTCTCTTCTAACCTATTCCCACCAACAATTTGTTGATGACACCATTCTCATGGGAAGATCTACCGTGGCTGAAGCTAAGACTTTCAAAAGAATTCTGAATCTTTATGAATCTACTTCTGGGCAAGTTGTTAATTGGGCTAAGAGTTCAATTTTCTTCCTCAATACTTCAGAGCATAGACAAGTTAAACTTGCTCAAATTCTTGGATGCCGGATTGAGCCCCTTCCATCAACCTATCTTGGTTTTCCTCTTTGCATTAAACCCTTGGACTTGTTTTGGATCTCTTTGGTTGAAAAATTCAATAAGAAGTTGTCAGGGTGGAAAGGAGCTCTTCTCAGTCAAGCTAGAAAAATCCAGCTTCTAAAGGCGTCCTTGCAAAATCTCCCTGTGTATGCTCTTAGCTTATTTAATATTCTTGCTAAATATGCTGAGGCCATTGAAAAAATTCAGAAAAGGTTTCTCTGGTCTGGAGTGGAGGATAAGAAGAGAATGTCATTCGTTGGATGGGATCTGGTGTGTAGACCTAAATCGAGAGGGGGCCTAGGTTTAAGAAAAATTAAAGTGCTGAATTTGTCCCTTCTTGATAAACAACTTTGGAGAACTCTTACTTTGAGAGGGGAATGGCAAGATACCTTAAAATCCAAATATTTTAGTAACTATGAGTCTCTTAATGAGGTTATAAATTCTTCTTTTTTACCTCATGGGTCTATTTGTTGGAATGATATGAGCAGAGGTAGAAAGTTGCTAGAAATGGGAACTAGTTGGCTGGTAGGAAAAGGAAATTATGTTAGGTTTTGGGAAGATAGATGGCTTTTTAAAAACCCTTTAATCAGAGATGAGAAATTCAGTAAATGGATGGATGATTGTAAAAGGGAATTTGGGGTCTTGGTTAAAGATTACTGGAGGAATGGGAGTTGGGTTGATTTGAAGACCATCAGTCAGGATCTTAGCTTGGTTCAGTCGGTCTTCAGGGCCCTAAGACTAGCTCAACACCAGGTGGATGATCTTGTTGTTTGGTTAGACAATCCATCTGGCCTTTTCTCAGTTTCTTCTGCTACTTCTATGCTGGCTAGCCCGATGCAGCCTCCGCCCTTCTGGGCTAAGGCCTGGATTAATCACCTGATTCCTAAAATCAATATTTTCTATTGGATAATGCTACAGAATAAGATTCTCACTTTGGAAAATCTGGGAAAAAGAGGAATTCAATTACCTAACAGGTGCTACATGTGCAGGAACAATGTTGAGACTGTTAATCATCTTTTTCTTCATTTCCCTTTTGTTTCACACATTTGGGGTAAAATTTTTGAGCTTCTTGATTTGGTTTGGGTTTCCCCTGCTTCTGTTGAAGACTTTTTCTTGCAATGGAAAGCTCCTTCAAAAAATCCTTTTGTGCGAAAGCTCTGGTCTTTTGTTCTACCTTTTGTTTCATGGAATATTTGGAAGGAAAGGAACAACAAAGTGTTTAGGGATAAAGAGATGGTGGAGGGGGACTTGCATGAAAAAATCGTAAGGGAAATAAAGGAAAATTTATCCCTAATCCCAAGAAAAATGGTTGATAAAGCTATTTGGTCTCCTTTTGATATTGCTATGGGTGAAAAGTGGAATTCTAAATTAGCAGTGTTAAATGTCCCCATGCCTGATGTTTGTTGGAGGGAGAATGCTAGTTGGTCTTTGTCACCTCTGGGTTGGTTGAAAGCCAATTTTGATGGTGTTGCTAAAGGCAACCCTGGGAATGCTGGTAGTGGGTGTGTTTTAAGGGACAACTTGGGGGCTTTTATTGCGGCTTTTGTTGTGGACATCGACACCCAAACTAATCATGTTGCGGAAGCTATAGGGGCTTATCATGTAGTTAACTTAGCTTTCAAGATTAATATGAAGTGTCTTTGGTTGGAGGGTGATTCTATGAATATAATAAATTGCATTCTTGGGCTTACCCCTCCCTCATGGACCATTAAAAAGTGGATCAAAGATACAATAATCTTATTAAGTAAATTCGATAAAGTGAAAGTGTCCCACGCCTATAGAGAAGCCAATAAGGTTGCTGATTATTTCGCCAATGAAGGGGTTAAGAGGGGCAAGGAAAACACGTGGAGGAAGAATGAATACCTCCATTCTGAGGTGAAAGCGCTAATTTATTATGATTCAATGCATGGAAGAGAATCTTGTCTTCGTCATGATGAAGAGGATAAAGATTAGGTATGTCGAATTCATTAGATTTGATCGAACCGATGTCATTTTCTTTTTCAAGAAGAGTCTCCGGCACGCTTTCTGGGTGTTTGATAAAATATGCTTAAACGGGACCTAGAGCAACTGTAGGGTGTGGTATAATAGAGCTTTGAAGATGGGGGGAAAGAGAAAACGTGTGGAGCTGAGCAGCTTTCAAGAGCATAGAAAGAATGCTAAGGCCTGGGAAAGAATTGAAAAGGGAGGTTTAGTCCCATTTCTGGAAAAGCTCCATGGTACTGACGAGAGGATGCTGGACTATTTTGCCAAAAATTGGAAAAATGGTGAGATTGTGTTGTTTGGTAGGAATGTTAAGCTGAATGAGGAAATAATCAGTGAGATTACTGGTCTTTCGACTGAGGGTGTGAAATTTTATCAGGACCATCAGTTCTCTGATGAAGCAGTCATAAGATTTCCTAAAAAAGACAAGGAGAAGGTTAAATTGGTTAAGGTTGCCAATAGCTACTTTGATGTGGAGCCCATTAAATCTATCTAGAGGAATGTTTTAAGAGTTATAATGGATTATATCACGGTTGGCGGGTGCTTCACCAAGGCGTATGGTTATCACTTTGCAATTCTAAACCATTTCCATCACAAGGTTCGTATCTCTTTGCCTTTTTACTTATTCTCTTCTTTGAAGAATTGCCTTGATGAAGTTGAAAGAAACCCTAGGAGGACTTCTATTATTCACCTTGGTCTTGTCAGGCTCATCTATGAGCATTATCAAAATTTACCTACTTTGCCTAAAATTGTTGATATTGGGGAATTGAATGATGAGGATACTGAAAGTAGCAGGGAGAATGACCCCTTGGCCCATCTTGCTTGTGCCCTTGTTGGTCCTAATACCATTGCTCCCCAGTTCATGTCTTATCGGAATGAACTTATGGATTCTGCTCCACCTTCATGTCCTAATCTGCAGCCTTTGCACGATTGCCCTATCCCGGGTTTTGCCTTGTCGCCGTGTCTTAATCCCCAGCCGTCTCCTGGCTACCCTACTCCGGGTTTGGTTTCGGGTTTTAAAGGTACCTCTGTTATGAAATTAGTCTCGTACTCTAGGAATTCTATGGAAATTCTTTCTGATAAACCTATGGTCAGTAAAGAGTCGGCCCCTAGTGCCCCTGCGTCTAGTGGTTTTGGGAATACCCCTAATGATTCCCCTAATCAGGATGAAATTAATTCTGCCTTGAATAAGCTCAAGACTGAGGACATTGTGAGTGTGGCAGAAAAAATTATGGATGGCCTTTTCACTGTTCTCAAGTGGACTCAGAAGGATGTCTATGATTTGAAAGGCCGTAATAGAGATCTCAGCAACAGAGTCATGGATTTGGAGCAGAAGATTAGCTGGAGTCGTAAAGAGAATGAGGGATAAGAAACCCCCTTACCAAGGAAAATTCAGCATTCGCAGGAGGAAAGATTGACCAGGATCGAGTGTAATTTGTCCAAGATTGGCCAAAATATTAAGGCCACTATGGAGAATAATCACAAAATTGCCAGGCATAACACCATTATCATCAATGCTATGGTGGAAAAGCTCAAAAAAAATCAAAAGGGCTCGCTGGTCGTGGATTTGGATGTGGACAGGGGTTGCAGCAAATTTGCTGTTGAAGGGATTTCGACTCGCACCTAGGCTAATACGAAGAGGAAGACCCCAATTTCTTCACATATGGTTCAAATCTTCAAGCAGGGGTTACATGATATGAAGGATGTTGAAAAGGAGGCCGAGGAGTTGATGAACACCTTGGAGTAGTGCGGTGGTGTTTGTTTCTGGCTTTTTGGCGGTCCTTTCTTTGGACCCTGTTGTCTCTTTCTGTTGTCGTTTCCTTTTTAGGACAACTGTTTGTTTGTTTGGACTTGTTTTGCTCTATCTTTTGGTGTTTTAACTTTGTGGTTTCAGGTCCTTGTAAAACCTATTTTTTCCTTTTCAAAAACATCTAGTTGTTAGTTATGAAATGTGAAGTAATGCTTTGAGTTTGAAGGATGTGCAATGTAATGTAATCAATGATGTACTATAAACTACATAGTATAGCCATTCTTTTTTATGCTATTGTATATTGATATTTAACCATTGCTAAAGATAAAAATTTCAAAGATTTTAATCATGCACATGAGGAACGAATTAAGTTTTGATTGTCAACTTCTATATATCAAATTATCCAATAATCAAGTGTATGTCCATATACAAAAATGGCATCAATGCCAACTCAAACAATTTTTTACAAAATGTGGCATATGTCATCTCAATATCTATTCAAAATTTACATGCCAAAATGTCTATTTCATCATAAACTACTGGTGGATCATCAAAATGGAGCCTCTTTGAAGCACTCGTTGGCTCTGAAAGTAGATGCACAAGAAAAATTCAAACCACAATTGAGATTAATAATACCTACTCCTACTCCTTCAGGCATTGTGACACTTGTCAACAATGATGTATAGCTCATAATTGCCTGTACATAAAAATGACAAGTACATATGAAACTACCAATCTATGTCAATATATGTATAATCAATATAAGATCTTAAAAATCTTAATTCAATCCAATTTAAGTTCAATTACCTTCCCCATATCTTACTTTGCACCTCCATAGTCTCGACAAGGTTGCGCTATGTGTAATTGCGAGTGTGGGGGGAAGATCAACTAGATCGCTGTTTGGTAGATATTATTTCCATGAAAGAGGTCACAGCTATTGGCTCAAAACGCTTTTGACATCTGTGGGTTCTCCATTATTAATTCTCCCTCTTATCTTCCTTAGACCCACACAGTATTCCTCTTTATCCAGCCGATCTCTCAAAATCAAGTATCTTAGCACCTGTACAGCATTGGGCATTTTGGTAGCGGCCAATAATTATCTGTACTCGATGGGCTTTTACTACCTGCCCGTCTCCACCTTTGCTCTTCTCTGCGCCACGCAGCTGGCCTTCACATTGGTATTTTCAATCCTCTTAGTGAAGCAGAGAATAAACCATTACGTTATAAATTCGGTGGTACTAATTATGTTAGGCGCAGTTCTACTGGGTATCCAAGCCAAGGGCGAAAATCCCCAAGGGATTAAAAGGGGGGAATATAAATGGGGAATTATCTCCGCCATTTTGGGATCCGCGCTCTATGGGTTTATTCACCCATCATTATAGCTTGTTTTTAACAGGGTATTGGTAATTTTACACATACTTATAATGAAAAACTGGTACCTAAAAAGTTTTATTTTCATTCAGAAGTGTTTTAATTGTTGAATTGCTGAATGTTTAAAAATAGTTCGAGAAGCGAAGCTTCATGGCGGTAGCAGAAACGCAGGCGTTGATTTGTACTGTGGCGAGCAGCGTTGCGGTGGTGGGATTGCTTTGCAGCGGCGACTTTAAACACATTAGTACAGAAGAGGGCCGCTTTCAGGCGGGGCAGACGGAATATCGTATGACGCTGCTTTGGTCTGCCATAAGCTGGCAGATGTGCGTTATGGGAAATTACGGACTCATTTGCATGGTGTCTTCCTTGTTCTCCATGGTGGTCAGCACTTTTGCACTGTCGATTATACCAATGTTCGCTCTGTTTATCTTCGACGATGAAATAAATTCGCTAAAGGTGATCGGAATGCTGTTAGGGATTTGGGGGCTTGTTTCCTCTGCTTATGGCTGGTACCAAGAATCGAAAAAGGCTGAGGAGCTTCAATTTCAGGCTGGCTTAGTGTAGATGTCCTTCACGTATTCAAGAATGTAATGGCTTACAGATATGAAATTTTCTAATAATTCATATCATCAGTGTTTTAGATTACATAGCGATTTATTATCTAGCTGCCTCTCTTCATCTTATGATTCATTATCTGCTCTTGCTCTTTTCATTCTTATAATAGAAATGATTAGACAGTTAAAATCCAAATATTGAATATTTACCTATAAGACCTTTTTCTAATCACAAGTAATATATAAATAAAATGCATTATTACTAATTGACTGCGAATGTGCATAACTTTGAAACATTAAGACAGAGGCGACATACATGCTAAGCAGTTTCAATGAAGACAAATAGGCACTCTTTATGTATTATGGGGCTGAACAATCAAGTACTAAATTAATTTAATCTACGCGTTGAGCGACTTTTCTTTTCTGTCATTGGGTGTATGCCGGTTAACTCGCTGCAAGAGAGGTTTCAAGATTTAGAAACGCTGGCCCATCCATAATATGTTAAAGCAGATTAACATAGGTGGGGTCTAAAACGCAGGTACAAGGGAAAAGTTCTTATTTTGAAACTACTCTTCTTCAAACAAACTAATTTGTGTAGGTCTCCAATTGTGTATATATATATATACGTACAAGGGAATAGTTCTTATTTTAAAAGAACTCTTTTTCAATCAAACTAAAGTTGTGTAAGTCTTCAAATATATATATTGATTCACTCATTGGTTTTTTTTTAATGAAAGGAATCAATTATACAATTATTTTATTTTGGTAGCTAACAATTATGTTTTATAAAAATAAAAGTTTTAATTAATAAAAAACTATTTTAAGTGAAAGTATCTTTGCACCACAATATAAAAGTACTTCAAATTATTCTATATATCATTTTAAAAGGTTTTCAAATATAAATCCAAATATTAAGCTATAAGTACAAACTTAAAAGACAAGGAAGATAAAAAGGGCAAAGCTAATAGAAGACCCAAGAAACCTTAAACACCACTCAGAACAACATTGTTAATGTTAGGGTCACTTTTCCTCATTACTTGCTTTGTTCCTTGAATAATAGTATTGTGGAACACATAAAAAACCCTAAAAAGAATCTGATCCTGCATTCTGGCCTAATTCAGCTTATCCATGAGCATTTTACAAATATGTCGGCCTTGTTTAACCCTGTTTCGGCCTCAGCCTCAGAAGGATATGCGACTGAGTCTAGCACGTTTGAGGGAAAAGATGACCCAGAAACTGAGTGGGCTGAGGAAGACACTCCCCCCTAGTAAGAAAAAGAAGAAAACCCTTCAGGGTAAACCCTTGAACAAAAAAGACTGCCCTGTGAATACCCCCATTGGTACTTCTCAGGTGAAGAATGCCAAAATGAAGGAGCCCCCTATAAATAAGTTGGTTTCTTATTCATGGGATTCTCCAGATGAGAATTCTGCTGCTCCCAAAGACTCTAAGGACTCTTTTACCTCTTATCCTGCCACTAACAAAGAGAACATACCCAAATTCCCTTGTGACCTCAACCCTGAAGACCACTACTTCAAGCCAGACCGGGAATTTCTTGATGATATTCTAGCTATTGTGAGAAATGGTGTTGTGGACTATTTCAGAATCATGAAATGGGTTTTTCATGAGATAAAGGACATCAATTTAAAAAATAGGGCAGCCACTAGCAAGTTGGAGGTGATGGAAGCTAAAGTGGCTTCCCAGAATTTGGGTGAGGTTTTATGGACTGTGGAAGAGAAGATGGCGATGCTTGAATGCTTTCAAAGAACGGTTGAACTCATATACAAGATGAAGAAGGACAACAAGAACAAGGTTAAACACTTGGAAAAGGAAATTGGCAAGACTAGACATACTATGAAAACCATCATGGAGCATAACCACAGAGTTGTGAAACATAACGCTACAATCTTGAGCGGTATGGTGGAGAAAATGGAAAATACCCAGCAAGGGTCGTTGATTATGGATCTGGAAGTTGACAAGAATAAAAGTAAGCAGGAGGATTCTGGCCCCTCGAAGAGGAGAAGAGCCAACATGAAGAGAAAAGCGGATTCTTCACCTCTGGAGATTCAGGAGCTGAAGAAGGTGACCCAGGAAATTTGTAACCTTGAAGCTGAGGTTGTTGAGATTTTAAAGTCTCTTGGTTAGCTTTCTGCTGGCTCTTGGTTGTTGGCTACTGTCCTTTTTTGCTTTTTCCTATTTCACAACCTTCCTTTTTTGGGTGCTTTGATGGTTTATTATTATTTTTCTTGTAAACTCTATGGTTTTGGGTCCTTGTAAAACCTGTTTTTTCCTCTATCAAAAGAATTGCTAATATTTTATCATCTTTTAATGGGTTTTCCTTACATGCCTTAATTGAAGATTATTGAAAACTTATAGCTGAGAAAGAAGGTGGAGCAAATTGAACATTTTTTCTCTTTCCTATAGAAAAAATATATTTTTGATTATAAAAGCAGGGGTTAGGGCCCTAATCCCATATAGTAAAATATCAACAAACATGTCTCATGACTATTAGATCATATTCACCAAAGAAGACACAAAAAAAGTAAATGAATTGATATAGAGAACAAAATAACAATAGGCCACAAGGCCAACCAACCAAACATAAAAATGGAACCATGAAATCATCCATAGAAAATAACAAACTATGTTATATTGTCACTAGTTATGATAAAAAAAAGTGAAATTTACTAAGGAAATGAAATCTATGCACATAGCTATTTTGATTAACTACAAATACTTCTTTTAGGTAGGCCTAAATTGATTTCCTTAAAATTTAGAACCTCCTTCCCTTCATGAATCCATTATATGATAATGAGGTCATTTGTGACAATGAGTTGGGAGATGTAGGCAATAGGTTAAGAGTTTGAAGAAATTTGTGATTTGCAACCATGACAATTTTGTAGGGAGGAGTAGAGAAAAAAGAAGAGTAACATCCCTCATATGATTTGAGGTGCTTCTCAAAACTTCAAAAGGAAAATAAACATGCTTCTGAACCTATTAATGGGGTAGATGTAGGGCCAACATCTTTTTCCTTCAAACATAGCCACTAACTTTCAAGATAGTTATTTCTAAGGATGCTAGTTTAAGAATCTAGATAGTCCTTCTAGTTTAGCTAATAGTAGTCTCCAAGCATACTAGCTTAAAAGTGTACTTCAAGAAAACTAGTTTGTAGGAAAATAAAAACCACAAGAAATTGAGACATATAAAAGGTAGGGGACATGATATTCCATTGACTAAGGAATTTCTCTTTGTGAATGTTTTTATGTTGGATTTAGCTAGTACACCTCTTTCACAACTTTATTTTAAGAGTTTCAACACAATGTCCTCTATCATACAATCAAATTCAAAGTATCCATAACAAAATCCATCTAAAATTAAAACCTCAAGCATATGATAGTTGGCATTGGGATGATGCTATAGTAGAAAAAAATGTATTATATACCTTGCATAATAATTTTGCAATATGCAAATTATTTAGGTGTGGTGCATCTTAAGGTTCACACATCACACTAGGTTATATAATATTAGGGTTACAAGTCTGTATTGATCATATAGAATGTGTTTAATTTGAAAGGAATATTTGGGAAATACCCCCATTATTTGATATTGGGTTTCATGGTTTTATTCAAAATCTTTGTATTTTTGTGCAAGATTGACCTATATAAAAAAACTCATTAGTATTGGTATGAGAATGTAGTATCCTAGAGTACATGGAAGAAAAATAAGGTGACATATGTAGTGATATGAAGCATAAAGTGAGATGTGTGATGAAATTATTTAAATTTTCTCAATAAAATGAAGGAATACGAAAAAAAGTTCTTACTACTAAAGAAGATGCGTGATTAAAATCTATGAATGTATTATAATTATTTTTGTTAAACATTAAGAGGTTTGGTATATGTAGTGTCAAAAATTGTATACCGGTACAATTTCACACTTATGTTTTGAACCTACCTTAGCCTATAATTTTATAATGGAGTTTTCCATTATTACATTAACATTTATTTCTTGCACATGAAAAAAACAAGAGGTTACTAACTCATGTCCTCAATTTTTTTGAAATTTTCCTAGACATTAGTGTTACACATAGAAGCTTGCACGATGCACTAGAATCTAGCAAATTTTTGAAATTTAAAAATGTAATTTTTGCATGGCTCATTCACGATGTATGTCATAATTCTCAAATGAGAAAGTAATGTCTCTTCCCTCTCATCTAAGCAAATATAACTCCCCCTTTTTTTCAATTTCTCATAATCTTTTAACAACTCTCACTCACTCAACCCTCAACTCTTCTACTTTTGGGAAACTCTACCAAAATTTTAGTAGCTATCGCAAACACTCTAAAGAGCACACTTGGCACTTTTATTTTATTATTTCACAACAATGAGGTATTCTCAAAGGGAATAATTACTATCACTCATGTATTCCTTTAGAATTTAAACCCTTGTTTTCTAGTAATACCTATAATTTTTACTGTTTTGTAAGATAATCTATTTTGTATAAGAGACAACATAGAATAGGTTTGATACCATTATAATTTATATATCAACTTTCAATCCTTAACACAACTAGGATTTAAGAGAATTTTATCATTTATCTTCATTTTCTTCATTTTCTTGCAAGCCTTGAAACAAACCTAATAATATTTCCCATCTCTATGTGTGCAAGACAGTGAAATTTAAAAATCAAGTCAAACATTCTAGAAATTTTTGAGGTAATTGACAAAGGATGACAACACTTCATAATGACATTCACACTACATGTTGGAGTCTTGGAAAAATATCTTCTACGCTTAGTGATAGGTTTTTTTTATTGTTATTCTATATTTTGTAGCGAATAGATTTGTACATCTCATTATTTTTCTATAAGATAGACTCTTAGTATTTTCTCTATGCTCCATGACTCCAAATACATTAAAATATTATGTTTAAACACTCCTTTTATTTTTTATTTTGTAATTTCCTTAATTTTGTACATATGCTTAAGAATTTGATACTTCTTTGAGGTAATGTAACAAATTAATTCTTGTAAAGATATTTTTCATAATATAATAAGGGAAGGGATTTGAACCCAATTATAGAAAGAAGAAAAAAAATAACAAAGAAAACACAAAAAAAATGGTACCCTGACCAACACCAAACCTACAAATAGTTAAAAACCAGTTCTAAAGAGCACAAAAAATAGAAAACAATAACAAATATATTTCCAATTATCAGTTAGGGAGTCCATCAACTCCTCCTAGGGAGCCATTGACAAATATCTCTTGGATTTTTTCTAATATTTACTAGTAACATGTTGATCTTCAACACTGCCTTGCTTCTTTTTCTATTTCTTGATCTTCAAAGTCCCTGCCACCATAAGAAATACAAATTTTTCATTATTCCATTAGTAATCTTCACCAAATAGTAGAAATAACTCTCTATTTTATTTTCTCTATCTTAGTATTGACTTTGGATATCATAGATGATTTTCCACTTGTTAAAACTCTTACAGTCTTTTTTCTCTTGCATTTTATTTTCCATAACAAAAAAATTGGATTTAAGAACCTCTATATTGAAACTAAGAGAACACATAAGGTCTTCCTAATTTTCAACTTATAGATCATCCTCTTCCTTTTCATTCTATTATTTCTCTCGGTCCTCTTCCTAGTCTTTCACAATTTTTGGATATTTTCCCCTCAACTTAGAGTCTTCATCTTTCCCTAAAGCATAATCCACCATTTTTTATGAGAAGGAGAAGCCATATAGAATTATTCGTTTCCTACTCTTCCTTTTCTTCTTCCTATCCTTCTTCATCTTCCCACTCTTTCTCATATTCTTCCTATCCTTCTTCAACTTTTATCTCTTTATCATCCATTTCCTTTTGAGGGAGAACAATAATCTCCCTAGAACCATTCCCATTATTTAGAGGATTATGGAAAACATCTCCATCCTCATTAGGACCCCCTTCATTAACAATCTCCACGTTCTTTCCTTTTTTATAAAAATCATTTTTATTTTTAGTTACATAGGTCTTAGCTAACCTAGACAACCTTCATCCCTTTTGCTTCTCTTTCTCGTTATTAACAAGGTCTTCATCACCCAAAATTTTTTATTCCTCATGAGTGTTTTTTCTAGAATTTGTACGATGTTGGGTCATTTTCTGTTGTGTTTTATTTCATTCTAAAAAAATTATGTTGTTGTTTGTTAAACAAAGATATTGTCTTTGTGATTTTATCTATGGTTGTTTTCATCTATGATATTAATCTAATACCTAATGTTAGACCCCTATTTGTTTCTTCACATAGAGATATTTTGAACTATGAAGTGAATTTTACAGTTATTTGGTGGTTTTACATTTCTATTTATTTTGTTTTCCTTATTCTTGAGGTTATTTTTGTGACAATTTTCTTGACAAAATTTCTTACTATTGAACTGATACCTGCAATGGCTGATATAACTATGCTCATATAGAGTGATTCAAGCACATATAGATCCTCTTTCGTGAACAAGAGAATTCTATAATTATAGATTGTTTGTGTCTTCCTCTTGTAGTGTAAACCTTTGAAAAGGCTTGTGGTAGATCAACCATGCCAAGTCTTCAAGATATAACCTTTATTTCCTCTTTCATTATAGATGATAGTTTGTGATCTAAAATAATCATGAGCTATAAAAATATTATGTTTATTATAGTTAATCATAACCTGATTGTATTCAAGTTTAAAGCATTGTGGAAAGAGTTGTAGGCTACAATGGAAAATTACCTTAATCTAAAGGTCAAACAAGGTAACATTTCACCAGATGAAGAAGAGCTTATAATAAGACTACATAGACTGTATTTGATATGGCTATTATTTTCAAAGAATTCAAGCGAGATGTACTCTGAATGCATGTCATTCCTCAATCTTCGCTTGATTGTCTCTGTGATTTTATCTATTGTTGTTTTCATATTTTATATTACTCTAATACCTAGTGTTAGACCCCTATTTGTTTCTTCACATAGAGATATTTTGAACTATGAAGTGAATTTTACAGTTATTTGGTGGTTTTAAATTTTTATTTATTTTGTTTTCCTTATTCTTGAGGTTATTTTTGTGACATTTTTAGATTGAAAAAAATTCTTACTATTGAACCGATAGTTGCAATGGCTGATAGAACTATGCTCACATAGAGTGATTCATGGACATATAGATCCTCTTTTTTGAATAGGAGAATTCTATAATTATATATTGTTTGTGTCTGCCTCTTGTATTGTAAACCTTTGACAAAGCTTGTGGTAGATCAACCATGCCAATTCTTCAAGATATAACCTTTATTTCCTCTTTCATTATAGATGACAGTTTGTGATCTAAAATAATCATGAACTATAAAAAATATTGTGTTTATTATAGTTAATCATAACCTGATTATATTAAAGTTTAAAGCATTGTGGAAAGAGTTGCAGGCTACAATGGTGGAATTACCTTAATCTAAAGGTCAAACAAGGTAACATTTCACCAGATGAAGAAGAGCTTATAATAAGACTGCATAGATTGTATTTGATATGGCTATTATTTTCAAATAATTCAAGCAAGATGTACTTTGAATGTACGTCATTCCTTAATCTTCGCTTGATGGCATCAAGGAATGGCTAAACTCCATGGATATAAAGTATTATGAAAGCAAAATGAACTTGAATTGGTGGCCAATTTTGATGACTATTACTAATGATCCAGATAAATTTATTGAAGATGGTGGTTGAGAATTTTTGAATATGGAAGCTAGTGATTTTGATTCTGATAATTCAGAAGAGTAAGATCAAGGGTATGAACCCTCTATTATAGAAGAGGAATCGAAATTAGATTTCATGTAGCCACCATCAAGAGTGTTACAAGCCAACAAGATGGAGGGAATTATTATATAAGGATAATTTTTAATGTTGCAGCTATGGGCTTTAATGCCAACTAAAATGGCGAAATTGAAATTCCCTAGTAGTATTTATGTTAAGGAAATTTCCTTTAGATGCAAGGATTCAAAGAACATCAACCACATGATACAAATGATTAAATCCAAGAGACAATCTGTAGAAATGAAAGAGTCTGAAAAGGCAGAGAGAGCTACATTGGTGACTCAGGAGAAACTTCATCTTTCAAAAAAAATCCAATTAGGCTGGCAGACATGTGGATTAGGCCAACATTTGGTGGAAGAGGAAGAAAGATGACTGGAACTCTAGAGGCCCACCATAATGGATTTCAGTATTCAACCATGAGAGCAGAAGAGAGAGTTGATATCATGTATCAAAACATTAAGCATGCATTCTTCCAGCCAGTGGAGAAGGAGATGATTACTTTGCTTCATTTTCATTTGCATAACCATATCATGGCGTGAGAACCAAAAAGACCAAGGATACCCAATTTTATGTGGAGGTAATGGATATGGTCCAAAATTTAGGAGGGACAAGAAGGTCAATGTATGATCCTAATGAAATTGAGGAACAAAAAAAGGAGAGGGATAGGACTGCAGAAACAAAAAACATGTAAGAGAGCTATGGGAGCAACCTCATCTAAAAGATTAGATTACATAATCATGGACTGCAGAAACACAAAACATGTTAACAAGAAAAGAAGCTAAAATTGCAGATTGATTATATCTCACAAATAAGATCATGCTATCCATAATGCATGCACTCATTTTAAGGTATTCAAAAAGTAAAATAGAGATAATTCTCCCCACTAAAATACAAGCATACATAGTAACCAGGGATTAAATTCCTTTAACAATTTTCTTAAAAACATACAATGATAAAACAGTTAGCTTTGAATTAACAAGGATAAGGATAAGAAATTACGATTCTCTTCTAGATGTAGAAGGGTGCTTCACTTGAGCACCCCCCATGTAGGTCTCCTCCCTTCCTCTCTTCATTTATATGACCACCAATCTCACCTCAAGCTGCTCTTGCAAAAAAAAAAAATCATATTCAAAATGGATATAAATTCAAAACCCAGCACAAAAAAAATAAATAAAAAACACAAAATACGAGAAAACACCAAAATTAAGATTAGGCTCCTCTAAAACCCAAGAAAAAAATTAAAAAAAGAATCACATAAAATTGAAGCTTCTGGAAAAAAAGTATTTGAACACATATTTGTGTCAAGAGGTGAAGAGATCGAGACTCGTGGAGCTTATTTCATTTTCACTACCTTGTCTCAATTTTTTTTCTTTCTTTAATAGATCTTTGCAAGCTTAATGGCAAATTAAAACTAAATGCTTTTATTGAAACCCCAACTATTATTAAAGCCTTCTTAAAAAGGAGAATCAATTTAAAACATATACATGCAAGGCCTTTCAGGACTTAAATAGACTAGCCTCTGCACTAAACAATTTTCAAAAACAAACAAAGGACATTGCAATATAATACAAAAGAAAATAAAAAACAAAAGTAAATTGTGAACCAAAATGAGCACCAAAGACCTTGTTTTGAAGCACAAAAATCCGTTGTTCAAAAAACTTTGAACCTCCACCGGTTCGCTACAACAAAAATCAATCACAATTCCATCAAATCCATGAAATACTAAGGCATAAACATATCGTAGTCCTCCTGTTTCTCCTCCTCCTTAAGGATTTGTCAAGTGACTAAGAGAGCTATGGGAGCAACCTCATCTAAAATATTTTGAACTAGTGTTTGATATACCATTTAGAGAGCTTTGTTTTCATAGAGTTCTTTTCACATCCTTTGCTTTTATTTTTCCTATGGTAAACTGTTTGGTAGAGTTGGTGGAATTACCTTTCTTAGTAATCGCTATTAGTGAGATTGATAATTGTTAACCTTGAGAGAGTAGGACTTGGGCAAAAGGAATTTGATATGGCTATTTTTTTCAAAGACTTCAAGCGGGATGTACTCTAAATGTACGCCATTCATCAATCTTCACTTGATGGAATCAACGAATGGCTGAGCTCCATGGATATAAAGTAATATTAAAGTAGAATGAACTTGAATTGGTCGTCAATTTTGAAGACTATTACTGATGATCCAGATAAATTTACTGAAGATGGTGGCTGGGAATTTTTGAATATGGAAGCTAGTGATTTTGATTCTGATAATTCAGAAGAGTCAGATCAAGGATAAGAACCCTCTGATGTAGAACATGAATCTCTTGTGGAGTCAGAGGAGGACGAAGAAGAAGAAGATTTTGAAGAGGAGGAAGGTAAAATATGGGATGAGTTAGGGAAATATTTAAAAAATATATCAGTTAACATATTAAATATACTTACAAATGTATAGATCAAGGCCTATAAAACTTTTTGGCCACTATGATGTGTGGCACGAAGTTTCTAAAGCCTAGCCTTGGAGGCCTTGTCCTGAAACATATACTAATTTAATTTAACTATGCAAAAATAAAATTTAAATATTGTTTAGTAAATTTGATACAATATTATGAGAAAATTTAAATACCTATGTACTCTCCTCACCAAACTTCCTTCATGGATCAAAATTTTGTGGCGGCACGCGAGTCTTCCTTCTGTTCCTGGTGGTGTTACAGTGACTCCCGTAAGTCTTCTACCAATGGCATGTGGTGGAGCAGTGACCACCACTGTCCCGCAACTCTTTCATCAAATTGGTGTGGTAGAGCGGTTTTTACCGTGGTCCCACAGTTGCTTCTTCCTTCTCCATGCTAGTGCAGTGAAAGCTTCTATGGTAGAATTTTTATTCATAGAGGAGGCCATGGAGAGAGGACATGGACGACGTAGAAATACTAAATCACTGAGAGGAAAGTGGGTGGAAATTGTAGCAGACAATAAAGCTAATGACCAATACTTCTAAATATTTAGAATTATTTGCAATCCATGTTTGAAAAAGGATGATTCTTATGGCCTAAACTTTGAAATGCTTTAGTAATACTATGTTGTACTTGGACAATTTAAAACCTATTTTATTCTCCTAGAAATCTTTTTTATTTTCCATTATAATTCTAGACCAAACAAAATTTGCGGGGATGGCCTTTTACACCAATATTAATTTGTATGAAGTTCACTAACCTATTGTCAAATAGTAAATTCCTTTCGTAGACAAGAAATGTAAAGGCTTCATTTGAGAAAAGATAAGTATTCTTTTTGTGAGGGTAATCCACATGCAAAAATTTAAAAGCACATAAAAACCAATTGTACAGTAGAAAATCAAATTCAATCAGTTATGTCTTATTTCACTTGCACACTTATCTGAAATACATAGGGTATTCACCATACATTTACCTTGACAAAGAAAACATGTGCTTTCATTTATTTTTACTGTATCTCTCAGAAGTGAAATTGGTTTTACATAATGATGCACTGATAAAATAATATATATAAAAAAATGCAAAGAAAATGTTTGAAATTTAACATGCAACCTATTGTGTCTTTTTTTTGATCGGTGATAATATTTGATTTTATTAATAATAGTGCAGAATTTATATCAAATTCAAAAATTAAGTCCATCTAGCAGCTTCTAAAATATGTTTGTTTAACCACCACAGTTCCCAACAAACCAGAAAAAAACTACTGAATCCGCCTATAAACAACCCTATCTACTATTACCCATACCCCATACTATTTACATTTTCAAATAAAAAACATGGCTTAACCCTAGAAAACGTACAACAAAAACTAAGATATAAACTGTATTTTAACCAAAATTAAGCTTTAGTTTATACAGAAGTGCCCGACGTGCTACCCAGTTGCATTGGGCATATTTCCTTGATTGGCTTTGTCTTCTTCCTTAGGCGCAAACCTTTCTTCTCTCACATCTCCTCTTTGGTGACATCTTTGAGTCCCTCAATGACCATCTCTACCTCCATCATTTCTACATAAAGTTTCAGGGCTTTCCATCCTAGCTATGCTCCTCCTCTCCACATAACTTTGGTGATTCATTCTTTCCACCTAATGAAGGAATGGTTTATCTCTACTACTTCAGGGTCCACATGATCTTCCATGCCTTCTCTCACATCAAATCCTTCTCTTGGTATAGCCCATTCCAGAATACTTTCCATATTCACTAAGAAATCCTTTTGTACCAACACCTTCATTAATTTCCTCACTTCCTCCACCAACTCTCCTAAGTCTAGCCCCCATGCCATGATCAGTGAGTAAATATCCATATTAGTACAATATATGTGCTTCAAATCTTTGAAGTCAGTACCCAATATTTTTGGCATAAATTGTGCCAGATTCACATCATTGGAGAGGAAAAATCCTCTCAGCCTCTTTAGAGAATCTTTGCCAAAAAATGGGTCCAATTTTCTCCTCGAACGTAGAGTAAAATTGGATTCCATTTCTTCTCTGGTACGCTAGCTTCCAAATTGCCTCACACCACAAACCTATTACATTCCTTTCCACCACAAATCGAGAAGCATCAGATGAAACGCCTTGTGTGTCTTTAAAACACATCCTATTGTCAACCCTCACCATTAATGTTGAACGTACGTCCAATGTCGCCAACAATACCTTCATCACTGCTTCAAGTCCTTTGGGAATTTAAAACACATTCCTCTACTTGCTAGCATTAACTCCTTCCTACATTAATTACAACAGACTAATTTACTCCATAGGAATTCCACTAAAATATTCTATTCTTATTTCCTCCACATCTGTAAAAGATAGAGCCCATTTCAATAAGGTATCTGCTTCGGTAATGTCTATGCATGCAACATATTTTTTATTTGACTATATTTATTAATTAATTGAAAAATAAAAAAGTGCATAATTTACTTTTTATTTTCAATTAATTATTAAATATAGTCAAATCAGTTAATGGTGGAATGTGTTTCCTGCATAGACAATACTTTTCCTAATCACAACCTGCAAATGCCAAGCATCAATTCCTCCTTTTAT
>CM021100.1:570795173-570867155 GCA_007115665.2 Sequoiadendron giganteum
GATATTGCAATCTCATTATACCAAGATGAAAGACCCACACTCACCATACCCATGGATGAAGCTAGCAGAGGACTGAAAATGATGCTTGGTATGAGATACAATAGAAATGAAAACCTCGAAAGGAACAATAATGGATGACTAGAGCCCATCATTGTAGAAAGGCGAATGAGAAATCTTGGCCTTGGATGTACCCCTCCAAGTATAAATGTACGTGGAAGAGATACCCCTAGTAGATCAGTCAGGTCTCCCCCTTAATAATCAGCAGCCACTCTTTTACTACCCATATCTACAGGTTTGCCCCTAGATAATTTCACCTTCGACATAATCGAGGTCTGTAGTAGTAGTGATGATGAGGATACTGTAACTGGCCTACCCATAATTTTTGAAGACTCCTCTTTACTCATGATTAGTAGCTCATCCGTTGACTCAGATCACCAAACCCACAAAATAAATCTAGCTTACCCCAACTCATCGACTACGACCAACAAGGACCAATAGTTCTAGACACATTCAAAATTCATGCGACTAAGGGATACGGTACCATGTAGAGATCACAAAGTTGGGTTCGACATCACACTGGACACGCAAGCATATCACATAGAGACGACTGAGTCCTTCTATCGCAAAAGGAAAAGAATGAGGATAAGCTCAAGGTCATTGAGTGAAAACCACACTGTGGCACTCTCTAACCATAGAATAGTAAAAATAAAGAACGCATCCAACGGTGAAAACCTCTTTGAGGTGCCAAAGGATGAATGATTCAATCTCCCCCCTATTGTACTTCATCAAGAGAAATCAACAGTCTTAGTAGAATAGTGCAATCCTGTCAATCTAGGAACAAAAGCAATGCCACACATCACCTTCTATGCTGAATCACTTCTGACAAAAGAACAACAACTGTTGGCTGCATTTCTAAGAGAAAGAAAGGTGAACTTTGCATGGACCTATGTCGACATGCTGAGTCTCAATTCGAAAGTTGTGATTCATCACTCTGTCTACCCAGGGGCAAAGCCAGTAATATATAGGTTGAGAAAGATGCACCCTCAAATAGCCTTGCTAGTAAATGTGGAATTACAAAAACTCTTGGATGTCGAATTTATACGCCCAATTGATTATTCGAAATGGGTGTCAAATCTTGTGCGAGTTTCAAAACTGAATGGGGGCATCCATATCTCCATAGACTTCAAAGACCTAAACAAAGTGTGTCCTAAGGATGAATTTCCACTACCCAACATTGACATGATAGTGCACATGATGGCTAGACATGAGATGCTATCACTAATGGATGGCTTCTCAGGGTATAACCGAATTATGATAGCAAAGGAAGAACAACATAAGATAATGTTTACATGTCCATGGGGCACTTAGTGCTAGAACATGATGCCATTTGGGCTAAAGAATGCAAGAAGGACATATCAAAGCGCCATGACACTAATTTTTCATGACATGATTCAAAAAATTATGGAAGATTATGTGGATGATATATTGGCCAAGTCAAGGAAAAGATAGGATCACATAAAAACTCTAAATGCCATCTTTGACAGATTGGAGAAATACAAGGTTAGACTTAACCCCAAGAAATGTGTCTTTAGGGTGCAATCTAGGAAACTCCTGGGATATATAGTATCAATGAGAGGAATTGAGGTAGATCTTGCCAAAGTCAAGGAAATACTTGACATGGAAGTGCCCAGGACACTAGAACAACTCAAAGGCCTTCAGGGAAGGCTCCAATCCATCTACAGATTCATAGCACAGTTGGCAGATAAAAAGATCACATATTCAAATCTACTCCACAAGGGAGTAACATACAAGTGGGACAACAAGTGTGATCAAGCGTTCAGTAAAATCAAATAATATCTACTTACGCCACCAGTGTTAGTGCCACCCATTCTAGGAAAACAAGTGATTTTATACATATAAGCAGCAACAACAGCCTTCGGTGCTCTTTTAGCTCAGCACGATGAAAATGGGATAGAGAGGGCCATTTATTATATCAGTAGGAAAATGGTAGGGCATGAGCTCAACTACACACCAATAGAAAAAACTTGCCTATCAGTCGTGTTTGCAACCCAAATATTCAGACACTATATGTTGGCTCATCAGATCAAGCTGATTGCAAAGATCGATCCCCAAAAGTATTTACTGTCAAAGGAAATTCTCATAGGAAGGATGACTAAGTGGGTCATGATACTATCAGACTATGACATTGAATATGTGGAGAGAAAATCAATCAAAGGACAAGTCATTGCAAACCAATTGGTAGAGGCTCCAATCTATTCAGAGAACCCGCTCATATCAGAGTTTCTTGATTAATCCATCTTTAATCCCAGCATAGCCAATCACTGGAAACTCTACTTCGACGGCTCATTCACACAACATGGATCAAGAGCTGGCATTTTCTTCATCACCCCATAGGGGGATTGTATACCTAGATCCTACAAATTGGCATTCCCCTACACTAACAACATTGCAGAGTACGAGGCTTTAACCATAGGTCTCAAGATTGTAGCACAGTGGCACGTCATGACACTAAAGGTTTATGGAGATTCACAACTTATTATCAACCAAGTCAATGGAGAGTACCAAACTAAGGATGATAAGCTAACAATATACAATAATTTATTAGAGAGCCTCAAAGAATCATTCATTGATATCACCTTTGAGCAGATACCAAGGGCTAACAACGGAGCATCTAACGCCATGACAACAATTGGATCCTTACTGGATATCCCTCACAATGTCCCAAAACATGAATTCTTGGTACAACAGCTTCTTGTATGTGCATTCGAGGTACCAAATTCATAATATGTGTGCAAACTCTTTGGTCCTAGTGATCCCTGGTATCACGACATCTATACCTACCTGAGAATAGGAGTTATCTCAGCTAACATAGCTCCAAACCTCAAACGATCCTTTGTCAAAATGTCTTTACATTTTGTCATCCTAGGAGAAAATCTCTACTGTAAGAGTATTGATGAAACCCTATTGCATTGCTTAAATCCTAAGGAAGCCCTAACTGCTCTCACTAAGGTACAAAATGGCATTTGTGGTTCACACTCGAGTGGTATGACCTTGGCTAAGAAACTGCTAAGAACTAGATACTACTGGCCAACAATAGAAAGAGAGGCACATGAATTTGTCAGAAAGTTTTTACAGTGCCAACAACATGGAGACCTTATTCATACACCAACTCAATAGCTTCATCCTATTGTAACACCTTGGCCCTTTTCACAGTGGGGGCTCGATCTCATCGAAAAAATCACACCCACCTCATCAAACGGCCAAAAATTCATCATCACCGCCATATAGTACTTTACAAAGTGGGTTGAAGCAATTCCCATGATCGACGTAATGGGAAATCAAATATCCAAGTTCATCCTGAATTACCTCATTTATCGATATGGTGTCCCCCAAGCTATTATATCTAATAATGGGACACCTTTCAAGAATTAGGATGTGCGTGACCTTTGCCAACATCGCTTTTCCACTCCGTACTCGCTTTTCCACTCCGTACTATCCCCAAGGGAATGGTCAAGCAAAAGCTACCAACAAAACCATCTTGAAAATGCTTAAGAAGATAGTCAATGATGTTGGTTGTGACTAGCATCTGCAACTAAATCCCACCTTATGGGCCTACTGCACCAGCATCCACATGCTAACAGGTGCCACCCCATTCTCCCTTATCTATGGATCATAAGTCATCCTCCCAATCGAGATCGAGCTCCCATCATTAAGGATATCATTGCAGAACCTCATTACAGATGAGGAATATGGAGTTTCAAGGTTAAATGAGCTAGATTTATTAGATGAACGACACAGGGATGCCCTCAACCATCTACAAGTCTATTAGGAGCGTCTAAAGTGCAGCTACAACAAGAAGATCAGGTGACACACCTTCCAAGTTGGAAAACTTGTGCTAAAAGAAAATTAGAGGAATGTGCCAAATCCATAAAGCAAAGGAAAATTTGAGCACAACTAGTTGGGACCTTTCGTCATCATGGCGAGCTATAAATTAGGGGCATATCAACTGTCAACACCAGAAGGCAAGCCTATGCAAGAACCCCTGAACAACTCCCATGTCAAAAAGCTCTATGCCTAAAATATTGTAAGGTATAGAACCGAAAAATACAAAAAAATAAAAAAAAGTCCTGAAAAAATGGTCACCCTGATGAAAACCTGGTAAACAGGCATCTTGGTGACAACAACAAAAAAAAAAAAATCCAAAAAACTCAGAAAAAGGATTGAAAAAAGTAAAGAAAAAAATCATCCTCTAGTGAAAACCACTTCGATGGTGCTTTGGACAAGTACCTCGATGAAAACATGGAAAACATGCACCAATCGTAAATAAAGAACTCTCTATCCACCAGTATCTTCACGGCCTTTTTTGCACTCACTTATCCATTATATTCCATCTATCCTTCCACCGTCTGTCCACATCTATACCATAGACTGATGTTGTTCTCATAGCATGTTCCACCATAGTACTACTTGGCATATTCCTAAGGTCAGTTTGTCCTTCCTTCATCAAAGTATTCTATCGCATCACACTCGGGGCATGTTCCTATGTACCCGCATTGGATCAGATTCATGTATATTCTTGTGATCTTCCTAGAAAATCAAAAACATTTAGAAAATCAATCAAAAAATTAAAAAAATTCAAAAAATCAATCAAAAAATAAAAAACATTCAAAAAATCAATCAAAAATCCAAAAACATCCAAATCATATCAAAATCCAAAACATTTCAAAATCCAATAAATCAAAAAACAGAGTCATCGGCCGAACTACATCATCTCTGAGCTTGAACGTAGGCAAGGTTGATTTTTTATCATCCCTTGAGACATTTTAGGTCATTCCTTTAGGCGTCCATCGCAATGGCAATCTGTTTTCCCATCTATTTCACATTTTAGGTTAGTCATTAGGCGTTTGTCACAATCTAGCAATTGTTTTGCCCATCTATCTCATCATTGAGTCAAGTTCGTCATCAGTCGAATCACGTGGTCTCTGCATGTATAACTTAGGCAAGGATAATCTATGGATCAGCTCTAGAGACCCCTAGGATAGGTCTTCAAGTTATTTACTTCATCATAAATCTCGAAAATATCAAAGACATTTGTAAAACATCTCAAAATTCTAAAAATAGCTTGAAAACATTTGAAAAAGCCCAAAATGGTGCATCTATCTCATCTTGGTTTCACTTGGAATAATCACGTTCATAAAAAAATCAATTGTCTTCTTCATCCTTTGGTGAGTTAGTCAGAAGCAAGTCTAGCAAGTTCAAAAGTGAATGCTTAATCATCAAAGTCTCAAGTCTAGGTCAATAAGCAAGCAAGTTGATCAACTCGGAGTATCAATATCTTATCATCCAATCAATCTCATCAAAACCCTGATCACAACATGTCATTGGAATGTGACCTTCTTGCAATGGACATCAACATCAGGTATCACCTTTGTTTAGCCTTGGCTAGTAGTACGAAGAACATTAGCTTGTTTGTTTACTTTATCTTGGTCTTTTTAGACTTATCTTATTTTGCGCTCATTCCAAGGACCTCTCGATGATGTTTAAACAAAAAGATTTAGAGAGAAAGGAATGGGGCAATGATCATTATTTTTCTATCTACTCTACTTGTTGGATTTTCTTGTAAAATAACTTCGTCATGCGTGCTTTGTTTTGCGTGTAAGGAAGATGTTTTAGGTGTCCTGTTGACCACATAAGAAGGCTTGCCTTTTTATGTTTTGGTCTTAGATATCTAGAATATCTTGACTACACTCCGAATAGGGTTTTATTTGTCAAGTATGAACAAAATTACTCCTATTTGTTTGATGAGTCAAAGTCCATCACACTAGGCGCAACACCATTTTGGATCTTAATACCTTGATGCATCGCACCTAAGTTTGTTATCAAACATAAAGAAGGTATGCTATTAATCTCTCCCATCCTTGGATAAGAAATACATCATCATTCATCATCATATCCAATAAATTCTTGATGACTAATGGACTTGTTGGACTCTTGCATCTTCTTGGATTCAAGGGCTGATACCTCATTCTTCTATCCTCTTTCACGCTAACAATGCATCAATCCTGCATCCACCATGCATCTTGCATAATCACGTCATATCATCATAAGAAAAAATCATCTGTCTCATCTATCTCACATGCATTGCATAATCATCTAAGTTTTTTAGGATAATATAGATTTGTTAAATTCTAAGCATCTTAAAAACATCTCATTTGCATTATCATCTAACTTGTTTAGAATAATATAAATTTTCTTTTCTAAGCATCTTAAAAAGATCTTATTTACATCATCATTATCATATATATCAGTTAGTCATAGCCATCCATACATCCATTTTGAACCTCTTTGTCATGAGATTGACCTCAAATCGAATCTTTTCACTCAATCTCTCGAGGAGGCAATGTACTAACGTACTTCTTTTCGGTGGGGCATCTGAAAAAATCAGACTTTTTTTTAATTTCGATGTCGGCAGCATCATTCTTTGAACCAATGCAACAAGTAAATTTCTTCAAAGAGGGGAAAAATGTAGACATGCAAAATTGACTCATGCATCTAATCACGCTTCAATAAACATCATTTCATCTATTAATTAAATAAATCAATTTAATTAATTCACTAAGGTTATCTCTTTAATTAAATAAATCATTTTTATTTGATTATCTCCTAAAGTTCCTTGATTTAATTAAATCACATGTATTTAATTAAATGACTAATGATCATTATCTCCTCTCATTTTTATTTATTTTAACCCACAAGTCTAATTCAAAATGTCACAATCACCCAATTCCTCATTAAGTTAATCCAATCCTGATTAATTTAATCTAAACCCATGTCCCACCCTCTAGCTTTTCCCACTTGCACAATAAATTATGTATTTTGATTTATTAAAATTTTATTTTCCTCACAAAGCATATTCCCAAGGAATATGCCCTCATTAACTCCTTTTGTTTGACTTTTTTGTTCAAACAAATTCCCCCCCCCCAAATCTCTCAACCGCATGTATTTAATGCTATTTTCAAACTTCAAATCGGTACATTGACCAAATCTCACACAACAATGGCCCATTCACATAGTGACAAGTGGCTCCTTCCTATTGGTTGAGGATTAGTCCCACATTCTTTAACTTTGCCTCTTCTCTCTTCAATCTCACCTATAAATCCAAGGCCTTCTTTCATCATTTGGACACACAACCTCATGCAAAGTTACTCTCTTCATATTGAGAGCTAATTTTGTCCATTATCACAACATTATATCTTCATCATTTAGCTTTTCAAAGGATTGGGAAAGGGCTCCTTCACATACCCAAGGTGCACCAATCCAATATGGAATAGGTATCTAACATGATTATGGTGCCCTCAATTAGTTTATCTTGTTATTTTTTTTGTAAACTGAAGCATGTTAGATTATTTCATAACAATATTGCTTGTTTGTTGGCTTCAAACTTACATTATGCTAATAAGGGTTAACAGTTTAAGTTTTTAGATTTTGTGGTATCATACCTATAAGACTTTTTTTTAATCACAAGTAATATATAAATAAAATGCATTATTACTAATTGACTACGAATGTGCATAAATTTGAAACATTAAGACAAAGGCAACATACATGCTAAGTAGTTTCAGTGAAGAAAAATATGCACTCTTTATGTATTATGGGTTTAAACAATCAAGTACTAAATTAATTTAATCTACGTGTTGAGCAAATTTTCTTTTCTATCATTGGTTGTATGTCGGTTAACTCGTTGCAAGAGAGGTTTTGAGATTTAGAAACATTGGCCCATCCATAATATGTTAAAGAAGATTAACATAGGTGGGGTCTAAAATGCAGGTACAAGGGAAAAGTTCTTATTTTGAAACAACTCTTCTTCAATCAAACTAAAGTTGTGTAGGTATCCAATTGTCTATATATATATATATATACGTACAAGGGAAAAGTTCTTATTTTAAAAGTACTTTTTTTCAATCAAAATAAAGTTGTGTAAGTCTCCAAATATATTATTGATTCACTCATTGGTTTTTTTTAATGAAAAGATCAATTATACAATTATTTTATTTTGGTAGCTAACAATTATGTTTTATAAAAATAATTTTTTTAAATAATAAAAATATATTTTTTAGTGAAAGTATCTTTGCACCACAATATAAAAGTATTTCAACTTATTACCTGAAACTCAACTAATTATTTTTTGCAAGAAAAAAATTATTTGTTTAGTGTCATTTTCAGCTCTTAGCGACTTGAATTCACCTGTATATGGTTTCTTTATATCATCCTACTTTTTTTTCAAATATAAAATCCAAATATTAAGCTATAAGTATAAACTTAAAAGACAAGGAAGATAAAAAGGGCAAAGCTAATAGAAGACCCAAGAAACCTTAAGCACCACTCAGAACAACATTGTTAATGTTAGGGTCTCTTTTCCTCATTACTTGCTTTGTTCCTTGAATAATAGTATTGAGGAACACAAAAAAACCCTAAGAATAATTTGATCTTGTATTTTGGCCTAATTTGGCTTATCCATGAGCATTTTAAAAATATGTCGGCCTTGTCTAACCCTATTTCAACCTCAGCCTCAGAAGGATATGACACTGAGTCTAGCATGTATGAGGGAAAAGATGACTTAGACACTGAGTGGGTTGAGGAAGACATTCCCCCCATAGTAAGAAAAAGAAGAAAACCCTTCAGGGTAAACCCTTGAACAAAACAGATTGCCCTGTGAATACCCCCATTGGTATTTCTCAGGTGGAGAATGTCAAGACAAAGGAGCCCCTTGCAAATAAGTTGGTTTCTTATTTAGGGGATTCTGCGAATGAGAAATCTGCTACTCCCAAAGCCACTAAGGACTCTTTTACCTCTTATTTTGCCACTAACAAAGAAAACATACCCAAATTCCCTTATGACCTCAACCCTGAAGACCACAACTTCAATCCGGACCAAGAATTTCCTGATGATATTCTAGCTATTGCTAGAAATGGTGCTATGGACTATTACAAAATCATGAAATGGTTTTTTCATGAGATAAAGGACATCAATTTAAAAAATAGGGCAGTCACTAGCAAGTTGGAGGTGATGGAAGCTAAAGTGGCTTCCCAGAATTTGGCTGAGATTTTATGGACTGTGTAAGAGAAGATGGCGATGGTTGAATGCTTTCAAAGAATGGTTGAAATCACAAATAAGATGAAGAAGGACAATGAGAACAAGGTTAAGCACTTGGAAAAGGAAATTGGAAAAATTAGGGATACTATGAAAACCTTTATGGAGCATAACCACAGAGTTGTGAAACATAACACTACAATCTTGAGCACTATGGTGGAGAAAATGGAAAATACCCAGCAGGGGTCACTGATTGTGGATCTAGAAGTTGACAAGAATAAAAGTAAGCAAGAGGATTTTGAACCCTCGAAGAGGACAAGAGCCAACCTGAAGAGAAAAGAGGATTCTTCACCTCTGGAGATTCAAAACCTGAAGAAGGTGACCTAGGAAATGTGCAACCTTGAACCTGAGGTTGCTGAGACTTTAAAGTCTCTTGGTTAGCTTTGGTTGTGCTTGTTGCTAGCTCTTGGTTGGTGGTTATTGTCCTTTTTTTGGGTGCTTTGATGGTTCATTATTATTTTTCTTGTAAACTCTATGGTTTTGGGTCCCTGTAAAACCTATTTTTTCCTCTATCAAAAACATTGTTAATATTTTATCATCTTTTAATGGGTTTTCCTTACATGCCTTAATTGAAGATTATTGAAAACCTATAGCTGAGAAAGAAGGTGTAGAAAATTGAACATTTTTTCTCTTTCCTATAGAAAAATATGTTTTTTGATTATAAAAGCAAGGGTTAGCGCCCTAATCCCATATAGTAAAATATCAAAAAACAGGTCTCATGACAATTAGATCATATCCACTAAAGCAGCCAAAACAAAAGTAAATGAACTGATATAGAGAACAAAACAACAATATTCCAAAAGGCAAATCAATCCAACAAAAAAAAGGAACCGTAAAACCATTCATAAAAAATAACAAATTATGTTATATTGTCACTAGTTATGATAAAAAAAGAAGTGAAATTTACTAAGGAAATGAAATCTATGCACATAGCTATTTTGATTAACTACAAATACTTCTTTTAGGTAGGCCTAAATTGATTTCCTCAAACTTTAGAGCGTCCTTCCCTTCATGAGTCCATTCTATCATAATGGGGTCATTTGTGACCCACCTACATTTGTGACAGTGAGTTGGGAGATGTAGGCAATAGGTTAAGAGTTTGAAGAAATTTGTGATTTGCAACCATGAGATTGTTTTAGGGAGGAGTGGAGAAAAAAAAAGAGTAACATGCCTCATATGATTTGAGGTGCTTCTCAAAATTTGAAAAGGAAAATAAACATGCTTCTAAACCTACTAATGGGGTAGATGTAGGGCCAACATCTTTTTCCTTCAAACATAGCCACTAACTTTCAAGATAGTTATTTCTAAGGATGCTAGTTTAAGAATCTAGATAGTCCTTCTAGTTTAGTTGATAGTAGTCTCCAAGCATACTAGCTTAAAAGTGTACTTCAAGAAAACTAGTTTGTAGGAAAATAAAATCCACAAGAAATTGAGACATATAAAAGGTAGGGGACATGATAGTCAATTGAATAAGGAACTTCTCTTTGTCAATGTTTTTATGTTTCATTTAGCTAGTACACCTCTTTGACAACTTTATTTTAAGAGTTTCAACACAATGTCCTTTATCATACCATCAAATTCAAATCATCCATAACACAATCCATCTAAAATTAAAACCTCAAGCATATGATAGTTGGAATTGGGATGATGCTATAGTAGAAAAAATGTGTTATACACCTTGCATAATAATTTTACAATACACAAACCATTTAGGTGTGGTGCATCTTAAGGTTCACACATCACACTAGGCTATACAATATTGGTGTTACAAGGTTGTATTGATCATATAGAATGTGTTTAATTTGAAAGGAATATTTGGGAAATACCCCCATAATTTGATATTGGGTTTCATAGTTTTATTTAAAATTTTTGTATTTTTGTGCAAGATTGACCTATATAAAAAACACATTAGTATTGGTATAAGAATGTAGTATCCTAGAGTACATGGAAGAAAAATAATGTGACATATGTAGTGATATGAAGCATAAAGTGAGATGTGTGATGAAATTATTTAAATTTTCTCAATAAAATGAAGGAATACAACAAAAAAATTCTTACTACTAAAGAAGATGCATGATTGAAATCTATGAATGTATTATAGTTTGTTTTGTAAAAAATTAAGAGGTTTGGTATATGTAGTGTCAAAAATTGTATACCAGTACAATTTCACAATTATGTTTTGAACCTACCTTAGCCTATAATTTTATAATGGATTTTTCAATTATTACATTAATAGTTTTTTTCTTGCACATGAAAAAAATAAGAGGTTACTAACACATATCCTCAATTTTAAAAAAAATTATCCTAGACATTAGTGTTACACATAGAAGCTTCACAATGGACTAGAATCTAGCAAATTTTTGAAATTCAAAAATGTAATTTTTGCATGGCTCATTCACGATGTATGTCATAATTCTCAAATGAGAAAGTAATGTCTCTTCCCTCTCATATAAGAAAATGTAACTCCCCCTTTTTTCAATTTCTCATAATCTTTTAACAACTCTCACTCACTCAACCCCCAACTCTTCTACTTTTGGGAAACTCTACCAAAATTTGAGTAGCTATCAAAAACACTCTAAGGAGCACTCTTGGCACTTTTATTTTATTCTTTCACAGCAATGAGGTATTCTCAAAGGGAATGATTACTATCACACTCATGCATTCATTTAGAATTTAAACCCTTGGTTTCTAGTAATACCTATAATTTTTATTGTTTGGCAAGATAATCTATTTTGTATAAGAGACATCATAGACTAGGTTCGACACCATTATAATTCATATATCAACTTTCAATCCTTAACACAACTAGGATTTAAGAGAATTTTATCATTTATCTTCATTTTCTTGTCCATGGAGGTAGAAATACCAAAATTGAGGTTTGATTGAGGTAAGCCTTGAAACAAACCTAATAATATTTCCCATCTCTATGTGTGCAAGATAGTGAAATTTAGTAATCGGGTCAATGGGAATAATTACTATCACACTCATGCATTTCTTTAGAATTTAAACCCTTGGTTTCTAGTAATATCTATGATTTTTACTGTTTTGCAAGATAATCTATTTTGTATAAGAGACATCTGGACTAGGTTTGACACCACTATAATTTATGTATCAACTTTCAATCCTTAACACAACTAGGATTTAAGAGAATTTTATCACTTATCTTCATTTTCTTGTCCTTGGAGGTAGAAATACCAAAATTAAGGTTTGACTGAGGCAAGCCTTGAAACAAACCTAATAATATTTCCCATCTCTATGTGTGCAAGATAGTGAAATTTAGAAATCGGGTCAAAAATTCTAGAAATTTTTGAGGTAATTGACAAAGGATGACAACACTTCATAATGACATTCACACTACATGTTGGATTCTTGGAAAAATATCTTCTACGCTTAGCGATAGGTTTTTTTATTGTTATTCTATATTTTGTAGTGAATAGATTTATACATGTCATTATTTTTAATTATATAACATAGACTCTAAGTATTTTCTCGATGCTCCATGACTCCAAATAGATTAAAATATTATGTTTAAACACTCTTTTTATTTGATTTTTTATAATTTCCTTAATTTTCTAATTGTACTTAAGAATTTTAATACTTCTTTGAGGTAATGTAATAAACAAGCACTTACACCTCAATAAGGTGCAATATTTACGCCAATAGGCTGAGCCCACATTATTTTCGGTCGTGAAAAGTAGTGGACAATGTTAAGAAAGCAGTGATCTATCTCACCTATCCCTCTCTACCTCTCCCTACCTTCCTCCCTTCTCTCTCCCTCTTGCTCTCTCCTTCCCTCTTTATTTCTCTCTATATCACATATCCCTCTCTACCTATCCCTCCATCCCACCTATTTCTCTTTGACTCTCTCCTTCCCTCTCTACTTCTCTCTCTCTCTCACTTATTCCTCTCTACCTCTCTCTCCTTCCTCCTCTAATTCTCTATAACTGCCCTATCCCTGTCTATGTCTCCCTCCCTCCCTCTCTCTTTCTAGATCTCTCTTTCCTTCTCTCCTTATTTCTATCCCACCTCTCTCTCCCTCCCTATCTCCATCTAACTTATCCCTCTACCTCCCTCAGTCCCTTTACCCTCCTCTCTCTCTCTCTTTCTCTATCCTTCCCTCTCTACTTCTTTACCCTCCTCGCTCTTTCTCTATCTCACCTATCCCTCTCTATCTCTCCCTCCTTCTCTTCCCGCTTCTCTCTCCCTCTTTCTCTTTCCTTCCCTCTCTATTTCTCTCTATATCACATATCCCTGTCTACCTATCCCTCCCTCCATCCCACCTATTTCTCTCTCACTCTCTCCTTACCTCCCTACTTTTCTCCCTCTCTCACTTATTCCTCTCCACCTCTCTCTCCTTCCCCCTCTAATTATCTATATCTCCCCTATCCCTCTCTACCTCTCCCTCCCTCCCTCTCTCTAACTCTCTTTGAATCTCTTTCCTTCTCTACTTCTTTCTATCCCACCTCTCTCTCCCTCCCTATCTCTATCTCACTTATTCCTCTCTACCTCCCTCTGTCCCTTTACCCTCCTCTCTCTCTCTTTCTCTATCCTTCCCTCTCTACTTCTTTACCCTCCTCTCCAATTCATTCCAAAAACAACACTTCCTATACAATATTAATTTTTCATTTTTCTATTTGTTTATTGTTGGGATTTTATAACATAGAACAGATTTTAATTTTATTAACAATTTATTATATTATTTTATTTATTATATAAATTATTTTATTTTATTTTATTTATTATATAAATTATTATTTTTCATTTATTACACAAATTATTATTATATAAATAAATTATTTTATAAATTATTATTACATAAATTATTATATAAATTATTTTATTTTATTTTATTTATTATATAAATTATTTATATATTTTTTATTTTTATTAAGAATTTCCCACTGTAATTTTTTTTTAAAACGTTGAAATGTAAATATCTTTTTTTATCCCCCATTATGGTTGATTTGTTTGTATATATTTTTTTTAAATCTCCAGGAAAACATGGCCCGTTGTTTGGGGCCATAAATTTTTCAGCCACCATAATTAGTTTCATGCAATTCACACATATAGTGATAATAATACCAACCTTGTTTTTCCTGCATTATTTATTCAATGTTGTGTGATCAGAGAGATCTCACTAAGACGTGTCAGTATTCATTACTGTCGGTCAAAGATATAACATTTTGAATGCGTGTCTATGACTGTAGCATGAAATCATCAATTTCCATGAAAGAATACCTGCCATACAATAATTTATGCTTGGTTTATCATTTTGACTGGAAACATTTGCTTTATACTTCCAATTTCCAAAACTTTTGGACGGAGACTGGAAATTGAGGAATGTGATAAAGTTCATCCGCCAACATCAGACTGTTGGAGATCCCGGTGGGCTCTCCCCACGTAAATAATCTATCGGCTAATCATACAAAGAAAACACAAAAAAAAATGGTGCGTTGACCAACACCAAACCTACAAATAGCTAAAAACCAGTTTTAAAGAGCACAAAAAATAGAAAAAAATAACAATATATTTCCAATTATCAATCAGGGATTCCATCAACTCCTCTTAGGGAGCCATTGACAAAGATCTCTTGGAATTTTTCTGATATTTACTAGTAACATGTTGATGTTCAAAGACCCTGCCACCATAAGAAATACAAATTTTTCATTATTCCATTAGTAATCTTCACGAAATCATAGAAATAATTTTTCATTTTATTTACTCTATCTTAGTATTGACTTTGGATATCATAGATGATTTTCCACTTATTAAAACTCTTACAGTCTTTTTCTCTTGCATTTTATTTTCCATAACAAAAACTTTGGTTTTAAGAACCTCTATATTGAAACTAAGAGAATACATAAGGTCTTCCTAATTTTAACTTACACATCATCCTATTCCTTTTCATTCTATTATTTGTCTTGGTCCTCTTCCTAGTCTTTCACAATTTTAAGATCTTTTTCCATGGACTTAGAGTCTTCATCTTTCCCTAAAGCATAATCCACCATTTTTTATGAGAAGGAGAAGCCATATAACATTATTCAACCATTTCCTACTCTTCCTTTTCTTCTTCCTATCCTTATTCACCTTCCCACTCTTTCTCATATTCTTCCTATCCTTCTTCAACTTTTATCTCTTTATCATCCATTTCCTTTTGAGGGAGAACATTAATCTCCCTAGAACCATTCCCATTATTTAGAGGATTATGAAAAACATCTCCATCCTCATTAGGACCCCCTTCATTAACAATCTCCACATTCTTTCCTTTTTTTATAAAATTCAAAAAAAAAATTAGTTACATAGGTCTTAGCTAACCTAGCCAACCTTCTTCCCTTCTACTTCTCTTTTTTGTTATTAACAAGGTCTTTATCACCCAAAATTTGTATTCCTCATGAGTGTTTTTTTTGGAATGCGTACGATGTCGGGTCATTTTCCATTGTGTTTTATTTCATTCTAAAACAATTATGTTGTTGTTTGTTAAACAAAGATATTGTCTCTGTGATTTTATCTATTGTTGTTTTCATATTTGATATTACTCTAATACCTAATGTTAGACCCCTATTTGTTTCTTCACATAGAGATATTTTGAACTATGAAGTGAATTTTACAGTTATTTGGTGGTTTTAAATTTCTATTTATTTTGTTTTCCTTATTCTTGAGGTTATTTTTATGAGAATATTCTTGACAAAATTTCTTACTATTGAACCGATACCTGTAATGGCTAGTAGAACTATGCTCACATAGAGTGATTCATGCACATTTAGATCCTCTTTTGTGAACATGAGAATTCTATAATTATAGATTGTTTGTGTCTGCCTCTTGTAGTGTAAACCTTTGACAAAGCTTGTGGTAGATCAACCATGCCAATTCTTCAAGATATAACCTTTATTTCCTCTTTCATTATAGATGATAGTCTGTGATCTAAAATAATCATGAACTATAAAAATATTATGTTTATTATAGTTAATCATAACCTGATTGTATTCAATTTTAAAGCATTATGGAAAGAGTTGTAGGCTACAATGGTGGAATTACCTTAATCTGAAGGTCAAACGAGGTAAAATTTCACCAGATGAAGAAGAGCTTATAATAAGATTGCACAAATTGTAATGGATTATCACTTATCATAGTTATTCCATGTAAACAATTATGCTTATTCTTTAGATAAATAAAATGTATTTGTCATCACATGTCATTTAATTTCTTCTTAGCTTATCTATTATCACTAGATTTAGAAGTAAATCTAGCCATGCCAATCCACCCTTGTCATAATGGAATTGCATTTCTATTTATCTTAAAATATTGGCCTCATTCCTAAATTCAAATGGAATCCAACCTTTTTGATTCACTTATTCTTGGGCACATGAATGTTTGTGAAAGATGAAATGTGTTGAATTTCAACACACCTTATGCCAAATTAGCTTATATGACCTATGAAATTGTATTTATCTTAAGATTGTTTCTATGGGAATCCAATTTTATTCATGAGATTACATGTAGGATATAACTGCACATATGTGTAATTGAGCCTAATTTGTTTTTTTCTCAATATCATTTAAAGTTTGTAAGATTTGCATGTTCTTTATTTGGATCTCTTGTGAGTATCCAATAAGGAATTAGTGATTATAAAAATGAACCTATATTATTGTAGGTAGTCATTAATTGCAAGGTGTATTCTAGAAAGAAACGATAATGATATCAAGAACTACTAGAATACCCATTTGAGCAAGAAAGGTTCCAATGGATTTACTTCTGTTAAACAACATGTGCTTGATGTAAAAACAATAGTTGCATTTGGCATGCCAAAAAGTGATTGCCAGGATGGTCACAATGTCGAAACTATAACTTCCACACAAAATTCTACTGCAATGGAAAACTTGGAGGCTTTCATGATAAGAGAACCGCCAAATCACCCATTTACAAACATTTATAATTTGAAGTACTTCCCATTGATGAGTATTGCAAATGGAGAGATGGGTATCACAACTTTATCTCCACAGACCATATCATCTACTCCTAATATTTCAGAGTATGTCATCTGCTATTTTTATCTTTATCAAGATGGTGTTGGGATGTACTCAAATACTCACTCTCCTCTATCATTTCCTCTACATTCTGTAACTAACTTGACAAATCATAATTCATAACTCTTTCTTTCTTATCAATGATTAGATTCAAGGTCTAGTTTTGGGTCAGCTAGAGTTATTAGATGAACGACACATGGATGGCCTCAACCATCTATAGGTCTATCACAACCACCTAAAGTGGATCTACAAAAATAATATCAGGAGACACACCTTCCAAGTTGGTGAACTTGTGCTAAAATAAAATCAGAAGAATGTGCCAAATTTAGAAAGAAAAGGAAAATTTGAGCCCAATTAGTTGGGACCTTTCATCATCATGGTGAGCTATAAATCAGGGACATATCAATTGTCAACACCAGAAGGTGAGCCTCTACAGGAGCCCCTAAACAACTCCCATCTCAAAAAGCTCTATGCCTAAAATTTTGCAAGGTATAGAGCCGAAAAATACAAAAAAAAAAAAAAATGTCCTAAAAAAAGGTCACCCTGATGAAAACCTATTAAATAGGCGTCTTGGTGACAACAAAAAAATACAAAAATTCAAAAATCAGAAAAAATCAGAAAAATGATTGAAAACAGTAAAGAAAAAAATCGTCCTCTAGTGAAAAGCACTTCGGTGGCGCTTTGGAGAAGTACCTTGGTGAAAACCTGGCAAACAAGCAGCAAGTGTAAATAAAGTACTCTCCATCCACCAAGATCTTCATGGCCTTTTCTGCACACTCACTTATCTATTACATTCCATCTATCCTTCCACCATTTGTTCGCATCAGTACCATAGCCTAATCTTGTGCTCATATCATGTTCCACCATTGTACTACTTGGCATATTCCTATAGTCAATTTTTCTTGCCTTCATCGAAGTAGTCTATCGAATCACGCTGGGGGCATGTTCCTATGTACCTGCATCAGATCAGATTCATGTGTATTCTTGCAATCTTCCTAAAAATTCAAAAACATTTAGAAAATCAATCAAAAAATAAAAAACATTCAAAAAATCAATCAAAAAATTCATCAAAAATCCAAAAACATCCAAATCATATCAAAATCCAAAACATGTCAAAATCCAATAAATCAAAAAATAGATTCATCGACTGAACTATGTCATCTCTTAGCTTGAATGTAGGCAAGGTTGATTTTTTATCATCCCCTGAGACATTTTAGGTCATTCCTTTAGGTGTCCGTCACAATGGCAATCCTTTTGCACATCATGTTGTCATTCATTGTGACATTGCAATCCCTCTATTTCTCCCTCTCCCTCTTCCTCTTCCTCTCTCCTTCCATCTATATATATATATATATATATATATATATATATATATATATATATATATATATATATATATATATATATATATAAATCTTTCACCCCTCTATCTTTCCCAAGTTATATCTATCTCTTTATCTCCACTTTATATCCCTATCTCTCCCCCTCTCTCTCTATCACTCCCTCTTTCTATATCTCTCTACTTCTCTTCTCTCTTCTCTCTCTATTTCTCTCCCTCCTGCTCTATCTATTTTTAAATATCTATCTCCCTCTCTATCCATCTCCATATCTCTCTCACTCATATACGTACACACACTCCACATTTCTCCCTCCTTATATCTATCTCTATGTTCCTCCCCTCTCTCTCTCCCTCTCTATCTATACGTCTTTCTATATTACTTGTTTATGTATTTATCGATCTATATTACTTCCTCTCTATCTTTATATTTCTCTCTCCCTCTCTCATTGTCTACCTCTCTCTTTCTATATATTTATCTCTTTTGTCTCTATCTATCCATCAATCCTCTCTATCTTTATCTCTCCCTCTCCTTCTCTCTATATTTCTCTCCTTCTCTCCATATATCCCTCCTCCATCTCCATCTCCATCCCCATCCCCATCCCCATCTCCATCTCCATCTCCATCTCCATCTCTCTCTATCCCTTATCCCTCTTTTTATCTCCATTTCTTCCCCCCTCTCTCTCTCTCTCCCTATTACAAAACATAACATGAGCCTATTGGTAATGAAGCTCACTTTTCTTCTTGATTCAAATGTTCTATTTTAGTCATGTTTCGATCCTTCAAAGTGGATGCATAGTTGAAGCTATCACTTCTCCATTGAGACCTTTCTGGCACAAACAACATTGTTTCCTAAATATTTTGCTAATTGACTTCATGTACTACACATTTATGCAGCCAATACTCCATTTTTTTTTCCTAATTCACCTTCCACACCTCTTTGGTGCAACCATTGGACACTAATGTGTGATTGCTAGTTAGTAATATAAGAAAAAAATTAAGATTGTGTAGAAATAGATCATATACTTTAAAAATAATATAAATTAATATAATTAAGTTAAACAATCTAATAAAAAAATCTTTAAAATGGTATATCTCGACGTTATTTATATAGATTATGTAATAAAGATAAATAAGTTAGTAAAGTATCATTTTCTCACAATATTAAATCTGCATGAGAACATTCAAATTATATAAACATAAAAAAAAAGTGCACTTTAAAAACTGTATGATGACACAAGATTTGTGTTCCAAAGATTCCAAAACCCATAGAGTGATAGCAATAAAACATTTCAAGCAAAAAAAAGTAGAGCATGCCACATGTTTCAAATGGGGATACAAAATATTTCTTGTGTGTAATGGGGGTGGTACAAAAGAGCACCGTCAAAGAAAATACCCAGTGGCTTCACCACAAATTTATCAAGAATCTGAGCTATCCCACAGAAGAAGCAAGTGAAGTACAAAGAAGAGAATATAAGAGTCGCATCAAAGAATGTGAATGGTAAAGGACACAAATTTAGCTGTAAAAATAGATTTATTTATGGATGTTGGATATTACACGTCACCTAGAAGTTTAGGCTTGTGTATGAATACTTGGTCTTACATATATCTGGACAGAACTTTACAGCATCTAGGTAGGTATAAATTTATTTATGAATATTGGCCCTTACACATCGTTTAAAATTACAGGCTTTGTACAAATTTAATCTTATGGATATTGAACCTTACACGTAGTGCAAAACTTTACACAGTTATTATTAGACATTATCCAATTCAACATTGAAAGGTCAATTTTAACCAATAAAAATAGTAAATATTTATAATTTTTAGTGAAGATTTATTATTATTATTATATGCTCCAACAATAAACTAGCTCATATTTAAATGCAACCAAATTATATGTAAATAATATCATTCTGATATCGAACTTTACAGTTCGACTTCCAATGAGAAGTGCAACACCTCTACAGACTCCAGTCATGAGAATCTGCTAGGGACGTAAGCATGCTACACAGATGTCTCTACACCAGATAGGCGTCCTTGACACTTTCTCTCCTACCGCCACTCAAAACAGGCACCAAGTGGATGGGAGGCAGTGAGCTTAGTTGAAATTTAGCCTTTGAATTTGATTTTCTAAAGTGAAGAGGGGTAAAAGGGGAATTTTCCAAAGGGGTGCAAGTTCTCTCCTATACAATTATATATAGAGGTAGAGATAGGGAGATATATATAAAGAGAGAGAGAGGTACAAATGTATTAAATTAGGATATATATATGTTTATATAGAGACAAATGAATATATATATATGTATATAGAGAGGGAGATATATATGTATATCTGCTTAGAGGGGAGAGAGGGAGATATATATGTATATATAGAGAGATGGATATGGTTATGATTAGGATTAAATTAGGTTAGGGTTCAATAAATTTTTTAAGATAAAGCTTGGAGGGTTTAGGTGATTGAAGATAGATCGGGATGAAAATTAGGATTAGGGTTAAGGATTAATTAGGATTAGGGTATGGACTCAATTAGGATTAGGGTTTAATTAGAGTTATGTTTCAATTATAGTTCAAGGTTAGTGATAGGGTTAAGTTTAGGGTTTAAATAGGGTTAAGGTTAGAATTACATGCAAGATTAGGGTTATGCTTAAGGTTTACTTTAGGTAAGGGTAAGGGTTTAGTTATGGTCACAATTAAATCAGGGTTATGGTTAGATCTTAGTTAGGTTGGGTGTTGGGTTCAATAAGGGCTAGGTTAGGATTAGGGTTTAATTAGAGTTAGAATGTAATAAGGGCAAATGTTCAATTAGGATTAGGGTAAGATATAGAATTATGACTAGGGTTAAGGTTAGGGTTTAAATAGGGATAAGGTTAGAGTTATAATTAGGGTAAGGGTTATGTATAAGGTTGTGTTCAATTTGTTCAATTAGCATTCTAAGATAGAGCTTGGGGTTTTATTTACTGTTCTAGGTTAAATCTTGATTTTATGATTATGATTAGGGTAAAGATTATGATAAAGGTTGTGATTTGGGTTAGAATGATCATTTTCATTAGGGTTGGATTTAGGGATACACTTAAGATTATGAATAGGGTTAGAATTAAGGTTCAATTACACCTTAATTTGGGTTAGGATTTAACAAGGGTTGGGGTTATAGTTACAATTCAATTAGGGCTAGGACTAGGGTTATTAAGATTCAATTAGGGTTAGAGTTTGGGTTTAATTAGTATAAGGGTTAGTTTTAGGATTTAATTAGGGTTAGCATCCAATAAAGCTTTGATTAAGGTTAGAGTAAGGGTTAGTGTTAGGACACAATCAAGGTTAGGGTACATTGTCATTTAATTAGGGTTGGAAATCAATTAGAATTAGGGTTAGGATTAGATTTCAATTAGGATTTAAATTAAGATTAATATTATGGTTTAATTAGATATAAGGTTAGATATAGAATTGTGGTTAGGGTTAGGGTTCAATTATGATTATGATTAAGGTTAGGGTTATGATTAAGGTTAGGGTTGAGATTCAATTAGGGTTAGGGTGAGGGTTTAATTAAGGTTAGGGTGAGGGTTCAATTAGGGTTACAATTATAGTTAGGGTTAGAGTTCTTACAATTATGATTAGGGCTAGGGTTAGGGTCGCAGTTATAGTTAGGGTTTAATTAGGGCCAATATTACAATTATTAGGACTCAATTAGGGTTAGAGTTAGGGTTAGGGTACGATGAGAGTTAGGGTACATTACCATTTAATTAGGGTTAGGGTTTAGGGTTTAGGGTTTAGGGTTTAGGGTTTAGGGTTATGATTAGAGACAAATTTAGATTTAGGGTCAGGGTTTGAAATAGTGTTAGTGGCAAGGTTAAAATTAGAGTTAGACTTACACAACTAATCATGTAATGCATAAAATTTATCAACATTTATTATGTCATTGTATGTATTTTATTCATAGTTTAATAAAATATAAGCCTAATGCTAACACTTAACTTAACACTAAACCCCAACCCAAACATTAATGTAAACCCTAAACATAATCCTAATCATAGAAAATTCTTTAACCCTAACCATAAACCTAATACTAAAACTTACCTTAACACTAAACCCTAACTATAACTATAACTCTAACCATAAGTTTAAACCCTAACCCTAACCATAATCATAAACCTAAATTCTAAACCCTAATCCTAAATGGTTAACCCTAAATCTAATGCTAATCCTGACCATGATATAAAATTTATCCCTAATGCTAACCCTAACTATGATATAAATCATAACCCTAATTATATTAATTTATTTAATGTATAACACTAAACCTTAACACTAAAACCTAACGCTATTTATAACCCTAATTATAAGTCTAAACCCTAACCCTCACCACAATCGTAATCGTAAACCAAATCTTAACCCTAATGCTAATCTTAACCTTAATCCTAACCTTGACCCTAACCGTAAGCGAAACCATAGCCTTGATCAAATATAAATCCTTAACCTACCCATAATTATAATTCCAATCCAAACCTTAATAGTAATTCCAACCCTACTCTTAACACTAAAAAAATCCTTACACCTAACCTAAAACCTGTTATAATTATAATCCAAACCCTAACTCTAACCATAATTCTACCCCTAACCCTAACATAATTCTTACACTAACTATGATCATAAATCCAACCTTAACATGAAATCCTAACCCTAATCATAATAATAAATCTAAACCAAACTCTAACCCTAATGCTAACCCTAACCATGATATAAACTCTAATCCTAAATGCTAACTCTAATTATAACCCTAAATATAATAATTTATTCAATGTGTTATGCACGCTGCGGCTACTACTAGCTTATCTATCTTAATATATATATATATAGATATTATACAGTGAGAGATATCATTATCGAAACATATTTTTTAAATTCAAAAAAGAAAACAAATACGCCAAGATAATGATATCTCTCAACCTATAATATATATATATATATATATATATATATATATCTTAATATATCTTAATATCTTAATATATATATATATATATATATATATATATATATCTTAATATATTAAGATAGATAAGCTAGTTATAAAATAGTGTTAAGAATTTCATTTAGAACAATTAGAACTAGAATAAATTTATATACAAAATAAATGACACAAAATGAAAATTTGAAGGGATACAAGGTGATAAACAATATACATAACTTTTTAAAAAAAAAAGATGATGTAACACTCTTAATTCTATCTTTTATGTGATTTTAAAAGTAAATGAATGTATTCTACATTTTTTTGGCATTCAAAACAAATCATATTGTGTTAGATGTTTTGGGTTCATATGCAAACAATTAAAAACTTAAATATAACATATATTTGATTTAAACTCTTCTAGTTTTTCATATTGAGAGTACTTACCATAAATAATCAGCATGTTGACAATAATGTGGTAGGACTTTAAGCTCTTCCTATTAACATTAAGCACACAATTGAATGAAGAGGTACGATGTATTTAAATTTCTCATACAAGACTTCACTACTTGACATGTTTAGTGAATCCTTATGATAATTGTGTTTTCGAAATAAAATTTTCATTCAAAAAAACATGTCTCATTTATTTATAGAAAATTTAAGGATCCTAAATTAAATATGCACATAACTTAGCATGTTTCTTAGTATTTTTAAGTCAAATAATTTTTTTTCTTAAATATTTGTTTAAAATATTGAACAATATATTTAAACACAATTATAACACATTGACGCTTGGAAGCCATCCCATTATCATGTGCAAACACTTTAAACTCTTCCTTTTGCAAATGCAAACACAATGAAACAAAACAAATATATGTATTGAAGTTTCTCATACAACACTCTTGACTATTAAAAAAATCCATAAAATAAATAAACCTCCAAAAATAAATATTCCTTTATAAATATCAGTCTCATATATTTATAAAAATTAAAGATTCTATTATGCATTCACAACCCAGCATCAGTTTCATGTTCTCGAACCAAATTCTTGATTTTCTTAAATGTTTCCTATAAATATAAAACGTGTATTTGAACACAAAATCTTGTCAAAAACAGTTATGGCCACTAATCATCTTAAAAAATTTAATTGTGATAAATAGAGGAGAGTTGTTGTATGGATAATTTGTTGAGATTTAGTTTTTCAATATAAGAACACAAGTGTTTAGGCTAAAGCTTCTTTAACTAAGAGTCAAGAACTAGGAAATATCCACTCTATCAAAGGGTCTTACACTCACCAAGACTTGGTCCTTGGTGAGATCATTTAAAACCACTCAACTTAACCAATAAACCACCCATCAAAACTTGATCTTAATAAATTCATTTAAATCCATTCAACTTAATCAACAAATAAATAAACCATCAACAAATTAAATTCCAGATTCATTCAACTTTTTGTTACCCTTGTTTATTAACTCTTGCTATCAATTTTTGTGAAAAATCTATTGCAGTTACTGATTATTAATCTCCTATCTATAAAGATTATTTGACTGCTGAAAATTAATTCATAGCAAATACTGAAAAATAATACAATTGCAACTTCACAAATAAAACTCACAGGAATAGAGAAGAAAACATGCAAACTAATAAACACAATATTTTTGGACAAATTGTCCCTAGAAAAACCCCAAAGGGAAAACCAGTACTGCAGATGAGGAATTATATTAATCTTCAGCAAATCAAGAGATACAAAAGAAACTGCTTGCCTCTTACTGACAAAGCTCCGACAATATTCTTCACCGGATATTCTTCTCTCAATTTCTCTTGCTGAAATTCCACTGCTGCTGCCTCCAACGCTATCAATGTGCCCTTGCTATCACTGCAAATATTTCTCTAACTTGTGTCTATCAGTATATGTTCTCCAAATGCCCAATGACCCCCTTTTAAACTATTCTCATTGGAAAACCAATGGCTAAGATTTAATCTCAATCAATGGCTAAGATTAATTAGACTCTAACAAACCCTAAGTAACTGGTCCTTAGAAGTCTCTAGAGGAATCAATTATTTAATTAAATAATTAAATATCTGGACCTAACTAACTTCTATGTAGAAGTCTCAAGAATTAAATGCTAATTCTTGGAATTGGAGAAACAATTGTCCGAGCTACAATATTAAATTAACACTCCCTCTTAGCGAGGAAGGTGTTCTGCATAACACCCAACATATCTCTGAAGAAGATGAATTTCGCCTTCCCCAAAGCCTTTGTCATAATGTCTGCTACCTGCTGATCTGTAGGTATATACTGTAGCTGAATAATCCCTTGTTGTACACAATCCCTGATGAAATGATACCTGATGTCTATATGCTTAGACCTATCATGAAACACCAGATTCTTAGACAACTTGATGCAACTTTGATTGTCACACTGTATCACTGTAGTCTCAACCCTCTGACCGAACAAGGCTACCAACAACTTTTGAAGCCATATCGCCTCACATGTCGCCATGCTAGCTGCTATGTACTCTGCCTCTGCAGAACTTAGGCCCACAAATTTCTGCTTCCTACTGTACCAAGAGACAACTCTTGATCCCAAGCTAAAGTAATACCCTGAAGTGCTTTTCCTGTCCATTGTACTGTCTACCCAATTTATGTCAGTATAGCTTATCAACTTGATACCATCACCTCGAGTATATTTGATCCCATACTCGATTGTACCACAAAAATACCGCAACACATGCTTTGTCGGTATCCAATGCATTCTCTTCGGCTCAACCACGAACTGACTAAGAGAATTTACTGCAAAGGATATATCTAGTCTAGTGTTGACCAAATACTTGAGAGACTCAATCAACTGTCTGTATAAGGTGGGGTCTACATCCTTCTCCCTAAATGAGTCTACCTTCTTCCAATTGATGATCATAGGAGTAGACATGGCTCTGCAATCCTCCATCTCGAACCTCCTCAAGATTTCAATGCAGTATTACCCTTGACCAAGGAAAATCTCACCATCTATCTGCCATACCTCCATGCCTAGAAAGTAGTGCATAAGCCCCAAATCCTTCATCTCGAACTTTGCTGCAAGGTCCCTCTTGCACTCCTCTATGAGCCCCAGTGAACCTGTTAAAAACAAGTCGTCCACATATAGAACAAGAATGAGAATCTCACCCCCAACTACCAAGTAGTAGAGATTAGCATCCGCTTCACTCTTCACAAAGCCCAATCCCTACAAGTATTCATCAATGCGTTCATACCATGCCCTGGGAGCTTGCTTGAGTTCGTACAAAGCTCTCTTCAATCTGCACATGCGGGTTTCACTGTTGTGTGCTACAAATCCCTCTGGTTGTTCTATGTATACTTCCTCTTTCAACTCACCATTAAGAAACGCTGTCTTGACATCCATTTGATGGATCTGCCATCCCATCTATGCTGTAAGAGAGATCACAGCTCATATAGAAGTATACCTGGCCATTGGAGCGAATGTCTCCTCATAGTCTATTCCCTCCTTCTGAGAGAAACCCTTGGCCACAAACCTTGCCTTGTATTTATCGATGCTACCATCTACACTGTGCTTGATCTTATAGATCTAGCGTGATCCAACCACTGCCCTATCTGTTGGTCTAGGCACAACCTCCCACACATCGTTCTGCACTATTGAGGTATATTCCTCAACCATCACATCTCACCACACTTGCTGTTGTGCGGCCTCCTGATAACTGGAAGGCTCACTATCTACCAACTGACTAACTAAAACCATATAGTCATTATACCTGGTTGGTTGTCTTCGCTGCCTACTACTCATCCTAGGAGCTCCCACAAACTCTTGAGTATCTTGTTGGTTACTGCTACCAACTGTAGAGGATGAAATATCAACCCCCATGTGTTCCTGATGCATCTCTTGGATCTGTTGCATCTGTTGCTCCATACTCTACGAACTCTCAGCACCTGAGCCTGTGCTTGTACTAGTCACTGTACTCGAGCTTCGTTGTCCCTGATCTGATTGCTCAATCCTTGGAGCTTTTGTTGGCTACTCACTTTGATCATCTACTGACAAATCTCTGGACCTTCTAAATGCCTTGTCCTCCATGAACTTGACATCACGCCTGACTATAATCCTCTTGGCCCCTGGAATAAATATCCGATATGCCTTTGAGGTCTTGTTGTACCCCACAAAGTACCCTCTCTCTGCAGTCTAATCTAACTTGGAACGTGTAGCACCTGGAATGTGACAATATGCCAAACTCCCAAATATCTTGAAGTGGCTAACATCTGGCTTCTTCCTTGAGAATGCCTCCTTTGGTGTCATCTTGCCCAATACCTTATGTGGAACCCTGTTCTATATGTATACTGTTGTACTGCATGCCTCTACCCATAAGTAACGTGGCATATCCTGGTCATATAACATAACCCTTGCCGCCTCTGATATAGAACGATTCTTCCTTTCAGTAACCCCATTCTGTTGTGGGTTGTAAGGAACAGTCCACTCTCTCTTTATTCCTTCCCTGGTACAAAACTCCTAGAACTCTTTCCCTTTGTACTCACCTCCATTGTCTGACTGAAGAACCTTTATCTTCCTGCTTGTCGAATTCTCGACAAGAGCTTTGAACTCTTGGAAATGACTGAAAACCGCATCCTTGGTCTTCAAGAAGTATATCGAGGTCTTCCTGGAGAAATCATCAATAAAAGTAACAAAGTACTTGTATCCTCTGAGAGATTTTGTTGACATTGGTCCACATATATTTGAATGTACTAGATCAAGAACACCCTTGGATTTGGTGTCACTCCTTGGAAAAGCTGCTTTCACAAACTTCCCCAACACACATCCCTTACATACATCATCATGCTCTGTGCTCACCTCTGGAACACCTATCACTGTCTCATGAAGCAATTTAAGTGCTCCATGATGTATATGGCCCATCCTCCTATGCCATAGCTCTCCTTGATCTCTAGAATTTTCGCTGCTCATCAGTGCCTTATGAGTATCAAACTGTAACCTGTAAAGTCAACTGCTCCTAACTCCAATAGCTATGGGTGATTTCCAATCCTTTGTGCTTGATTAACACATTTGACACTCTAAAGAGTACATTGTAGCCTTTATCCTGAAGGACAGATACGGAAATAAGATTCATACCCAAGCCTGGCACATGCAACACATCATGAATGGGAATCAGCATGCCATTCTCCCTCTGAAATAGAACAGTCCCTTTTCCAACTGGATTTAGTTTGGACATGTTCCTCATAGAAATCTGGATTCTGATGTCCTCCTCCTTATAACTAGAGAAGTATTCTCTAACTCCTGTCATATGAAATGACACCCCACTGTCTATATACTAAACACCCTGTGAGGTTGAGCTAACCATACAAGCTATGAGTGCAAACTCATCTTCCATTTTGCTAGAGAGCTCATCTACACTTGCTGAAGCTGCCATCTGCTTCTTTCCTTTCTTCTTTTGTGGGCAATTGCTGACATAGTGGCCAAACTCGTGACAGCCGTAGCACTTGACTTTAGATAAGTCCTTCTTCTCGCCTTTAGCATTTGATCCTTTGCTAGACCCCTTCTTTGCTTTACCTTTTCCTGCTAGGGTAATGTTTTCCTGTTCTGCCTCACTTTTTTGACTCTTACTGCTGGCACCATTGACAAGGCTTAGTCTAAGCTCCTCCTGAGTAAAGTCACTCGATAGTCGATCCCAACTCAGTAAGGTGTCTCGTCCATTAATAACTTGAACAAAGATATCCCACTACTTAGTAAACCCATTTAGGGCTATCCGTACTAGCTTGTCATCATCTGGTTTATCTCCAACAGCTGCCAACTCATCTTTGACAAGTCTAAGTCTGGTGAGGTAACTTGTAACGTCTTCTCCCTTGTTCATCCTGGTGTTCCTCAACTTTTCTCTGAGAATCAGCTTCCTGTTAGTGGTAGCATTCTGGTACAGATTCAAAATGGTGTCCCACATATTCTTCGCTATATCCAACTCTGCAATATGTGGAGCAATATGATCCTTAACACCATCAAGAATCAACCTCCTTACCTTGGCATCTTCCTTCTTATATGCTAAGAGCTGTGCTGGATCTGTAGGTATAACTACAACACTGGTAACATATTCTTTGATACCATTCTCTTCCAGTAATAAAGAAATTCTGGCTTTCCAGACACCAAAAATTGAGGCTCCATCCAATTTGTCCTGATCTCTTAAACCTGCTGAGGCCATCTCAAACAAAAAATAGTAATAACAAAAATAATAATACTAAAGAGGTAGAACTGGGTTTTATAAAGCCTCTATTTTCCTTTTCTTCATGTGCCTGAGCTGAGCTCTTTCTGCCCTTAGATCTGCTCTGATACCATGTGAAAAATCTATTGCAGTTACTGATTATTAATCTCCTATCTATAAAGATTATTTGACTGCTGAAAATTCATTCACAGCAAATACTGAAAAATAATACAACTGCAACTTCACAAATAAAACTCACAGGAATAGAGAAGAAAACATGCAAACTAATAAACACAATATTTTTAGACAAATTGTCCCTGAAAAAACCCCGGAGGGAAAACCAGTATTGCAAATGAGGAATTATATTAATCTTCAGCAAATCAAGAAATACAAAAGAAACTGTTTGCCTCTTACTGACAAAGCTCTGACAATATTCTTCACCGGATATTCTTCTCTCAATTTCTCCTGCTGAAATTCCACTGCTGCTACCTCCAATGCTATCACTGCGCTCTTGCTATCACTGCAAGACTATTTGCTATCACTACAAATATTTTTCTAACTTGTGTCTATCAGTATATGTTCTCCAAATGCCCAATGACCCCCTTTTAAACTATTCTCATTGGAAAACCAATGGCCAAGATTTAATCTCAATCAATGGCTAAGATTAATTAGACTCTAACAAACCCTAACTAACTGGTTTCTAGAAGTCTCTAGAGGAATCAATTATTTAATTAAATAATTAAATATCTGGACCTAACTAACTTCTATCTAGAAGTCTCAAGAATTAAATGCTAATTCTTGGAATTGGAGAAACAACTGTCTGAGCTACAATATTAAATTAACAATTTCTGCATGCTAAAATGTGTGAAAAGGGAAACTAAATAACAAGATAATAATTTGAAATTCTTTGCGCAAACGCTTTTGGTTGAGGATGAAAGTATGAGCATTGGTTCACTGTCTCATTGTAACACATAGAAAGAGATGTATAAGTTTTTTTTGTCAAAACAGAACAAATAAACTTGCTAATTTTTATTTTAAAGGTTATACAGCTAGATTTGATGTAGAGATGTACCCATAAATTGTATTTTAGGTTCATCATACTGTGGACAATGACAAGTATCTGAGTAGAATCTCAAGTTCATTTCTGCCCTAAAAGTAAAGAAGTGTGGACGTGAGAATGACTACGTGATACATACCTACGTTGAAAGGTACTTACAAAAATATCATTTTTACACCAAAACGTAAGTATTTAGAGTTACAATTCTTAAAATAATAATAATTTATTTATTTATTTTAAATTAAAATTTTATTTATTTATTTTAAATTAAAATTTTATTTATTTATTTTAAATGAAAATTTTATTTATTTATTTTGTTAATAAATTGTGGTTATGGGTTAGGTTTAAATAGTACATTAAAGTTTTGATTTGTTTAAGTTGTATTGCTTCTCTAGCAAGGTTCATTTAGTAGCGTGATTTTGAATGAGTGAATGAAGCAAGTCAAAGCTTAGTGTAAGGTGTTTAAAATCAGTTGATAGTTATAGAGTCATTTATTCGTATTTTGAAAATAAAATAGAAAAAATACAAGTATGCTATTTTAAAATAGATGTATAATTTGATACTAAGTAACTTCTAATGGAAAGCCTTCGAATATATATATATATTAGTTTAGTCAATAGAAATAGAATGATTCAATCATTTGTATAGAGAAAAATACCATAAATATATACATGTTCACTTTTCATAGAAGATATGAAGAGGAAAACTTGTTATCTTCTTTTCACTTTTTTGTTGTTCTTAAGCTAGATCTCAAGCAAAGCTTTAGTCCACTTCAACTAGGATACACGTTTTGATAATGCCTTTGAGTAAGGATGATATTTCCTTGCATTCATCATATCATTTTCTTATAGTTCCTCATTCATTGTGTGTATGAAAGGAGTCCAAGTTCCCATTAGATTTTTATCGTCAACTAGCGAAGACATATTTGAAAATGGATTTTTTTCTTGACGCTACATTGTTTAAAATAGATTCTAACCCACCCAAAATATTCTTTCTAATAGCACATCTACCATCATTTGCATTTCCTCCTTATCAATGTCTAGGTTGAGTAATATTCCAACCATCATTGATGCAATATTTGAATTTACTTTATACTTGTGATCAAAGAAAAAGAAATCTTCTCTAAGCATCCACTAGATAGTTGAGATGGTTATATTTTCCTTGGATTTCAATACCTTTCTCAACTGATTATCCTTAACTATTCTAGAATTCCATTATCTCTTTCCTAACAATCAAGCGTGTATGTTAGTGTCCATAATTTTGGGAATCCATATGTAGACATGCAAAAATAACAATCAGGCATCATACAAATTAACATTCATTTCTGCTATTAATCAATTAAAATATTTATTGATTAACTTCCTAAGGTTCATTAAATAAATCAAATTATTTAATCCTTATGTTCTTCTCATTTGATTTAATAAATCAAACAGATTTAATGTCAAATCCCTAAAATCCCCTAAGTTAATTAATCTAAATTAATTAACTTCTAATCACAATTACCATTCTCTAGCTTTTGACTCAACTAGAGTCAAATCTAAACTCCTAACTAACCCACCCACTTGCATCAATAAATCAATTTAATTGATTTATTAAAAAGCCTATTTTCTCTCAATAACTCTCATCTTTGACTTTTTTGTACAAAGATAATTCCCCCCAAAACTCTCAACAATATGCATTTATTGATATTTTTCAAATTTGAATGGGCACATTGGCCAAAACTTGCACAAGCTTTGACCAATCCCATTATTCCAAGTGTCTCTATTCTATTGGAGGGGATTTAGTCCCACATTGGCTAAATTTGACCTCTCTTCTCTCAACTTATTCTATAAATGCAAGCCATTTTCTCTCATTTCAACACACATTTTTGAATGCATCTACACTATAGGCAACTCGAGCTCATAGCAACTCATTGTCTATTGGCTTGGAAAGGGATTGGGAAAGGGCTCTCTCACATTTTCATGGAGGGCACCAATCCACCATATGATAGGTTGTATTTCATTTGCTCTATATTGCATATTTTATCTTAGTTTTCATTATTATTTAGAGTTAATGACATATTTTATCCTATGAGGATGGCTTGAATCTATACAACTCATGTATAAGATTTCACCATCCCACAAATGGCGCTAGAAGGAGGGCAGATCTAAGAGTCTTTGTTTCTATCTAACTCTATTTATTTCATGCAAAAAAAAAAAGAGGAAAGAATTCTCTATTTTGTTCATTTGATATTGATTTCAGCAATAGAAATGAATATATAGTTTGTCTTTGTTAAGACTGCATTTTCTTTTACTGCATCAGATCCATGAGCACAACCATAATGATAGATTTGGTCATTTTATCCACCTAGAGATTAATGGACCTCTGCTATTTCATTTTCTCTCACCCATTTTGATTTTGTGGTAAAAAACAAAAAAAATAATGAGGGAGATTAATGGCCTCTTCTATTCATTCCTTTGCTATTGTTCTGTCATTTTTTATTTTGCTGTGAGTCCATTGTTGGCAGATCATATTGATTAAATAGAGCATGGGAATAGCAAGCAGTCAAATGAAGACATAACTTCTATCCTCTTGCTCAAAATTAACTTCCCTTTTCAATACCCGGGCATATTTGCAAAGTTGCTCCAAATGCTTGTGTTCGTTGTCACCAAATGCTCACTTCTTTTTTGTCTCGCCCACTTTTCTTTGCTCCAACTCTGCCATTAAGATAATTTCCTGTGTTTCAGTCTGAGATTGCTCTGAACAAATTTCAAGATCTTGCTCACAGTCCTATCCCTATCTATTGTTGCCAAAGATAAAAGTTGATAGAATGAGCACCTCAGACTTTAACCGCGAAGGCAAAAGTCTTCTTCTCTTTTCTATTGAGAGTTGAATATAAGCTTTGCTGCCTTTGGTTCCATACTTTGCTTTTGGTATGAAGTCACAGCCACGTATCACGGTTTGTTTTGACAGTGCTCTTGCAAAAATCCCTTTTGCCTTCTTCGAACCACTGTCCATTCTCAAATTGTGTATCCAGCTGCGTATCACACTTGTCAATAACGTTGTAAACATGCCTGCCAAATATTTTCTTACTGCAACATCTAAACCGTCCCTGTCCACAGTCCCCACAACCGCCCTATTCTAAGGAAAAGACTTTATGGTGAGGGTCAGCTTGTATGCCTAGGAGTTACATTTGATTTGAAGCTTTGTCAATGAGTTTCCTGCCACCTGGTAAGTGAACAAGCTTACAGATTAAAGAAATATCAACTGCCACAATGCAAAGGGGTCCTTTAGACAGTAGGAAAGTTGGCGTGGAGTTATTAGTTGATATGATAGTTTAATGACAATCTTCCGTAGAACTTTACTATCAAATCATAATATCAAATCATAGCATAACATATTCACTAACATCACAATGACAACATTTTCTTGCCTCAATATATTAGAGAAGAACTTGATCATAACACATGTGTTCATAAAATAACTTTTATACTATAATTAAAATCACAAATCAATGTATCTAACATAAGGTTAGTTAAGATAGCATAATCAGTTGGTCCAAAAATGGGGTGTGACACTACAAGTACAATTTAATGATGGTAGAATTCCAAAAAATTAAAATCCCTATTGACAAATAATTACACAAAATGAATAGGCTTAAAAAAATGTGTAGTGCCTAAGTAATAGACTAAATATTTATACTTATTGACCATTCAATTAATTTTGTAGGTGTTGTTTCTAGTCATTAGTGTAGTAGAATTCAAACACTAGACAATACTACACACATAGAATCTCATTTTAATATCTATTTTGGTGGTGTGAAATTACACTACTCTTAATACTACTTTCCACTATATTTCCAAAAGAATTTATTTTATAAATTTTTCATATTGATTTTCTCATATTAAAATTGCATACACTACCCAATAGAAAAACCTACTATAAAAAAATATCTCATGCAACACTTTGCCACTTGACTATCGAGAGGTGCCTACTATAAACTATAAAGAAATACCTACTATAAACATTTTTTAAAAATAGATCGTATCAATTTACTTGGATTTTCTTGTGCAAACGCTTTTCGCTCCACTATAGCGCTGAGAATGAGTGGTATCAGAAATTTCTGTCCATGGCGAAATGGGGCAAACAAAGCAAATATAAGTAGTGATTTTTATTTCAAAGAAAGTTATGAACTCTTATATTTCGGTCAGATGTGCCCACAAATACTATTTTAGGTTCCCCATATATCATGGAGAGCGACAAATATATGAAGAGAATCTGTATTTGAAAGCAATACGTTGAAAGGTTAGTGGCAATTAAATATTAATAGTAAATGGCATTACGACACTGGTCGAAGTCCCATCAGAAAGCTATATTTGCTGGTATTTTTTTATGCCAATGCTATGAAAGAAACTTTGCTTTGGATGAGCTGATGTATCTTTTCAATTTATAATATTAACGGAGTTGTCTCAATGCCATCACGTATCTATTAAATAAAACATATTTATTGTAAAGTAACATGTTTAAGGAATAAGTAGGCAGTCAAAACAATGCTAATTCGGTTGAATAAATAATTTATTTTTTATTCAATTTTGAAATATAATATAATATATTTAATCATTTTTAAATAAAAAATATTAATAAAAACTTAAATGTATATTTAGTTGAGAGACTATATAGTGTGAGATTTGAGTCATAAACAAGTCTTAGTCTGTAAACCATTGTTTGAGTTGTTTGAAAACAGATCTCAACTGTCTTTTAATCATAAATCATTTGCCATTTAATGGTAAAATCTTCTAAAATATCATGTGAAAGCCTCCAAAATCTCACTTATTTGACCTGATTTAAAATTTAGAATATAATATAATTGTAAAATTCAATTAGTTAATACTCACAATCAAATGTGCATCCAAAACACTAAGTAATACCTTTTAAAAATAATTAATTATCTTATTTTATTGACCAAAAGTAATCTTAAACTAAAAATTGTACATTTACTCAAAATCAATTATATGTCCAAAATATTAAATTATACTTTTTAAAAATAAATAGTTATCCTACTTTATTAACCAAAATTGACGTTTAACTACTACATAAATAATATTATATTCAAAATAAAAATAAACAATTATCTTATTGACTAAAACTAACGCTTTAACAATTGAATAATAGTGATATAAGTCACGGGCTTATACAATGTCACATTTATAATGATGCTGTATAAACAAATGCTGTGACACATTTAAAAAACAACAAACTTTGTGCCATATTTAAAACAATGCCATCATTACTTTTATTCCGACAGATTTGTATTCATACTGAATCTAGAATGAAATCGAGAAAGACACACTTTATTGCAAACATGAACTCATCCTTTGCATCCGTGGAAATCGATTATGGCCATATCGCTACTACAAATATGTACCTGATGAGTGCCTCACAGGTAGCTTGCCGTGCAAAAGTTATTGTATGCCCACAATGGTGAACAGCCCTGAAATAATCAATTCTCCTGAAAATGGCAGAGTAGAGGGAAAGAAGATGAATTGGGTAGTAGTGGCGCTGTGTGTAATTGCAAGTGTGGGGGGAAGATCAGCTGGGTCGATGTTGGGTAGATATTACTTCCATGAAGGAGGTCACAGCTATTGGCTCAGAACGCTTTTAACGTCTGCGGGTTCTCCCCTGTTAATTATCCCGCTGCTCTTTAATGGACCAACACAGTATTCTTCTTTGCCCACCCGCTCTCTCAAAATCAAGTATCTCAGCATCTGTACAGTACTGGGCGTTTTGGTGGCGGCCAATAATTTTCTCTACTCGCTGGGCTTTTACTACCTGCCCGTCTCCACCTTTGCTCTTCTCTGCGCCACGCAGCTGGCCTTCACAGCGGTATTCTCAATCCTGTTAGTGAAACAGAGAATAAGCCATTACATTATAAATTCATTAGTACTTATTATTTTAGGGGCAGTTTTACTGGGCATCCAAGCCAAGGGCGAAAGGCCTCAAGGAGTTAAACGTGGGGAATATAAATGGGGAATTGTTTTCACCATTTTAGGATCGGCGCTCTACGGGTTTATTCACCCGTTGTTACAGTTTGTTTTCAAAAAGGTATTTAGATTATCTACTTATAAAAGTAATAAATAATTGTGTTACTTGTATTAGCAAAACAAACCATTTTTGAGTGTTAAATTGTTCGATGTTTAAGAACAGTTAGAGAATAGCAGCTTTGCGATGGTGGTGGAAACACAGGCGTTGATTTGCACGGTGGCGAGCGGTGTTGCGGTGGTGGGATTGCTGTGCAGCGGTGACTTTAAACACATAAGTAAAGAAGCGCACCGCTTTCGGGCGGGAGAGAAGGGGTATGTTCTTACTCTTGTTTGGTCTGCCATAAGCTGGCAAATGTGTGTGGTGGGAACTTACGGACTGGTTTGCATGGTGTCTTCCTTGTTTTCCATGGTGGTCAGCACTTTAACGCTGCCGGTTATTCCAGTTTTAGCTCTGTTTGTGTTCGACGACAAAATAAATTCGTTGAAGGTGATCGGAATGGTGTTAGGGATTTGGGGGTTCGTGTCGTATGCTTATGGCGGCTACAAAGAGTCGAAAAAGACGGAGGAGCTTCCACTGCATGGGAGGCACTTTCGATGAAGACGGTGACCGCCGGATCTTTAATGTAGGCCGTTGCAAAGGCACTCTTTATTTAAACGACAATTCTGGGGCGGAATTATTTATTAATCTATATACGCATTTGTATTCTATATAGAGCTGCCTAAAGTGGCTCAAATAACTCTTCTATGGACGGTTGAATGAATCTACGTCTTACATGGTTGACTATGTCGCTGGCCGTACGCCAGTCAATACGTTGTAATATAAGTTTCTAAAAGTAATATAAGGTTCATGGAGTTTGATTCTAAATGTTGATGTTAAAAATTCACCAATTTAAATTTAGAAACTTTAACAAGGAGTTAAAATTCATAAAGAAAGAATATATGTATATATATATATATATATATATATATATATATATCTATCAAATAAAATATGGATACAATTAAAAATATGTAATCATTCATTCAAAACTGATTATAACATATTTTATTTAAGAAATAATTATGTAGTTGGTAAAAAAATTTAATATAATAAATTATCAAATCATAAAATAAGTTGTAAAATTTTTTCTCTTAGAATATTATAAAATGCAAAACATTCAAGTTTTAGAAAAAAAAATATAGAAGATATTGAAAGATGTCATTTTTAGTTACCTATTTCACTTAAATCACAAATCCATTAACAAATAAATGCTTTGGGAATGATATCTCTTGATGTATTAATATAGATTTCTCATATAACTATGCTAGTTTAATTAAATTTATTTAATAACTTTTCAATATAAATATATTAAATTTATTTTATTAACAATTTATTATTAATTGGATTAGGGTGCTTTTTTAATCAAAAACAATTTATTATTAATCAATATTCATCAAATAGAGTTTCAATTTTATTTACTCTGGTTATTTTATTCATCATGTAAGTATTTTTTAATAGTAGTTCTTAACACACTCATGCCATTCATTACACCATTGTTGGCTATCATTGTGATTATGTTCCTTGACATAATTAGAGCATCAAAGAGAAAAATAAGTGTATTGACTAGTTTGACCTACCTTCAATATCATCCGTTTATTTCTTGAGCTCGTTGTTATCTTATGAAGTACCATGAAAACTTATTTACAATATAGAAAACTTAAAAAAGAAAGATAAATAATCACAATTACAAGTCCAAGAGGTATGGCATTATTATAAAATAGTGTTGAACATTTTCATTCCACAGATAAATTTTATGGGAAAATCAACTAATAGAAAAAGGGTGAAGCGACAATAGTGGTTTACAATTCAAGTGAGGAAGGAAAACTCATTAAATATGACCCCAAGGCAAAAAATGTGTTTTTGGGGGTTCGTACGAACCTAATGGTTCGACCAAACCAATAATGGGTTTTCTCGAACTAGGGTTCGAGCGAACCTCTTTGAAACTTAGCCATGAAAAAAAACAAAAAAATGCATTGAAAAGGGGTTCGAGCGAACCCCTTTGAATGGGTTCAATCGAACCAGGGTTCACTTGAACCATGGTTCAAGTGAACCCCTAGAGTTTCGCTTGAACCCCTAGGGGTTTGTACAAACCCCCCTTATCCCTCATCCCCCCACTGAGACACAAAAATAACCTAAATTTAGGTACTTCGGAGCTCGAGTTGAGGATGAAAATGGAGCAATCTTCACAAACCCAAGTGGAATCAGGTAGTCCTCAGAACGAGCTATCCAACGAATATAATTTTAATATGTTTTGGTTTTAATATGTATTTGTTTTTTAAGTTTTATTAAACATAGGTTTTTTATCGAAAATGAAGGTCTATGTTCTGCACATGTGGAAAAATAGCAGATTATCAAAAGACAAATATATGAAAAATATGAGTGCACCAGATATTGAAGTCCTTGATCCAACAATTTTTTTTTTTGAATTTTGATATATACAAAAAAAAGTTACGCATTATATGGTCGCACTACGTTTCAATTGTAATTGGTTTGACTTCGAAGCTTGATTAAAGAAAAAATATTCAATAAAAAACTATCTAACCAAGTGGAAGCACTAGATATTGGAGTTACAAATCTAAATTCGAAAGAATTAAAATTTTATCCTTCATGGAAAAAAATTTATGCATTATACGGTGTGTGTCACTTTTTAAAAATGTTGTTTTATGAAAAAAACCAAATTTAATGGGAGATGGAAAAAAAAGTACAATCTGATTCCAAAATTTTTGAAAAAAATATTTTTAGAATCTACAGACAAAATGTGATGAGACTTTAGTTTTCATCATCTTCAAATTCCTCACGGTTTAGCCGCTATAGGTGCCTAAATGTGAAGATTTAGTTAAAAATAATAATTTCAGTGTCCAGTTTGGCCAAAAAATGTAAACAACTATTGTGGGATCACCCAAAAATATAGATTGTAATAGGATAAATGTAGATATCAAACAATTGACAAAAAAAGGATCATCTAAGTGAGTCTAATATATTTAACTTTTTTGAAAAATAGATGGCGTAACTTATAAGACATCATCAATATTATGTTGTTCTTATTTAGTAGTGTAAAATATAAATGCACTTTTACAAGGATTTTACGACAAATCAATTATGATAAACAATCTACTAAAAATTTTAATGCCATGATGTTATGAATTTAGACCATTCTTGATAATATTTCTTATGTCTATTTCCTAGCATTCTACTTACTATTTTTGAATCAAATTCTTTCTTTTCTTAAACATTTTTTCAAAATATAAAACAATATATTGAAACAAAACCATAAAATATTGACACTTTATGATGTATGCCACCCCAATTTCATGTGAAAATACTTTAAACTCTTCCTATAGAAAATTCAAACATAACCAAAAAATAATATTATATTAAAATTTATCCTACAACACTCTTGATTGTTAAAAGAATAGATACAATAATTAAACCTCCAAAAATAAATATTCCTCTATTAGCCTCACTCTCATTTATTTTAAATAATTAAAGATCATATTAAACATGGTCTTTAAAAATTATCCTCATTTATTTAAATAATTAAATATTCCTCTATAAGCCTGGGTCTCATTTATATTCATGTTCTTGAGACAAATACTTGATTTTCTTAATTTTTTTCCTAAATATAAAAGAAATGCATTTAAATATAAAGTATTGTTGAATGAAGTTTTGTGTCTCACCATCTTTACAAATATAAGTCTTGATAAATAGCAAAAAGTAGTTGTATGGATAATTAAATGTTGATATTTAACTGTGTAATTAGGTTTTTAATGAAGATTTTATATCATTCAAAAGAAACTTTTACCTATCCGATATGAGAGAATGAATATTTAGCTAAGAGCAAAGAAGTGATGGATAAGTGTTATGCCAAAGTCAGTGACATCAACGATTTTTTCTCATTGGTTATGTTATTGGGGTCTTACACTCAGCAAGACTTAACCTTTAGTGGGCTCAATTAGAATGATTCAACTTCACCAACAAACCAAAGCTCCTGTTTATTAACTCATAATATCAATTTTGATATAATTAAATGTGGATGGTTCCATGTTGTATGCCTCAAGGTGTGAAAAGGGAAAATAATTAATAGCATAATAATTTGAGATTCTTCGTGCAAGCACTTTTGGCTGAGGATTACAGTATAGCCTCCGGTTCATTGTCTCCTTGTAACGTAGGAAATGAGAAGTATCAAAAATTTATGTCAAATCAAAACAAATAGAAGATTTGATTTTTATTTTAAAGAAAGTTATATGACTAGATTTGAAGTAGAAATATATCCACAAATTGTATTTTAGGTTCATCATACTATGGATAGTGACAAGTATCTAGGAAGAATATCAAGTTCATGTTTGCCTTGAAAGTAAAGAAGCGGGCATTACTAATGTGATAAACACCTACGTTGAAAGGTACTTTCAAAAATATCCATTTTACAACAATACTCATGTATTTAGAATTACATTTCTTAAAAATAATTTTAATTATATTGAATTAAATAATTATTTATTTATTTTATCGATAAATTATTGTTATGGGTTAGGTTTAGACAACACATTCTATGTTCTAAATTATGTGGATGACTCATCTAAAATTACACTAGCTTTTTTAGTAGGGTCCATTGATTAGCATGCTTTCAAACAAACAGCTAAACAAGTCAAAGTTTAGTGAGTTGGTGGTTATGTGGTTATTTATTCTCATATTGAAAATAAATGAAAGAAAATATAAGTATGTAATTTTAAAACAAATGAAAATTTTGATACAAAACAACTTCAAATGGTAAGGCTTCAACTATATCTATGTTGGTTTAGTCAATACAAAATAAAATGACTCAGTCATCTATATAAAATGAAAAAACATAGATATCTAAATGTTCACTATTCTGAGAAGATACCAAGAGAGAACCTTGTTATCTTCTTTTGAATTTTTTTTTTGTTCTGAAGCTAGATCTCAAGTAAAGCTTTAATCCCCTTTAATTAGGATAGACACTTTGATGGTGCCTTTGAGTAAGGATAAATATTTCCTTGTATTCATTATTTTGTTTTTCTTCTAGTTCCTCCTTCATAATTTCTATGAAATTATTCCAAGGCTCCATTAAATTGTTGTTGTCAACTATCCAAGATATGTTGAGAAATTGAAATTTTTCTCAAATCTACATTGTTCAAAATAGATTCTAACCCACTCAAAAGTTTTTTTCTATTAACAATTTAGTATTATTCAAACTTCCTCCTTATTAATGCCTATAGGTTTAGTAAAATTCAAGAAGCCCTATAAAGGTAAATTCTTGAAATTAAAATGAAAGTGGCTTTTCCTTTTAATGAGGAATTCCAATACTCTAGCCACCTAATAAATATCTCTTCTCATCCCATACTATCATGGATTGGTGTAGGAATGATTTTTTTTTTTCACATTACTACCAATGTATTTGGCATTCCTTTCTATGATGAATGAATATGATTCTTCTACAATTAAAAGAGGGGAGAATCTCAACATTTGATTAAATAACTTTTTGAGAAATAGATAAAGTTCAAAGTCAAGATATAAATAGCATGAGATAAGTTTTAAAAATTAAGGCGAGATTCAACTGAGTCTCATTCTTGAACTTGGGCACATGTATAATTTTTTTTTCTTGTTGATTTATTTCTTAAATTGTAAGAAAATACGCTTCCTTGTTCACATTTATGTATTTATGTTGGACCATGTAGTTTACTAGGTAATTCAAGAGCAACCAAACCTCTTCAATATTTGAATTTTCTTATTTGGAGAGCCTTTATTATACATATATTATTGAGCCCCCTTTAGTTTGAATTTTGTCAAATTAATAGAGCTTACAAACATGCAATTTGAGTAAAATAACTTGAACATTTGCTTCATTATTTATGCCAATTTTTAGTTTCTTTGATGCTACTACAAGTTCCTTTCTCATCAAAAATAGTGCTTCCTACATTTGATAAACCCAAGTTTCCCTAGTTGCTTCATGAAAATTTCATTTCATCCACCTTATCAAAAAAGTTGATGTTTTATTCAAATTGATTTGAAATTTTATTTTACAAATCCCATGAGAAAGATTCAATTAAAAAATTATTAATTAAATATATATAATATATTTATTCTTAATTTTAATAAACATTTTATTAGTAAAATAACTATTTTATTATATTGGATTTTCCTCTTATCTTTTATATATTTTATTTTTTATGTTTAAAAAGAAAAACTATCAAATTATGCATTTAAAGAGTCCACATATTGTCATTCATAATAACAATTATATGAAAAGAAGTTATATAGCGTTTCTTCTAATCTTATATTGTAGTCTAAAATTTCCATTGATTAAGGTTTTATTGGACCCTTAGCATCTAGAGTATAATCAAAGGCTTTCTCTCTTATGAATCATAGAAAGAAGATGTTCATAAATACATATAAAGTGTATTTTATCGATACTTTTTTATGGAGGTCATCCATAAACAATTTTTGACTACTCAATATGGGAGCATGAGCATTTTTTGGGCTGAACCTCTTCAATTAAGAGCCAAGGATTGAGGGGCATCAATTTGACCAAATTCACCCAAGGCACGATCCTGACCTCATCCCATATGATTTCAGGGCCTTGCACTCAACAATAGTCGATCCCTGGTGGGATCATTAAGAACCATTCAACTTCACCAATAGATCAAGGACTCATTGACTTCTCAATACTTTTTGAGAGAATAAGAATTAAGACAAACTTTCTAATACCTAGACACAATGTTATGTGAAAGTATAACCAAGTTCTATTGTCCTCATTGTAGTAATATAAATAACTTTGTACATACATATTTTTGGGTACGTAATCATGCAATAATAAAATTTTACAAAATTATGAGTTCAAATTAAAATTGGATATTTGAATTGATATGAAATTTAAATCAATTTTATAAGTATTTAATTTGTTTTTAGAGATGAGAAAGTGATGAAGAACATATTAGGAATCATTTTTTCACAATAGTGGAATTTTAGACATTGATTAAAAAAGTCAAAGTTTACAAATTGATTGACTCTCAACTATAAGTCAATTTTAGAAATTTGACTTTTAAAATTCAATTATGTTGATTACCTAATATTTGAAGTTTTGTAAGGAATGACTATGTTTAGAAATACCTTTGGGTAATCTATTGTTCTCCTCAATCAGATCATTGGTTGAATTGATAACAAATGGCCTCTAGTGGAGTTGGGATAATGTATGATGATGCAACTCTTTGATAAATCCTATTATATAAATACTTTATAATAATGATCTTCAATAATCCTTAAGTTGTCTTGGATTTTTTCCAATGAAGAAATAAACATATTCAAATATAACAATATAACACATAAATCTTTAGCTCCTATTCTAGATAATGTTATCTCTTCCTTAGTTCTGGCTACTCTTGTTTCAGGTTTAGATGTTCCACCTATTGTTGTTTTCTTTTCTAAAGGGGTGTCTCCCCCTTCTTTTCGACAAGATCTAAACCTTTTTTTTGTTTTTTCTTAGATTGAAGTGAAACATAAGAAGAAATGTACTCATAAGATGAACTCTATCTCAATTGACAACAACATTGTTGGTTCAAGCCCGGGTGCTTGAATTGTTCTTTTGGTGGCGTGTAGGCCAAGTTTGGTCTATCGTGTTGGTTACTTTGTTATTGTTGGGCTATCTTGTTTGCAGCTCCAGGGTGACCTATTTTGTGTGCTAGAAAGCTTGTTCTATCTTTGTTGTTTGTGTTTTGGTTTGATCTGCTGGTTGTGAGGCCTAATTCATGTTGTTGTTTGGGTTAGGGCCCACCTGCTTTATTAATCAAAAACACATAAATGTTAAAAGAAACTATTAAATTATTATACAATAATTAGCAAAAAAATTGACAAAATTTTAATTTAAAAATTAAATTTTAAAAATAAAAATAAAAATTTATGATTATAGAAATTATTTAGATCAAATATAAATCCATGGATCTAATAAAATAAAAATAAATAAAAGATTCAAGATTATAATCGATTTTAAAGAATAAATTATAATAAAAGTAAAATATTATGATATTATAAATTAAATGTACAGAAAAATATACCTTTTGAAACTTATTATTACATAGAACACTCTAATTATAAATTAGAGGTTAAAGATGGACAATTAAATAATGTCTCTTTTAAACTTATTTTATGTTAGTATTATAGATTATAAAAATGAAGTCTTTATATAATTTTTCGTTCAGACTGTAGGAGAGCGAAATTTATATTTCAGAGTTTGATTTAAAATAAAAGAATTAAATAAGAATTTTTTTACTTACTTTCTGTTCATATACTACAATAATTGTTCCCAGCCAAGAGATGAAGGTGAAGATACAGAAGGAAATTTTAGGCTCAGTGTAAATCGCCTGTTACGGGACATTCAAATTCACGACCTTGTTCAATATTATATTTACAGAGACGTAATATGAAGGAGTGGTAAAAGTGACACCTTTAAGAATAGACAAAATTCGTGCCATATTTAAAACAATCCCGTCATAATTTTTCCTCTGGCAGATTCGCATTCATAGTCTGAATCCGTTCGACATCGACAAAGACATGAACTTCATTACTAACATGATTTCACACTTTGCATCCCTGGTAATCTTCAAGGCCATTAAGTTACTACAAATATGTCTAACTCTCCAACCATTTTCTCTAATAACTGGCAGGTAGTTTGGCTTTACAAAGTTATTAAGTGCCCACGATGATCAACAGTCATGAAACAAGCGATTCTTCTGAAAATGGCAGAGTACAGGAAAGCAAAATGTGTTATGGGGCAGTAGTGGCGCTGTGTGTAATTGCGAGTGTGGGGGGAAGATCAACTGGATCGCTGTTTGGTAGATATTATTTCCATGAAGGAGGTCACAGCTATTGGCTCAGAACACTTTTGACATCTGTGGGTTCTCCATTATTAATTATCCCTCTTATCTTCCTTAGACCCACACAGTATTCCACTTTATCCAGCCGATCTCTCAAAATCAAGTATCTAAGCACCTGTACAGCTTTGGGCATTTTGGTGGCCGCCAATAATTATCTGTACTCGATGGGCTTTTACTACCTGCCCGTCTCCGCCTTTGCTCTTCTCTGCGCCACGCAGCTGGCCTTCACATCGGTATTTTCAATCCTCTTAGTGAAGAAGAGATAAACCATTACGTTATAAATTCGGTGGTACTAATTATGTTAGGCGCAGTTCTACTGGGCATCCAAGCCAAGGGCGAAAATCCCCAAGGGATTAAAAGGGGGGAATATAAATGGGGAATTGTTTCCACCATTTTGGGATCCGCGCTGTATGGGTTTATTCACCCATCATTACAGCTTGTTTTTAACAAGGTATTCGTAATTTTACTCATTACTTATAATGAAACTGGTACCTAAACAGTTTTACTTTTATTCACAAGTTTTTTAATTGTTGAATTGCTTAATATTTAAAAATAGTTCGAGAAGCGAAGCTTCATGGTGGTAGCAGAAACGCACGCGTTGATTTGCACTGTGGCGAGCAGCGTTGCGATGGTGGGATTGATTTGCAGCGGTGACTTTAAACACATCAGTACAGAAGAGGGCCGCTTTCAGGCGGGGCAGACGGAATATCGTATGACGCTGGTTTGGTCTGCCATAAGCTGGCAGATGTGCGTTATGGGACTCGTTTCCATGGTGTCTTCCTTGTTCTCCATGGTGGTCAGCACTTTTGCACTGCCGATTATACCAATATTCGCTCTGTTTATCTTCGACGATGAAATAAATTCGTTGAAGGTGATCGGAATGCTGTTAGGGATTTGGGGGCTTGTTTCCTCTGCTTATGGATGGTACCAAGAATCGAAAAAGGCTGAGGAGCTTCAATTTCAGGCTTCCTTAGTGTAGATGTCCTTCACGTATTCAAGAATGTATTGGCTTAAAGATATGAAATTTTCTAATAATTCTTATCATCAGTGCTTTAAATTACATAGCGATTTATTATCTAGCTGCCTCTCTTCATCTTGTGATTCATTATCTGCTCTTGCTCTTTTCATTCTTAGAAAAGAAATTATCACAGTTAAAATCTAAATATGGACTGTTTACCTATAAAACTTTTTCTTTATCATAAATAAGATATAAATAAAATACATTATTATTAATTGACTGCAAATGTGCATAACTTTGAAACATTAAGACAGAGGCAACACACATGCTAAGCACTTTCAGTGAAGACAAATAGGCACTCTTTATGTATTATGGGGCTGAACAATCAAGTACCAAATTAATTTCATCTACGCGTTGAGAGACTTTTCTGTCATTGGGTGTATGCCGGTTTAATCGCTGCAAAAGAGGTTTCTAAATTTAGAAACGCTGGCCCATTCATAGTATGTTAAAGCAGATTAGCATAGGTGGGTCTGAAACGCAGGTAGGAGGGAAAAGTTCTTATTGGTCCTTTTGTATGGAAGGAATTGACCATACAATTATTTTGATTTGGTAGCTAAGAATTATGTTATTTACATCTATAGATTGATTGATTGATTGGTTCTTTTCTATGAGAGGAATCAAGCACACAATTATTTTGTATTGCTAGCTAACAATTATGTTTTATAAAAATAAAAATTTTATGAATCAAAAAACCACGTTTATATTTTATATACAAGTACTTCAAATTATTACTTCAAACTCAATTAATTATATTTTTCAAGAAAAAAATTATCAGTTTAGTGTCATTTTTACTCTTCAATAACTAGCATTCACATGTATATGGTTTCTATATATCACCATGAAAGATTTTCAAATAAAAAATATAAATATCGAGCTACAATTGAAAATAACAATACAAGAAACATAAAAAGGGAAAAGCTAATGGAAGATCCAAGAAACCTTAAACATGACCTATAAAAACATTGCTACTATTTTATCATCTTTTAATGGGTTGTCTTTACATGCCTTAATTGAAGAAGGTTAATGAAAAATTATATGTGATAAAGAAGGTGTAGGAAATTGAACAATTTGTTTGTTTCCTATAAAAACATTATGTTATATTGTCACTAGCTATAAGAAAAGAAATAAAATTACTAAGGAAATGAAATATATGCACATAGCTATTTTGATTAACTACAACGATTTCTTTTAGGTAGGCCTAAATTGATTTCCTCAAACTTTAGATTCCCCTTCCTTTCATGAATCCATTCTATGATAATGAGGCCATTTATGACATACGTACATTTGTCATAGTGAGGGTTGGGAAATGTAGAAATAGGTTTAAGTTGAAGAAGGTTGGAAAGAGTTTGAAGAAATTTGTGATTTATAACCATGAAATTTTTTTAGGGAGGAGTGGAGGAAAAGGAAGAGTAACACGCCTCATATAATTTGAGGTGGTTCTCAAAAGGAAAATAAACATACTTCTAAATCTACTAGTAGGGTAGATGTAGGGCCAACATCCTTTTCTTTCAAACATAGCCACTAGTTTAAGATAGTTATTTATAAGGATGGTAGTTTGAAAATCTCCAGTCCTTCTAGTTTACCTAATAGTAGTCTCCAAGCATACTAGCTTAAATGTGTACTTCAAGAAAAGTGGTTTGTAGGAAAATAAAATCGACAAGAAATTGATACATAGAAAAGGTAGGTGGCATGATAGTCCATTTACTAAATAATTTATCTTTATTAATGTTTTATGTTGCATTTAGCTAGTACACCACTTTGACAACTTTAGCTCAAGATTTGTAGCATCAACTTCAAAGCATCCATAATATAATCCATCTAAAACTAAAACCTCAAGCCTATGATAGATGGTGTGGGGAAGATGCTATAGTAGAAAGAGATGTGCCATACACTTTGCATAATAATATTGCAATGTGAAACTCATTTAGTTGTGGTGCATATTTAAGTGTGCACATCACACTACGTAATACAATATTGGGGATACTTGTAAGTTGTATTGATCATATAAAATGTTTTTAATTTGGAAGGAACATTGGGGAAACAAATGCATAATTTAATATGGGTTTTGTGTATAGTGAGAGCATAGCTTAACGAGCACATGGTTTTATTTAATAAATCTTTGTAGTTTTGTGCAAGATTTACCTATATAAACAAAAACATTAGTATCTGTATGAGCATGCAGTATCAAAGAGTACATGTAAGAGCAATAAGGTGACATTGGTAGTGACATGAAGCACAAAGTGAGACGTGTGATGAAATTATTTAAATTTTCTAAATAAAATAGAGGATTATAACAATAATTTCTTACTACTAAAGAATATGCATGATTGAACTTGTAGTGTCAAAAATTATACTCCCTTCTTGGAGATAGTACAATTTCACACTCAACTTGGACCTATTTTAGTACCCTTGCATTCATGTCCTTTAAATTATCATTAATATTTCCCTTTAAGACCCTATATCATGTATCTCGGGGCTTCTTTCAACTAAAATCTTGACAAATTCAATAAATGTACTTAATATTCTAACCCCCTAACATTCTCTCACCCCAAAAACTTAGGGTGGGACTAATACACCACCTTGGGCATATTAACCCCCCTAGGTGGGACCTATATGCCACCCTTGGTGTATTAGTCCCATCTGGGGCCATTTTAGGGTTTTGAGTGGGAAATCAAGGTTTTTAATTTGAATTTTGCAAATTTTGGCATTTGGGATCTAAAAACGGTAAATTAGATAGGGTGCCTACAAAACTGTTTCAAATCATTATTTCACCTAGCAAGTTTTATCTAAGACCTAGAGCTTTCAAGTATCCTAGCAAGTTTATGAGATCAAGAGCATTCAAGAGAAAGTTTCAAGCATTTGGAGTAATATTCAAGATTCAAGTATCATGTCAAAGTCTTCATGCATCATGTGTGTTTGTGAGATAGCATTTGTGATGTAGGTTTCATGATTCAAGAAAGCATTCAAGACAAATCTTCAAGCATTCAATCAAGGGTCAAGATCCACATTCATGCTAGCCATTTCACACAAGTTTGCAACCTTCATTTCAAGGGTTTGGTGAGTTAAAAAATTGAATTTGTTCATTCATCATTCCTTCTTGCTATTTCATTTTATTTCAAGGTTTAATTACCAAAACAAGGTTTGACCAAGGAAAACCCCCATCCTCTAACAAAACAACATTTGTCTCTCTCTTGTGATGTGTGTTTTGCAGATTTAGGTGAACTAGACTCATTTGCCCAATCTGGCGATTTAGTCCCTACTATCGTCTTTCGACAGAATTCAATAGTGTCAGATCTAGGTCTGGAGGACTTGGAAAGATATTCAAAAAAACCTATATGTGAACTAAATCGCCCAACCTAGCGTATTAGTCCCAGTATAGTTTTTGATCACCGTTCAACAGATCCTGACAGTTAATAGAAGAATTCTATATTATGCCCCAAAAAACCTAGAGCAAGACTAGTGTAGCAACTCCTTTGGAAGAGGGATTATAATTTTTCCCAAAGTGTTTAAAAACACTTGATACAATGAGCTAATGATAACATGGAGAACCCTTTAGTCTTCATTTCCTTTCTTCACTTTGATCAAGCCAACTTGCAAAAACTAGTTAGTACTACAAAATAATAGACTAAAAGACCAGTTAGAAGATAAAATAACAAAAATGCAAAAAAGCACATGTCAAAATAACTAGAAATCTGCCTTTTACCAAACTACAGCAGCGCAATCCGTGGGTTCAACTCAATTTGGAAAGGTTAGTGGCACAATATAACATTGTTGAAGACTGAGAGCGATGCTCTACAACAAGATAGTGACCGCGATTATGACTCTGTTTGGCAAGTGACACAATTTGGATTTTGGAAAGTCAACGACTCAGTTTGAAATTCAAATTTTGTTGGCGAGAAGACTCTAGCGGCAGAGTTTGGAGTTTGGAGTGGCACAATATAGCACCGCTAGACTGATAGCAATGGAGTTCCCTATAGACAACAAAAATAAATAAAAAAGCACATTTAAAAAAAAAAAATGTAATGAATTTCTCCAGATTCACCCTCCTTCTAGTGCCAAAATGTGAATGGAGTTTTTATACCTACACAAACACAAAGAGCAAACGCAATATTAGATCAAAATGCAAGTTAGAAACAACATTTTGCATGAAATTAGATTGAAACATCAAAATAGGAAAAGAAATGAAGAACACAACAATGAAAACAATGAAATCCTATTGCAATGAGAAAAATTTCAATCCCATGGGGGAATTGGTGCCATTTATGTGTAAAAAATGGCCCTTTCCCAACTCCTTAGTGTGATTTGATGAGATTTGATGACAATTCTTGATTCCTTGATGCAAATTTGATAAAACTATGAAACTTGAATGAAAATGGATGAAGTTGCAAGTGAAATTGAGTATCGTAAGCTTGCATGGATTGTCGATGATCAATTCAATAAGAGAAGCCCTATATTTATAGATCGGAAGAATGGAAGAATAAGAAAAATGGATGAATCTGGGACAAAAGACCAACCAATGAGAGAAGGCCACTTGTCCACATGTGATTGGAGGAGGAATGAGCACATTTTGATGAATGTGCACATAAATGGAATTAGATGAAATTTGAAATTAGTGAAATGACATGTTTAGAGGGAAGAAGAAATGAAATTAATGTCACTTGGCTCAAGGCCAAGGTCATGTAAGAGGCATTAAATGCCTTGTTGGAAGTACTCATCCCTTTTGGAGGGATTTTCAAATTTGAGGAATATTCCACAAAAGATGTCTTTTTGAATGGAATTTAATGAATTTATAAATCGAATAAATTAATTTATCGTGCAAGTTGCAAAATCTAGAGGATTGGAGTGATTAGGATTAGATTTAATCATGATTTGATCAATTTAAGTAGAAATTAGATGATTTGACAATTTTCACTTAGATTTTAGATTTAAATAAATCAAAGTTGAGAGGAATAATGATTTTTAGATTTAATTAAATAAAGATTGATTTATTTAATTAAAGAGGATGATGTTAGATTAAATCAAATAAATATTAATTTATTTAATTTAAAGAGATGACTTTAGAGATTTAATTAAATAAAGTGAATTATTTAATTAAACAAAATGACTTATTTAATTAATATAAGAGAATGCTTTAATTAGATAAATTTGATTTATTTAACTAAGAGAGGAAATATGATGAATTTAATCAAATAAAGATTATTCAATTAAATTAGTTAGTAAAGGGGATGATTTAGGAAGAAACGATGTTAGCAAGATTAGGATCAGGTGTGTAGGATCAATCTATATATTTTTCATGTCTACACATAGAAACCAAAGAAGGAATACAAGAGAGAGCATGATTTTCTTCAGCCAACACATCTAAAGAGTCCTCGCTAGATAAGGAAGTAAAGTACTATGAAGCTTCTCTAGAGATATCTCCCAAAGAGGAAAAACTCTCACCCTTGGCATTCATAAGAAAAGGGATAGAATTACCATGTCTCCTAGCCTTCAAAGAGATGAAGAAGAAGACACTTTTTTTCCCCCTCTTGTAACCATTTAATTTGAGCCTTTTGTTTCCAGCAAATCTCCTCATGTAGCTCAAACTCCTCTAGAACTTTCAAATCCCTTGTCCCCTCCTTGAGAGAGTCCTCAGAAAGGCTAAATTCCCTTATCTCATGGGTGATAGCATCCAAATGAACAATCTTAACATAGTAGATGTTGTTGAAACACTGCCTATTCCACCTTTTGAGTTGGTACTTCACATATTGTAGTTTCTTGGTAAAAGAATACATAGTGGTACCAAAAGTAGGTCTACCCGATGTCACCACTCAACAACATAATTCTACAAAGAGGGATCCCGTAGCCACATTAGTTGAAACTTAAAAGAGGGAGAACGGGCAACACAAGTTTATAAAGTAGGTAACTTAATAGGTCAATGATTTGAACCCCTCCATTCTAGAATCTCATAACAAATAGACCAAGATCCACCAATCCAAAAATAAGAAACCAAGAAACTATCAATCCTTTCAATAATACAATCCTCCCCTAATCTCCCTTTGTTCCAAGTAAACTGATCATTACTAGGCTTAATATCAACAAGATTCAAGGTATAAATATTATCACAAAAAAGAAGAGCATAAGCCTCCAACCTCAATATTCCTCCCCTCTTTTCTTCCAAATCAATAATAACAGTGAGGTCACTTGAAATAATCGAAGGATATAAAGGAGAAGATATCTGAATAAACTAGATGTGAGACCACAAGCGTTGTTTACCAAGAAAATCAGTAGGAGCATAAATATTGGAGAGAAGAATAATTTCTCCAATTTCTAGGCTTGAACCAACCATAGAAATAGAAGACTTACAAGACATCCACCAGAGAGGGAAAATCTTTAATAGATTCCATAAACAAGCCAATCCCTCAACATTACCTTGGGCACGAATGCAATAGCATTGATCATGCCCCTAAAGTTTAGACATCACACCACACATATTCTCAACAAACAACTTAGTTTCTTGTATAAAAAGCATATCAAAAGAATGATTTATCAACAAGTCATGAAAATTTTTTTATCGAGGGCCACTATTCAGGCCCCTTACATTCCATGAGAGGATAATCATTTATGAGGACCTTAGAAAAGTGAGAATCAAGTGTCTTAATAGACCTTGACTCCACCAACGTCTCCCCCATCATCTTAATTTTCTCCAAGTCCTTATTTCTCCCTGTCTTGGAAGCCTTCTCAAGAGACCCTTTTCTTAATTTTTTTGGTGAAGCCCCAAAGAAGGAGAAGCCTTGTTTCCTTTTTTTGAATCAAACACCATCTTCCCCAATGGAAGAGATTTCTCCACCTCATAATTTTCCATAGCACCAAGGGCCTTGAAACAACATCTAAAGACACCATACTAAGATCAGTATCCATTTGAAGAGCACCACCAACTTGGATATTCTAGAGTGAGTCAGAAATATTGCCCTCCTAAACCACCTCCAAGACTCCTTGGTCCAAAGCCATCACACCCAGATTCACCTCTTGCTAGCTAGGGTCATCCAACACATCAAAAATTTTAGAAGTGACCCCTTCATGCTACTCCTTGAAAGTCCTCTTCTATACATGATTTATATTATAGGGCTTAACAAGAGTGAAACCCTCATTATCTACAACAATGCCAGGAATAGAATCCTTTCCTTTATCAACCTTAGGGGGGTTGTGAGGAGGCTGAGAAGACTGAGACTCTAAAGATTTGGGCATGTGACATCTTCATTGTAAATGACCATATCTATGGCACAACTAACAACGAAAAGGAAGAGTCTCATAATCTAGTTGTTGCATCCAAGAAGATGTACCCACATGAATTTCTAAAAAATTTAGAAGAGGGTTACTCAAATCAATCTCAATATAAATGCAAGAAAATGTCATTGCCTTCCTATCTTGCATTTGTTGAGAGGGACCCATTGGCTTCCCTAGAAGTAGAGCAACCATTTGTAGAATATCGTTTCATTAATATTCAACTAGGAACCACAGAAGGCACACCCACACAGGAACATGATTTGAGAGCTCCTCCAATGGGTTAAAACTAGTGTGCCAAGGCTTGATGAATAAACCAATCTGGTTGTGAAAATAAGGCCCTCCTTCAAAAACTATATTGTGATCAACGATGCAGTAAAAAACAACCATAAAGTAGTTGTTTACTAACAACATTATTTTCATTTCACCCTCCAGAGCCCAAGTCCATTGTGCCCTCGCCTCCAAGAATGAGAGCAAGACACACATTCCCATGAATTTTCAAATCAAAGTATGATTTGAAAAGTACTCCACATCCTCAACATTTGATTCTAGTTGAACCACCAGAAGATTAGTATATCAAACCCAAATTTGTTGAAGACAAACCTCACACATAGTTTAACAAGATTATTTCAAAAATAAGCATACTGATTTTGGTAATGGCATATAGATAACTATTTATATTTGTCTATGATGTAGCAAAATTAATTTGTATTGGAATTGTAATTAAGTAATCTAGACTCTATTTTTAAATCTAGAGTGGAATTTGAGTTGCATAATGATGAGTCATTTGTGACAATTTGTAGAAGAGAAAATAATAAAAAATTTAAAAGTGGACCATCATCATGTTTAGTATTTTTTTAAATTTTGAAAAAAGAATTAAAAAAAAGGAGCTAAAATAAGTTTTAAAAAACAAGAAATACAAGAAAATAGTTGAAATTAATACATAAATACATGTTTGAAACATTAATGTAGGCCACAAGAGACAAGAAATATCTAAATTCTAAGAAAATAATTAAAAAAAAAAAAAGAGCGAAAAAAAAAGTTCAAAATAAAAAAGCAACAATCAATACAAGAAAGCAGTTGGAATTAATACATAAATACATGTTTGACACTCTAATGTAGGGCACAAGAGCCCAGACATTTTTTAGATTTATTCTTTTTGCTAGTTGGATTAGTTAAGATGCACATTTTTTACCTCAAATATTCAATTGGCACCCTTAGATTAACATTCTGCAGATTGTCAGAGGCTCTACGGGCATTCCTAGACAGGAGAAACGTAGAAATCGATTTCCCTTTACAAATTGTCAGAGAAGGGCTCGGTTATGGAGCTAATGTTTTTAGGTGGCATTTGTAAAACAGTTAACTACTTAACATGTCTTTTCTATCCTTCCACATTTTGCATACATGTTTGCATCCACACCTCAGGAAATCTGGATGCTTCCTGTTACAACAACCTCATCCTCATCTCCTGGCACTATGGGTAATGGTTCTTCGAATCCCCAGATTTGGGCTTCTCAATCTATTTCAGGTGGTCGCATGTATGGCATGACTTTTTCTTCAGGGGTTCCTTCTGGTCCTAGTAACCCCGCTTCTATAGCCCATCCTGGTGGTACTAATATCACCTTTGGATGATAGCTTGCAAAAACACCAAGCATGCACTCCACTTCACATTATCCTTTAAAAATACGATCACCACCGCCTTCTAAACATAGAATTTTCCAGAGTCTGAATTCAAAGGATTTTGAAACTCCTGGAATTTGGCCAAGTTTGTATCATTATAGGTTGCATGTCACCTTGTCACCACTTTTAAGTAGTGAGTTGTAGACTTTGTTCAATATAAAAGTACTTTTGTAAGTTTTTGCTAGCGAAAATTGCAGGTCATGTTTACTCATGATAGCCTCTACTAAATGTAATTTATATAATCAATAAGAGAATGAAATATTTTTGATGGGTTTGGTGGTTTTTTAGTGTTTGTTGGTGAAAGTACAAATGGGAGAATTGCCTTTGTTGCAGAATTTACATTCACAGGCTCATGTTCCAGAAATCATGTCTAGATGGTAGGGTGGCTTGAAGGTGTAGTTGAATAGAAATATATACAATTTGAGCTTGTATAACATGTTCTTAATTTTTTTTGGTTGTGTCGCAGTTGTGGACCATCTTAATGACTTGTCGTTGCCTGAATTGCAACAACTTATTACACATGTGAACATCAAGAAAAATAGTTTGGCCTCTTTTTGCCCTATGAATTTCCAATTATTGTCATTTTTTTCTACTTTATATAACTTTGTGTTGTATGAATTTTTATCTGTTTAATTTCTTCAGAGTGTGATATGAATGAGCAGATTACAGATGGAGAAGTGCTTCTACAACAAACAATCTCTTTGCTTGCATGCCTTCAAGAGGAGAACAAGGAGTGTATAGGCATCACTCCTTCAGATTTTATTAATGGTATATTGGAACACTTTGACAAGAGCAGTGCCCAGACTAGAACTAAAGAAGATTGTGTCGTGTATTTGTTAGAACCATTGGAATCAAGAAACATATATTCATCAAAGATTTGTTGGAACCATTGGAATCGGGAAACATATATTCATCAAAGAGTGGTTCTTGTAATCTTGATCTGTAAGAAATTTCTGATGATCTGATATTTAGTGTATCATTATATTCAAATTGAATGAAATGCTCAAATTTGAGATCTCATGATACTCCGAAGTGGGATTTAAATTCGTTATGCTTATATTGTTACTTCCAATAGCTTCAGTCAAAGCTTCATTTTTAAATGTTTTGCATATGTTTGTGTCGGTTAGATATGGACAGTTGTTGATGAATGTGGATTGCTGCAAGCCACTGTAAAGTCTAGTTTCTTTTGCCTATAGCTTTCAAAAGTTACTTAGCATCATAATAGCAGAGAAAAATCATACTAACCTTACCATCCTCATCTCCTATATTTTTGGCTTTAACTTATAAAATTTTGAAAACAAAGGGACCTTTTCCTTGAATATATTGTTGCAGAGCCTATTTGTAACTATTTTGTGAATATTCCCTGTTTCATATGTTTCTCTGTATTTCCTTTTCTCTATCAATAAAGTTCAGTGGCTTGACCACTTTTATCAAAAAAAAAAAACCTATTTTGTGAATATTACTTGTGACGATACTCATGCATCCAAATAAACAAAAAGCATGCTACCATTGACAAAGCATAATTTTTTAAAATGAGAAAAATATACAATTTTGAAAGAAAATCCACGAATGCAAAGCATCAAATCGTGCTTGCAAATTGTACTGATTTGTTCACCATTTAAGAAACGTTGTTGAAGAGGATTAACTTTCATTTTCTCTATACAACCGTAACCCCCATTTTAGATGGAGAAAGCTGCAAAATGTTAAAGTGGATTGAATTGGTGCTAACACAGAAGCGGAGCAACAGAAAACCTAAATATCATTATTGGAGCAACATCCTCTTCTTCCTTTGTTTTTGCCATATGTGAACCCTCTTTTCTCTTAAAACTACACTCCACCAAATTCAATCACTGGACTGTTCAATTTCCATCAGTTGAAGTAGAAGCAAGAAGAGGATCGCCATGATCTTTTCTCAGAAACCCAGATACCAACAACAATAGACTCGCCATTAACAATGGGAAGAATTTGAGTTTTAGGGTTTGGCGACTAAAAGTTGTTACCTAGTTTAGTGTAATGCCTGCAAGTTGATTTGTCGGCTTGAGAATTTCGACGTGAGACAAATCTAGTTTAGTGTAATGCTCGCTAGTTGATTTCAAGTTGCTTGAAAGTTGATTTTTCGGCATGAGAATTCCGGTGTGAGACAAATCTGGTAGGCAAAGCCCACAATAAAGAGCCTATCGGCTAATAAAGATGGTGTGAAAAGGGCTGCAATGCCCCTAGCTTTTGGATGCCTGTGATGAGGAGGTCTATGAGGAACATTTATCGATGGTGTAGATCCCACGAGATTTCTCCCCCCTCGACCGAGTCGCCGACAGGTTAACGGGAGGAACAACATCAAACAATGAAAGAGATTCAACTTGAATTAGTGGCGATGGGGGGATTTGACCCTAATTTTCTGCTCACACATATAGAAAGAAAACAAGAAAACAAAACTTTGGAACACCTTAAAATTTTTAAACTGAAGGCATCTAGGTGTAGTTCAATTTTCTTTTAATGGAATTTTAAGACTTTATGTGCATAATTAAAGAACTTATAAGTTGTATTCTTAGAAACAAAAGATCTTAGGTTCCACAATTTTTTTATCATATTCCATTTAAAAAGTATGTGTTAATTATACTCAAATACGTATATCAGTTAAAACTTAAAATAATGGTGGCAAAGCCATATTTCTGTACATAAGACTTTTATCGACCTCTCCTACCATGCCAAATTTTTTTGCACATACAAACTTCCCTAGTGCTTCCCATATACTATTGGAATGCTCTACCATAGTTGCCAACGTTATTGTAATTAGGAACTTCACTTAGTAGAAAGCAAAAGAATTCCAATTAATGTTCAAGATTCAAAAGAACTCATAAAGAAGAAAGATTTCAAAAGATGTTGGGAATGGTAAACGAAGCAAAGATTCGGCCATACCAGGCTCATCACCATGACTGGAAAATAACCGCACAACAATATTAGACAGACTTAATAAATGGATTGTGGCAAAAAAGTTGCTTAAAAAAATGCTCAAAAAACTTCACAAAAATGTTGTTTACAAAACAACTTTTAAAAAGTTTATTTTTTTAAAAATTAGTTAAATATATATTTTTATTATGGTTTTGTAATCGAAAAATATTGTGATAAATTTTTTTATGGTTAGCATTCTTGAAAATCTGTTCTTATCGCTCAAATTTTTTTAACCAATCAAATTGAGGAAAAATAATTTTTGGAATTTGAAATGTTAAAAATCGTGCATTTAACTTTAAGAAAATTCAAATATAATGTATTAAAATAAAAATATAATGTATAAAAATAAAATAATGAAATTTGATTGGCTGCAAGCTAAACATTTAATCATTAGTTAAGAACTAGGGGATTCCTATAGTTCCATGGCAGAAACTAATAAGTATGGTAAAATAACTATAATTATTAAATATATAATATTAATATTGTAATTTTTAATTTCTATATTATATATTATACAAGTCAACATATATTAGAATAAAATATATTATGTGTAATAATTATTTTATAATAAATAGAATAAAAAAATTATAATTATCATATATGTTATTTTATAATATAATATATATATATATATTTATTTAGTGTATAGTTTTAATCATACACTTAGGCAACAATTATGGAGATTGATTTCTTGATTGAGGAGTCCTATCCTCAAATCATGAAGAGTGAAAAAATTGATTGAGGAGTTCTATCCAGGGATAACTTTAAGAACCCCCCCTCGACGAAGGTGTAAAATCTTGGCGAATTTTTTCTTTTATTTGAAAAAAAAATTAATTTTTTTGGCGAATCTATGCACATTATTAAAAAAGTTTATAAAATCTTGACGAATCTTAATGAATAATTGGTAAAAAATAATAATTGCAGTGGTGAATCCTAGTGAATATTCACTAAAAAGATTAATTACAATGGCGAATCTTTCTAAAAATTTGCATAGTTTGTCGGTGCAATTCTCCCATATATTTTTTTTTGTGTAATATTGAAGTAGGGGCCTAGGGGCGGCAACCATCAGCAGGGTCAAGGGGTAGTGCCCCTTGTGGGGGTGAAGGGGCACGCTCCAAGCATAAATTCACTATAAAAAATGCATTAGAGAACACACGGATTATGTGATTTTAAAAAATCTCACTTTAAAAGTAAGAATAAATGAAAAGTTTAAATATTACTATTGATTAGTAATTTAGTTTTTTAATCAGACGATTGCAGGTTGATTTTGTGGCTTAATACGTACATGCCTTTTAAAAGGCTTGTTGAGGCTCATAATTTGTTTTGGACCACACGATTATATTTAATCATGTGGCCCAAAACAAATTCTGGGCCTCAACAAACCTTTTAAAAGGCATGTGTGTACTAGGTCGTAGAATTAACCTACAACCGTTCGATTAAAAAACTAAGCGATGATTTTATGACAATAAATAAAACTCCTATTAAAGGTTAAAATATCAGTGAAATTAAATGGTCATTTATTATTGTGGCGATATTTTCCCAAAATTAATGGTAAGAATATAATATTACTGGTGAATATAATTGATATTTGTGATTATAGTATAAATTGCTAGCGAATCAGTTCCAATGATGTATCATTTAAAATATAATACATAAGCGAAATAATCGAGACAAATTTTTTTTTGTAAAAACCTAGCGTTTCAACATCGTTTTTAGTTTGTACTATTCACCATTTTTGGAGGTTCCGATTTCAATTATTTGTTAATTGGTGAAGATTTTCTACTAAAGTTTTCCCTAGTTCTATCCTCAATTTATGAACATTAGATTCTCAAATCTCTCCTATATTATGTACATTTTTTCTATCTAAATAATCAAGTTGACTTTGAGCAAATTCGTGTCTATGTGCTTGATTATTGTCTTTGCAGATCTGAAGAATTTCCACATGGTATCAAAGCTATTCATATATTTTTTCAAGCCATTGACGAATGCATGCATGCCAATTCCCATTATTTTTCTGTTGAAAAGGGACGACCCTATTCAAAACAGAGGCATTTTTTAAGCAGCGATTTGAAGGCCTTGATGCATGTTTTTCTGCTCTAGAGATGCGATTGGGAGGCAGATCTGGTTACCACGATTTGGTGTTTGGCATTCATTCTCTACGTGGTGACGTCAAACTCAGTTTTTAGCGAATTTCTCCCGTTGAAGAGGAAGTCGTTTGAGACCACTATGCCACGCATCCTCTCTCCTCAGCATTCAATCTACCAAGGCAACACATCAATAGAGGGGTTGATTCAAAACAAAGAGGCTGCAGTTTTTTGTGCAGATGTGAAGACTCTGTTCTTCATGCCAAAGGTCGATTGTGTGCTGGAGAGGCGTAATTTCTGCTTTGGGTGATTTGTATTTGGTGGAGGCGTTATTTTACACTGCGACCCGTGCAACTTTTTTCTGCCTTTTAATTTGTAGGAGTGAAGGACGAAGGCGTTCATGCCGAGCGTTTGTTTGTGATTTTAATCTCTAAGTCATTTTTTTCAGACCTTTGCATGTGATCTGGAGAGCCTTATTCATGCCGATTTTATGTATTGGTGTGGCATACAAGCAGGCGAAGGCATGATTTGTAGAGGGGACACAACCATATCATTTGATGCATGATCAAATACTCCACATAAGAGGACGTGATTTGTAGCCTGGTGGTCGTGATTGAGATCTCCGTTGGGAGCCTAAAAGGGGCGCACTTATTGACTCTGTTTTATGCCCATTCATTGTGGTCATATGGGGTTTTTACCTCTTGTTTTTTTCCAGCCCATGAGAGATTAATTTTCCTCTGTAATTCTCTTGCCACTTCTTTAAAAGTATTTGTTTTTCCTGTATTGTAAATGCAAACTTCATTGGTGTAAATTTACAGTAGAGTGAAAATTAAAATTTTCAAACTTTATTTAATAATGGTGATCTTGCACTAATATAAAAAGTGTCTTTTTATCATCATTTCTATATACAAATATATGTACTAAAATAAAGTGTCAAACAGGGGAAAAATAAAAATATTAAAAAAAGGGGGAGTATATTAGAGAAAGTTGTGATACTCCAAAATTTATTTTTTCAAAATCTTAAAAAATTTTAAACCTAAACAAGCATGGAGTCTAATCATGTAATTAAAACTCTTACAGCTTTTAACTACCATGAGTGGAAGCACCATGTACAACTTACACTCAATAACAAAGGCTTGTATAGAGTTACAATGTGTACTGAAAAGGAACCAAATGCTGCCAAGGACAAAGAAAAGTGGTCAATAAGTGTGACCAAGCGTTTGGATTCTTGTGTTTATGTCTTTCAACAGAACTTCTATTTCATGTGGAGGCATTGAAAACCCCACATGAAGTATGGTCAGCTTTTGAAAAGTTATTTGAGAACTTTGATGATATTAAAGGATATGAGCTAGAAAATGAATTAATCAACTTAAGTCCAAGTGATTACCTAACATTACAAGAATATTTCACCAAATTTAATTCACTTCGCCAACAACTTAAGGAATGTGGAATTGAGAAGAAAGATAATCAACTCATCTTATCAACTCTTTCCCAATTGGGATCTTCTTATTCAGTTTTTGTGTCAACATTCTACTCTACAAAAAGGGCCTTGGGTTCTAATTGGTCTATGCCAAATATAGATGACTTCATTGCTAATTTAGTCAGAGAACAAGATAAACTCATCCAGATGGGGGCCATAGTATCCAACAAGCCACATGTTTTAGTAGCAGAAAGTGTAAAATTTGAAGGATTGACAAACCAAAATGAAGAAAGGAAAGATAAAGAAATACAAAGGGGAAAATCACAGAAGGAAAAAAATACTAAAAAATATTTCAAATGTTCCTTTTGTAAGAAATTGGGGCATACTAAACTTGACTATATGAGGAAACAAATAAATGATCTTATTCAAATCATTGAGAAAAATAAGATTGTAGATTCTAGATCTTCATCATCTACAGACACTAAAAAGGCAAAAGAGAAGTCAAAAGGCAATGCTCTCTGAGTGATTGCAAGATCTGCTGTATTACTTCTCTTGTTTTGTAAAATGTCTATTATTAATCTATTTTTGGAGGATAGTTTTTCCCATTGGATTTTCTATCTGTCTATTATTACTCTATTTTTGGAAGATAGTTTTTCCCATTGGATTTTCTATCTTTCTCCACTTTATTTGAGAGTTTGTATTGTACATGAGCACCTTATCAGGCCTAGTTGTTGGGACTGAAATTTCCATTTTTTTTGTGCCCACCTAAATTATGTTTAAGGGGTGGTGTTAGTGTATAGTTTTAATCATACACTTAAGCAACAATTATGAAGATTGATTTTTTGATTGAGGAGTCCTATCCTCAAATCATGGATAGTGACAAATTTGATTGAGGAGTTCTATCCTTAATTCATGGAGATTAGATTCTCAAATCTCTCCTATATTATGTACATCTTTTCTATCTAAATAATCAAGTTAACTTTGAGCAAATTCGTGTCTGTGCTTGATTATTGTCTTTGCAGATGTGGAAAATTTCCACATATACAAGTATATATTATAATTAATTATAATAGATAATATATTATCAATAACTATTTTATGATAGTATAGAGTATTTTTTGGATTCAATTGTGTAGAGTTTATTTTACATAAAGAAGAGAAACGTTATGTAAAAAATTTCTATACAATTGAATCTAGAAAATACTATTGTAGAAACTTGATATTATTAATTATTTTATGATAATCAATAATATGTTAATATTTAATTTTGAATTAAATATATTAATTAATCAATTTTAAATTTTATTTCCTAAATAAATATTAAATTATAAATTCAAAAATATAAAATATAAATATAAAAAATATATTACAATTTTGAAAAAAATAAAAAATGTTTTTGTTTAAATATTGTTGATGTCCTTTATCAAATGCATTAAACCTCCGCTTAGGCGCCTATCTACTCGTACATCTACTTCATTAGTATGATTGCTAAGATTTTAATGCTTTTGTCCATTCATTTCTTTAGTAGGAAAGAAAATCTGGCAGTTTTTCTTTATTACTAAATCCTAAATGAGCCGTTGCATTTTTAGGCGTTCTGACAAACAATATTAAATGCATTTACTTTCGGCGTAATAAAGTTTGTGCATTCAATATTAAATGCATTCACTTTCGGCGTAATAACGCGGGATGTTTTCGACGCCTTTCGTTTCTTCATCGCTTTTTTAAATAAATAATCTATAATAAGTTGTTAAAACCAGCATAATACGAGAATAAAACTAAATAAACGTGAATTTTACTAAGAATTTGAATGGTAATTAAGGGATGTCCACAGTTATGGGAAATTTAAAGGAAGAATGGTTGAACTGCACAATCGTAGTGTCATTTTATTCTCCATCCTTTTTTTCCAACAATTGTCCAAATTTATCTTCAACTTTTTATCAACTGGCCACGTGAAGTAACCGTCCTCGTTAACTGACAAAACTGAAAGCGAAGGGCACTACTTACTCGTTGCCAGCTAAGATTGAAAATGAAGACCATGGATTATTATTTTAAGCTATTTTTCGTACTCCAACTTCACTGTTACCTATTCACTTTGCCAGCTCTTAGAGTGAGCAGTGTGAAAAACACTTGTTTGGTGAGGTGCATTATTTACCATAAAGACAATAAGACGTACGGAAAAGGCAGGTGTCATACGAAAGAAATAGACTTTGTCGATGAGTGGACCCGCATCCAACAGAGGTGTTGTCCTACCACTTTGACCAACAATTGTGAGGTTCAATGAAAATTATAACGTACCTTCAAAATTGCTTTACATCTATAGTCACATACAGCAACATCAAACTTTATTTAGCTGGCCCCGTCCCCACCTTAATGTCAGATGGTGGTCACAATAAGATCCTTTCAGCGAATATAAATGTAAAACTACTGAATGCAGGCTCATTTCAGGTGATACATTTTATCATTCCAATTCACTTTTGCAGTTTTCACGGCCTTCTGCAACCATCTCAGTAAACATTTGGTAGTGAGGCTTACTGGCGCCAGTTTTCAGCTCAGCAGTCATCCGGGTATACTTTCATAACTATATTTTGCATAAGATTAGTAATATCATTCTATTTGTGCTCATTTTTTTATAAATGCCATGCATCAATACGACATGTCCTGCCCTGTTGTGCCCTGCTTCAAAATTAATCTCCCCTGCACATACAGTTTCCCTTGCTTCCTCTTTGTCATTGCCTTTTCCCATTCTGGCATTGCCTATCCAAACCATTCCAACCTTCACCTTCCTCTATTATAGGTTGTTCCTCCCCATTTCCTTGGCAGGCATCTGTCTTGCCTTCTCAACATTCATTCAACTTACCCCCGTTTTCTCAATCCACAATCATGGTCTACTCACCTTTGCACCTTGGTATTGTGCTTTCCCCCGCATGACAACAAATCACCTTTCCTTGTGCTCTTCCTCAGGGAACTCCTTTCAGTGTTGGTTTCATCTTAGGCTCCTTCAGATTCGCACCGGATAGCCACAAAGCAAGCCTATCATGGTAATATAGAGAGCTAGAAGCAAAAAGAAGATATAGCTCCCGTGCATACGGGAATGCAATCAATGTATGACCTTGCTCAATAGGCACTCATAATTGCCCATATGACAGCCAATGTTGACGAACTACAAGGTACGATGCACCCAGACAATTATTTAGTGCATGCTGTCAAAATGAGCTTAGCTAAGGCTCATCCTAAAGGTCGATTGGAATTGATGGAAGAAACGTAGAGGGTAGTGACTACTAATACATTTTGTAGGGCTTCAAGTTTAAGCTTTCTTTCTTAAAACTATTTAGTTAAAATTTTATTAGTTAGAAATATTGATATGGACACGTCTTCATAGTTATTGGTATTTTCTTCTGTCTTTCAGGCTTCTTCTATCTTCCGTTGAAGTATTATATTAGAAATAACAAAAATCTAGTTTATTAGATTATTAAGCCCGTCTCATTGATTAGTAAGTTTTAGGTGTATTTTAAGATTTTGGTTGCTTTTCATGTTTATTATTTTAAAACTAGCAATTGCATCTTGGTGTGCAATGGGTATGTCGAAGAAGGGTGGAAGGTCAATTAGGAAAAAAATTGGTTTTTTTTAACTATTTGTAGTACATGAGATCAAATGGTAGGTCATTTAGCAAATGATGGTTGTGCAACAAAGGTCTCAATTATACATCCTTTTATAGGGATCTAAACACAAATGAAACAAAACTTCTGAATGAAGAAGATAATTAGACTCCATTACCAACAGACTCATATCATGTTGGCAATAGAGAGAGGGGTAGAGACAGGGATAGAAAGAGGGAGAAATAGAGGGGGGAAGAACAAGAGAGGGTATTGCATCAATGAAAATATAAACATGTATATGTATATGAAATATGTATTTAGAAATAAAATCTACACTGATTTCTACCAAACAAACTATTCTAAACTAACCATAAGACCCAATGTGTGCATGCATATTGATGTGGATTTAAATTTTAAATCAAATGAGCATTTTAGAAAGACACAATGTCCTATAAGATCCACAATGTACACAAGAACATTTACATTAAAACAAATAAACGACATCATCCCTTGCTAACTAAGATCCATCTAAATTGAATTAAGTACCAGATATTGTCATTTCATAGTGTAACTGAATCTTGTTATTCATGGGTCAGCAGTTTTTTATTGAAATTTTCTGCACGAAGATGCTTTTGTCATAATTTAAGTGGATGGTGTCATTGACGGTTAAATTATTTTTTTCTAGGAAATAAAAAACCTTTCGAGGAGTCATCAAATGGTGCAGTTTACAATACATTTGTACTTTTTGGTTTAACTTCTGTAAGGCCTTTAGCACAAAATTAAATGATGTTTACCAGTTTCTTGATGTAGGAGGATTTGCTGGTCCTGCAAGACGGTTTTGAGTAGTGACACCTGAAGAAATATGGGTGTTGAGATTGTGGGATCTGATTATGTTAAAGATCAAACAATCTCAAAATTGGTGAATGTTGATGGGGAGAAAACTCTAAAACTTGAAACTAATGACAAAAGGCATTTTTTGGTTTATAGATTATTAAAATCATATTATATCATGAACTGAGGAACGGGTTGAAGCTTAGGCTGGGGACTATAATAAATGATAGAGACATGTTTGAACAGGGCAAAAAAGACTCGAAGTTAAGCTGCACAATCAATTGGGGTCCCATGATTCTTTAGTGAATGCAGGGAAAATTAACAGGGAGAATGCAACATTTATGTATATTGTCTTCACTGATCTCTACCCTATTTTCACTGCACCAGCAATCCTTCATTGACTATATAAACAAATATATAATCTAATTATTTCAACACATTGAATCCAAAACTAAAGGATATGACTTAAGTTGCCCATGGGGTCTCCGATTCTCTGCTAATGGTTGTCTTACGCACAGGAAAAGACAAGTTGAAACAAACGATGTATGGAAAATGTCTTAATGATGGTGAACATATAATCTAAAATGTCAAAAAAAGAGTTCAAGTGTTTCTATTGAGATGAAGATTTTGAATTTAGAATACAGAAAAAATGTCATCTTTCATTTCATTGAAGGCTGAAAATTTATGATTTATATAAGCATGTAATCCTTCTTGCTGTAATATTTGGGTGGTTATCACCAAACAATATGGCCAAGCTATGATTTCATACGCATTCCTTCTCCTTCATTTCATTCACCACATTCAGGGTATCATCCGATTTCCCCGCCCTACAAAATTCATCCAGAAGAGTATTATATATCACCACCGTAGGGCTAATGCCGGAACTGATCATATCATTCAAAAATCTTTGAGGAGAACCAAACTTCCCCTACAGACAAAATCCCCTAATAAGAATATTAAAAGTAAACACAGCAGGCTTCAAACCATCCTCCGACATCTTATTATAATACCTCTTGGCCATGTCAGTCCTACCACTTCTAATCAAAGCAGAGAAAAAAATATTGTATGTCAAAACAGCACCACAATCCCACTCTTGCCATAGGACTTAATCAGGCTATTGAAAACATCATCTTTCCACTGGACCCCTTTTTCAGGCATCTAAAACAGGAGGGTCTTGGCAGAATAGACTTTTTTAGCCCTGCCCAAGATTTCAAGCATCTTAAAATAGGTCCAACTATCATGTTTGAACCCGTTTCTCTCAGCCCATCTGAAGAACCGAATGGCAAGTTTTGATGTTTTCGCCTTCCCGGAATACCCATGACTGTTTTATGGCTTAAATTAGGGGCTACCTTCCACATTTTTGTTTGTAACCTGGGGCTCCAGGGGCCACTATGCATGATTTTGCAAAGATTTTCAACTGGGCTTTCAGGAATTTTGGGGCTTACCTCTTTTGATACGTTTGGGCTTGCTGGTGATGTCCTTCTCCATTGTCGTTTCCTTGCCTGTCTCTTCTACTACTCTTTCAGTCGGATTCACTTGGATATCTGAGACATCCACGTGAATTTCAGAGAGACCCGTTTCAGCTTCTGAGACTTTTGCATCTTCTGTTGATTGCAACAGGATCTGAGCAGCTCCAGCTGCCTCATTGGTATTGAGTGTTGTTGATATGGAACGTAATATGGCTGTGTGGGGTTTGAATCCTGTGAAACCCACCGAGTATTCTTGTAGTTTACATGTGGGTAAGCGATGTTCTGAGGCAGTGTTTGGCAGAGGCGGTCATTTTGGTTGGGGAGTTTAGAAGCAGTTCGAGGGAAAGAAAGTGGGATAGTACAGTCGCTCATCGTTTTGGATCGGCAGCAATGAAAATGAAAATGTTCATGAAAAACGATGTTAAGATTCAACCAAGTGGGGCAGAGAATGATTTTGTTTAACGGGTTTAGGGTTTTATTTTGAAAGATAATAATCTCCAAAAAATATGACCAAGCTTGTGTTCACTCATCCATTCCTTCCCTCTGCAAAACACACTAGTTATTCATTAACGAGGACAAAGAGACAAAAAAGCAGCTATTCCAAATGCTATTATGCTCCAAATCAGTTGCAGTACTATTTTCTGAAGCAACAACAATGTTTGCAACCACCATTTTCTTGGTGTAGGAACCTGAATCCTTCTCAGATACATTCATTGCTGCTTAGGTCTCTGTCTCCCACAGTCCATTGAGCAGCTAATTGACTGCCAGTGAGATTGGGTATTCAACAGAAGAATAGAACACACCATGTAAGTTGTACAGATGAATAATATGATCGATTCCCGAGTTCTTGGTTCTTACACCCTCAAGCTCGTCTTTGTGATATCCCTTCATGTTGATCACCATCCAATGAAAATTTCAAAGAATCTTTGAATGATTTGCTGGACAAACGACCAATAAAGATTCAGAAATTTCTGTGAACATTCCCTCTATGCGCCATTTAAAGCAATTGAAACCGCTAAAACCTTTGTTGGGTAGACAGGAAAAACAGCTTCCAAGACCACTAAAATCCGTCTGGGAAAGCCAAAGAACTAAACAAGAGCAAATGGCATGACTAATAAAATCTTTCAATATGTTAAAATTTGCATTTTCGAAAATCGTGGCTACCATTATAGGAAAAAAATTGAACTTTTAATCTGGAAAGAGTATTAGAGGGGAGAAGAGTGACTGAAAAAGCTCTTCCAAAAGAGATTCGACATGCTAATTCAAAATCTCAAATTCAGCATTTACAGTACTCACGCTTTAGCACTAATTAAGTGGAGTTATAGTCAATCAGGGCTGAATGATATTGGAGTTTGAACATTTCTGATGCTAACGTTTGTGCTCAGATTGTCACTAAGGTTTCCAAACGTCAGTGTGATTTTGATGTTGCCCGCAATTCAACCTGAGGAGTTTCCCTTCGAGCTGATTGTTGTTAGTTTTTCTGAGCACTATTTAGCCTGGGGGCTTTGGTTGCTTAAGTTCAAGCTTTCTTTCTTAAAACTATTTAGTTAAAAAATTTATTAGTTAGAAATATTGATATGGACAAGTCTTCATAGTTATTGGCATTTTCTTCGTTTTCCAGGCTTCTTCTATCTTACGTTAAAGTATTATATTAAAAATAACAACAATCTAGTTTATTAGATTATTAAGCTCCTCTCTTTGATTAGTAAGGTTTAGGTGTCTTATAAGATTTTGGTTGTTTTTCATGTTTATTATTTTAAAATTATATTGATTTATTCATTATGAATATTATAATAGTTTTTTTTTTTAATTTATATGAAGTCTAATAGTTGAGTACTCTAATTTTGTGCTCCTCAAAATCTTATTTGAAAATTTCAAATCAGTTTTAATTGTTTACAGCAGCTTATTTGGCAAGTCCCCTTCTTATAACTAAGATTTCAGGGTCACATCATCAGCATGCATTTTGTTGAAGTGTCCAAACAGGCTCATTTAAAAAGGTAGACTAATAGTTGTACATTAAATCATGTTTTATTAGTGTGCTGATGTGGCATCACCTGATTTGTTGCTTTTTAAATCTAAGGAATACATTCATTCAATAATGGATATTTATCATCAAAATTAAAATTTAAGTCACATTTATTGATGCAGTATTGTTAAAAATATATGTTATAACAACTATTAGAACATACTCAACTATTAGATCATTTCCCCTATTTTTGAAAAAGATGAAAAACAAATATTAAAACAATTTGAAAAATCATAGTAGCTTCAGTCACATATGTCAGCGTCAAAATTGTTTTAGCTAGCCCCACTCTTACTCTAATCTCAGATAGTGGGCATCATAACATTCTTACTCCGAATATAAATGTAACCAAACTGAGTGCAAACTAAGCACAGGGCAGAGGATGAACTGTATCTAATTACACCCAATTCACTTTTGCAGTTTTGTGGATATTCTTGTTCAACCATCCGAGCAAATATTTGGTAGTGGCGCTTAACGTCTCCAGTTTCCAGCGCAGCAGTCTTCCGGGTACACAACATATTCCTAACAACTTTTTGCAGAAGATTAGTGATATCATCTTAGTTTTGCTCATTTTCTATATATGCCAATAGGCTTAGCTAGTAGGAATTGTCAGCATGCCGGAAAAGAATATGTCACTGTTTCACTGACTTTAAAATGCCGTAAAGCAGATGGAAAATTGTGGTTTAGCTTGCCGGTTTTAATTATAGATGACTTAGAAACTAAATGCTTAAGTCTAGAAATTTCACAAATATTTGTTGTTTACCTTACCCCTTTTGCCAGACAAGGCCGAGGTGGGAATGTATCCCACAAATAGCACCAGCTGTCCTACCTTGAGGGGTTGGATTTGCAACCTCCTCATGTATCTCAGCCATAGCTGCCTTTCCAGCAACTCTATCATTCTATATGTTCTTAATTTTCTCGTTCTTCATCTTAATATTGGCTTGCAAGACATTGGGTTTGTTTATTGTTGAGAACCATTTGATATTGAATCTGCATTCTAACTCCATCTGGTATGGTATTTTGCCTGTCATATATCATAGAGCCAGCTTGTTTAGTCTTTACTTATATTTGAGTCCATTAGATAGAGTGTATGGCAATATTGATGTTGACAGAGGGGTTTTTACAATTGATTTCAACTCATTTTTATATTTGAGTCCATCGGATAGAGTGTATGACAATATTGATGTTGACCGAAAAGGGTTTTTACAATTGATTTCAATTTATATTTTGAGGGCTATTTTTTTATAAGATTTTTTAAAATTTTTTATAAGTAGATTTTAGATGAATTATGTTATTATTCATTTTTACAAAATGTAATTCTTTATATTTTATTTTGTGAATTCCTTACAAAATAGATTGTTAAACAATGGTATTTTTTCTCATAGGCATAGGGTTTTCTATAAATCTAATAATATTTTAAAATATTTTGATAGTCAACAAAATTCAAATATACATACGACTTCTAGAATGATTGTTCGGTGATTTACATGCACTAAAACATATATGATTAAATATGTTAGATTATTTGTCTGATTCCTAATTTTGAGTGAAAATGTGAATGATTGTTTATATCATAAACAATGTTTCTTTCTCGATATGCAATGATTTAAATGAATGCAATGAATGCCTTTGTATACATAACAATAACATTATATCACAAATTGATGTGCAAATTTAGCATAGGATTGAAGTGTAAGAAGAGGGTAGTAAACTAAATATTTGGTTTTTTACTTTTACATTTAAGTGGATCAAGATCATAGTTGCAAGGATGACCTCATATCAATGAACTCAACCTAGTTCAAACAACTAAGTTTGATTTGTATTTAATGGGTTTGGATTATATACTTAAGAATTGGATTAATCGTCATAATCAAATATATAACCCAATTGGATTGATATTTTGTGCACATAATCATTGGCATAATCAATAAGCATAAGGCTAGATCCAAGTAGCAATAAGTATGAGGGGGA
>CM021100.1:570867255-571095972 GCA_007115665.2 Sequoiadendron giganteum
CACCCAAACAAAAAAGACTTGGCTGAATTTTGACCAGAACAAGCCAAACAACTAGGTAACGATTCTCAAAATGGGTAAATGGATACTTGGACTAGATAGACGAATGATCAGGATGGATGGTTTGGTATCCTAGACAAGGGAACGACACTCAAAACGAGGAAACAAGTTGCCGGAATGAGCGAACAACTAGCGAACGGGAGCTGAAAATGATTGTTTTGAAGGTCAAGGCCGCCTTTCTAGGTCAAGACCGCCCAAGTTGAGGTCAGGGCCACCCAAAAAAAGGTCAGGACCAACCAAATAGAGAAGACTCAGCCAAAAACAGTCGATCGGAGACCAAAACGGACCCAAACGGGGTCCCAGATAAAGCTAACCTCTAGAACTGCTAGTTGAATTTGCAAAACGGGCAAAAGACCACTTGGAACAAATGAATGGATGTAGCAGGTTGAGGAACAATGCCCAAAACGGGAAAACAAGTTCCTAGAACGGGTGAACAGCTTCTTGAGTGAGGATCGCGTTAAAGCTCAGGTTTGGGTTGGATGAAACCTCAGATTAGGATTAGATTAAAGCTTCGATTAAGATGATGGGATTAAGGCTCAGATTGGGATTGGATGAGAGGATATGATTGATTTGAAACCAATTTCAAGGGTTTTAAATAGAGGACGCAAGGTGTTGACAATTAGATTTTTGGTAGATTTGATAGTTTTCAAAAATTGTCAGATTTTGCCATTTTAGGAAATGTCATAGGTGTACCCTTGAGAGTTCATTTTTTTCCAAAATAATACCCAATACTAAGATATGATGAATTTCCAACTAACATCCCAAATCTGAGACATGCATTCAGAGTTATTAATGAAAATGATTTTTCAAAAATTGGAAAAAAACACTAAATTGTGATTTTGAGGGTCAAGATAAAACTTTAAGGTTTCGAAAATGTGTTGAAAAGGGATCCAACCTATCTTAGATAGTTGGGATTCCACATGCTAGCTCATAATGCAACCACCCGTAAAATTTGAGCCAAAACCCACATCCGAGTCAAAAGTTATGGCCTCCGGAAGCTTTTGCATAAAAGTCAAAAACCCTCAAAATGAAATCTAGATGATTGGGATGGATGATTTGATGATAGATACAGACTCTGATGATGTTCTAAGAAGCACCTATGTGTTTGGTCGATGAAACAATGGCTTTCAGAAAATGTTGATGGATGCTTGGAACGGTGAAACGACCACTCGGAAGGGGCAAACAACTTCCCAGAACTAGTGAACAGTTGGCCTAAAAATAATGGTTTGAACCTAGCTTAGTCAAAAACAGTGATGTCAAAGGATGAAAACAACAAGTAAAAAGGCCAAAGACTGATTGACAAGTACTGGTTTCTCACAAGAAGACACTTCAGGCAACACAAGCCTATTTTTTAGTGTTAAGGTATGGCCAACATGGTCCTCTATTTAGGCTTAACAAGTTTGCTAGTGGCGTCTCCGATATACTCACGGTACGTGGGGCACAACTATGAACATCAGCCCGTCTACAAGTATGAGTCGAGAGTAGCTAGTGAGAGACTAAGAGCTCAGACCAACCCTTCACGTCTATTTAGATATCACCCTAGTTTCGATGCTCAACCAGACACGACGTGACTGGATTGAGGTACAACTTTCGCCTCCTCCCTTTGTATACCCCGCTGGTAACATGTGGTTGGAATCGTCCCTTGGGGTGATGAAATCCCCAAGTAGGTCCCTCTAATAAATGTAAAAAAGGATATAAAAAGGACTAAGTGAGTTACGATTTTTCTTCACCCAGGATCGCCAAACGACGCAAGGGGATTGGATACGTCAATAACCCACTTCAAACATGGCGAACAGATTCATTGACCCTTTAATTAGTCCTATGTTCATATTTAAAAAAAAACAAGAGGATAAAACTAATAGAACATGATTTTTCTACTTGCAAAATACTTGTTAGTAGTTTTGTTTTGTCTTTGACAAGCGGACCTGCAAGAAATACTTGTCAGAAAAAAATTGAAAACAACAACAAAAACATATGCTGCTAGGTCATGGCCGCCCCTAGGTCAGGGCCACCCAAACATGAAAACTGCACATAAAACAATCAGGAAAACAACAAAAACAGCAGCAAAAAAATCTGCTGCTAGGTCAAGGTCGCCCCTAGGTCAAGGTCGCATCTAGGTCAGGGCCGCCCCTAGATCAGGGATGCCCAAACATGAACCCTACAAAAACAAACAGTCAAGAAAATAACAGAAAAATATGTTGCTAAGTTAGGGTCACCCCTAGGTCAGGGCCGCCCAAACATGAAACCTACAAAAAAAACTGTCAGAAAACAGAGAAAAACAGCAGCAGAAATCTGCCGCTAGGTCAGGGCCGCCCTTCCAGGTCAAGGCCGCCTAAACAGTGATCCTGCACATCAAAACGATCAGAAATATTAGCAAACAGCAGCAGAAAAACCCATTGTTAGGTTAGAGCCGCGCAAACAGTGATCCTAAACAGTAAAACAGTCAGAAACAGAGAAAAATCTACTGCTAGGTCAGGGCCGCCCCTCCAAGTTAGGGCCACCCAAACAAAGGACAAGGTCGCCCCTCTGTGTCAAAGTCTACAAAACACTAAAAAACAACTGTTAGTAAAAAAGACCCGTGATGTGGGTCCCATCGGGTATGCCAGAAATGTGAAGGGGAAAAACGTACTAATATAAAATGCAAAAATACAATGCAAGAATACAAAAACACCTAACACTTCAAAAAATTATCCTAGTTGGATTTAAGACAAAACAAGATAAAGATTGAACAATACGATTATACCTTGTCTCAAATCGATCCTTTGGTTGGCCCTTGATGTCGCTTTTGATGTGTGCTCCTTGATGGTAAAATGATGCATAGTGCTTAAAATGCAAGATGATGATGTTAAATGGCTAAGATGGATATTAGATAAAGAAATGGGATAGTAACTCATGAAGGCTCAAATGGCTCAAGATCATAAGTTAGCTAATGAATGCATAAGGATCCCTCAATGAAGGAAGAAGGGGGGTATTTATAGGAAAAGTTGAATTCTCTAGAGAATTCAACGATCAAGATTGAGCCACCATGGCCAAGATGGAGGGCTATAGTGAGATGATGACTCACAAGCCCTCACATTTGGACATGTGGCAGGTGAGTTGTCTAGAGGACAAGGTGAGATGGACAATGGTACAAATGACATGGAAGAGGCCATGTGGTCTCAAGGTACTTGCAAGTACCTTGACATGTGACTGATGTGACCTTTCAATGATTCCTTTTAGAAGGTGTCTTTGTCCTTTGGGTATAATGTGACACATGAGATGTCATGGGGAAGACAAATGCACGAGGGGAAGAGGTCAACCCAAAAAAGGTAAGTACCAAGAAGGTTGACTTAAAGACATGTTAAAAGGGGTAAGTGATTAGGATTATGATTGCGCAAATAGGCGATTAGATTAATTAATGACGATTAGAGACAAGTGGCAAGTTATGGAGGATGTGACATTAATCCTAATTAAGGATATGCACACTTTAATGGAGGATTAATTAAATTAATCTAGTTTAATGAAAAGGTGATGGAGGATGTGACAAGAACAAAGAAAAAATGAATTTTAAAATGAAAAGGATAATTGACTAAATTAAATAAATTGATTGCATTTATTTATTTTAGAGATGAGGTGGGCTAATGTATAATTTATTTAATTGATTAAATTAAATACCTTAGGAACGTTAGGGAAAAGGGACAATATTAATTAAATGTGTCATTTAATTAATATAGATGGACTAGATGAATAAATGATGGGATTATGACCATATGAAAGTGGTCAAATTTAGGTGTCTACTAGTACAACCTGTCAAAATTACAAAATTCACTATAGGCTTCTCTTGACATAGGGTTTATATTATTAGTCATCAAAGATAAATTTAACATTTTAGGGTTTATAGGCTTCTCTTGGTGATTTTTTGCTGTGGATGATGCAGCTTCTGATATGTTTCACTCTACCTTTTCCTGTATATTGGTTGAAATGGATATTTCAAAAGGGTTGTCTGTCGAAGTTCTACTTAAAACTTCTAAGAGCTCTTGGGTCCAAGCTTTGGACTATGAGGGGATTCCCTTTCGTTGTAGAAGATGTTTCAAAATAGGTCATGTGCTGCTCATTGTGGTTTTGAGAAAAAAGCCATAAAGGATACATGCTGGAAAGATGCTTCCCCACAACACTACATGATTGTGAAGAAGGTTGAGCAACCAAGGAGCTTCTCTGAGGTTGTTGCTCAGGATTCACAAGGCCTTGAGGCTTCCTCCCTGGTTGTCTCTAATGGCGGGATTGCTAATGCTTTGCAAGACAACAATGTTGTGCCCCCTTTTGAGGTTTAGAGTGGGGCTTTGGCTGCCACTCCTTGTGATAGTGTTCCGGCTATCCTTTCGGGTGGCTCTCCTGATTTGGCCATGCCTGCTGAGAGGAAAACATATGAAATCTTTAAGACAATGACTGTTGGCTTTCCTCCAATGTACAATGGTGCGTTGGCTTGGCTTCATAAGGCAGCACAAGTGGAAGAAGGTTAGATCACTATAAAGGGGAAAAAAAAAAGTCCTCTAAACCTCCTTTTGACATGACTCTCCGCTCCCACAAGAGCAATTCTAAATGTAAATCTTGATGGTTCTTGGTTGGGGGGCTGGTTTTTGGCTGGTTGCTGGCTGTTTGATGGCCTTTTTATCCTTGGTTGTTTGTGCCTTTATGTCTTTAAGTTTTGACAACCTTCTGGTTTTGGGTTCCAAATCCACTCAATCTGCTTGTAATGGGTTTCGGGGTCCTATCAAAACCTATTTTTGCCTTTTTCAAAAACATTTTATCATCAATAATAATAAGAGAGACATTGGATTATTTATATTTCTTATTCTCAATGGTGGAAATCTAGAAAAAAACAATATTGATCATATTCATATAGATTATAAGTTCATTAAGATCTTTCATTCAAGCCTCTAAACTTTTCTAAGGTTTTGGGGAGGACAAAATATTCTCAAGATATCTCATGACAATGATATTTTATGTTCAATCATATATATGTGACTTTTGAGGTTATTGAGGCCCTTAATATATGTATCTAGGCTTTGATATGGATTTTGAGAGGGCATATAATTATGTCACTGATAGATGAGGCATTACTATATTAGTCATCAAATCCATACTCATTGAAGAATAGTAAATCTTGATATATTATTCAATGAATTGGAATTGCATTTATACAAGGCCATATACAGTTGAGCAATAATTGTAACTATATAACTGCATAACCTCTACATAACTATTTTGCAATTGTTTACTAATGAGACAATGTAATACACTAGCATTCCCCCTTATTACATTGTTCCAAAAAATGTACCCTTGAAAGCTCTAATTCACCTTGTTAAGGGACCCCCCTCAAGTCTTACATAGCAAATTTTTTTGATTACATATAGATATACATTCTTGAGAAGATCTTCTTTTGAATAAAAAAATCTTAAATCAAGTGGAACTCCAAGCTGCCTCATAACCCTTGTAAAGGTGTAGCTTAGAGTTGAATTTTTGAGTTCTAGGACCATCATTTTCCTTAACTCTCGAACCACTAGCTCCTGAATTATTCAACAATAATCCATATTGAGATTTGTAAACATAGGGCTCCATCAAGTTGTCTGATGATCCTCATAAGGCTATAATTCTCATTATAGTCTTGTAAACTCATTAAACAACAATCCATATTGAGTTCAACACTAAAACCCTTACCTGTATTTGAAAATCAAACTTCACAATATATGTACTCTTGAAATCCACTAGCATCAACAAAGAAAACAAGAAAGAAAGAAAAAATACTTCTCATGCAAAGCACCATTTGAAAGTGAAGCTGACTTGAGATGATGAAAATTCATCCATCCTTTGGTGCCACCAGCCTCCAATGCGATGGGTCATAGTACATATGAATTCTTAGTAATATCAATAAAATAATCATTTGGTGGATCCTCATCCCCATCATCTAATGTATCCTCATCCTCATCCTCAATAAAAACTAAGTTGCCTTCATTTGATTGATCACTGAGTTTTCTTCTAAGAAGTTCACTAACTCGAATTTTGCAAGACCATAATGTGTGATCCTTTTTCTTACAATAGAAGCATGAAATTTACCCTTTTGTTTTTACCTAACCTTTTATTATTGCTTCGTAAGTATAATGCTTTCTCTTGTTGAAAACCGCCTTCTATATCTTCTACATTTGTTCTCTTTTATTTTGCTAAAAGAGTCGAAATCATATATTCTAATTTTTGAGGAGTTATTTGACTGCATGTAAAAATAAAATTATTATATTTTGAAGGCAAACTATTTAACAATATAGCTCTAACATCAACATCATCTATTGGAGCCTAGACTTTTGCTAATTGCCTAATGAGAGACCTCAAATTACTTATGTGATTTGACATTGTGATTCCATCTTCCATTTTGATCCTGAATAATTGAAGTTTTAGGGAAAACTTTGCATTAAGTTCTTTAGCCCCAAACAAATTATTTAGATCATCACAAATTTTCCTTGATGTTTTTTCCAAATCTATGTGATGTAACTTAGAGTTAGAAAGAGAAAGATTGATAATAGGCATGGCTTTATCATCTCTACTATTCCAATCTAATAACTTATTTGCATCTATTGGCGGGCTTTCTTTTCCGCTTACTATTCCTCATAATTTTTTTTCATCAATTACATTTTCATTTTCATTTTCCAAGTATGAAATTAAATCTAGAATACTTGTCTAATAGAAATTCTAATTTACAAAATGCAAACTAATACTAGTTTATCACTCCAATCACAAAAACATAAAAACAATATTATGAGGCATAATCAAGTTTTAAATTAAAATTCCTCAAAATCCATATTAGGTGAGTATGGTGGGTAGGCGAGTATGTTCGGTAGTGGTTGTTGGGTAGGCCGATAAGCTAACCCATTAGCAAAGGCCTCGAAAATAGAGATAGAGGCGTTGGTAGAGGTGTATCTATGTGATAGATCTTAGATAGGGGGTAGGAAAACTCTCTATCTTGCAATCAATCACTAGTTGTTCAACCAACCCACCCAACGCTTATGCGATCGACCTTCCCTTCGCCATTCTCGACCCCCCTGAGGTATCATTCCTTCCTCCAAGTCGTTCTCAAAAAATCTCTCCAATTTACGGGTTGTATTAGGGCATAGGTACATCACTCCCTAAGTTAGGGGCTTGGGAGCCCTAGTTGGGTTGGGGAGAAGAAAAAGAAGGGTGGTTGTCAACATATGAAAACAACATATAGTGATTGATTAACGTCTTAAAAAAATGCACTCCTTCTTCAGGCAAACAAACTATATCTTCCTTTCAAAAATTGTAACATTGGAATGAATCAAACATCAAAAATTTGAAATAGATTATACCTTGTACATTGACGATGATTCAGTGAACATAAATCTTAACCTTCCTTTATAAACATGCTCTTATAGCACTTGTTGAAAAACATATGAACAAGATCAATGGAGGAAGAAATTATAGGCAACAAAAACATTAGCAACAATTCATCTTACCTAATGCCCTAGACTTTTAATAAAGCTTTAATTTTGCCATGATGATCTTGCTGCGAATGGTGACTTCTCCACTAGTTGTCTATTGTATGGGATGTTTCTCCATCAAACACTTTGCATACTTAGATGTCTAGGCTCATTTTGTGCACTAAAGCTACACCCAACATTAGATCGACCATCTCTCAAGTCGTAACAATGATATCAAAAGGACAAACCTTTATTGAGATGTCTCTCTGGCCACCTAGTTTCATCCTAGATTTCATGGATTTACAAATACGTCTAGGGGAGATGTACCAGTAGCCACAGGGCTTTCATGCATTCGTGTAGAGTGCAAAATAGGTTTGATTTCATTTTTTTTTTGGGCTTCTTTATAAGCGAGTTAGGACCTTAAAAAGAAAAAAATGGCTTCTGGGTATTTAAAACGCACCTTGTGGAACCTGTAAAGTGAAAGATATTTAAAAAGGGTGTTTTTAAACCTCCATCGCCTACATCTTTAGCACTTTGCTAGTACCCATTCATTAGACAAACAATAAAAACCCACAAAAATTTAAGGTGTTTTCAATAGTTTTCAATGTGTTTTATTTTTTGGTCAACTACACATTCAATAGTGAACATATATTGGTGTAATTTGTAAATTTTTATTGGCATAATTAAAACAATGTAATGATTAAAATGTAAATAATTTTTTGGGGGATCAGGTGAACAAGGAGTAAACAACAATTGGATCATGGGTGGCAATTGGCACATCTCCCCTATCACAAAAGCCCTCATCCTATAAATTAATGCTCAAAGGTGCTTCCACATCCAATTACTGAAGAGGCGCACTTGCCTTTAATGTTTTTTATTCAATGATCTGGAGGTGCATTTATACAAGGCAACATACAATTGAGCAATAACTGTAACTACATAACTACATAACCTCTGCATAACCGTTGTGTGGTTGTTTACTAATGAGACAATGTGATACGCTAACACTCATTAGGGTAACTAAGTCTATGGGTATAAGTTTAGAACATGAACACGTTAACATATGATAATCCTTATACCATGGATCTATTATTTAGAGAACACTAAGCATTGCTAAATCTAAACATATGCATCCTTACGAACAAGAACCCCTATGAAATAAAATATTTCTTAGAACAATAAGAAGAGAACCTTGTAGCTTGAAACCTTCTCTTATAACAATTTCAAATATGACATGCAAAACCTTAGTAGGAATGTTATAGCTTAAAAAAAAATTGATTCTTAGATATTAGAATCATCACCTTAGTTATGAGGACACTGTTGAAGAATGCAATGACCATTAAGAACTAATTTTTTTTTTTGGTTCATTCCATAAATAGAGTCTCAAATTCACCTAAAATACCTTGAATTTTTCATTAAAAACAATACCATTTCTTGGCTACAATATTTATAGTAGTACGATTATTTTTCAAGGTCGAGGAAATACATCATTTTAAGGATTAGGTTGAATCTCATCAATGGAATGAGGAAAAATATAGGCTAACGTTTGAGAGTGGTAAATATCTCATTTACTTTGGACTTAATTATACTCAATAGGGTGGTCCTAAAGGTATCATAAATAGGACAATTGGATGTAGAAATTCAAAATAAATATAACTATGAAAATCAACAACTATACCTAGTGTATGAGGATAGTAAGATTTTTAGCTAATTTTAAGACTTACTAATTGTCACTACATGACTTGAAAATCCCCTAATTAAGATTATAAATATTATTTCACATACCAAAAAAAATAGTAATATTATTTCCCCACAAGTGAATCCACTTAACTATAAACACATATATGAAAGAGAAGAAACACACCACCATGATCCTCTACCAATATAATAGTTTACAATTACAAAAACTGATGCCATGGTTATATTAATAAGTCAAGAGATCATGGAATAAACTAAATATTCCAAGACAAGTAGAGAATAAAAGTGAAAATTAAATTGGATGATGTTGGGCCTCTCAACAGTCAAACTGAAAGGAAGTCGGGTAAGTAGAAGTGTTGGTGTAATTAAATATTTTGTACCTTGTCCTAGGTCATAATTACACCTTAGTTAAGTTTACTTAGGGACCACATAGGAGTTGTTGGAGAATTTCCACCTTTGGTGGACTTATCTTCTTATTACTTTATCACCTCCACCTTTCATGGACATATCATGTGATTAGGTTTCCACCTTTTGTGGTAGATCCACTATTTGTGGTGGTTATCACATTATCACTTTCCACTTTAGGTGGAGTGATAACTTTTCATTGTTGTCTCATGTCATAAGATTACGACACTTGTCATAATCTTATGCACTCCTATATTCTCACCTTGGCTATATAACCAAGGGGTCTCTCATTGTAAATTAAAACAATTCCATTATCATTGACATTGAATACAGTTTATTCTTGTCATATTATTTTCTCTCTTCTTTGTGCCTTCCATTTGGTCCATAGATCTTGGCATCCATAGCCAATTCTAACATGGTATCAGAGCATGTTTGATTCTAACAAGAAGCAACTTCCTACACTAATCTAAGCAGGAGAGTTGCAAAAATTTCTTAAACACCTTCAACTATTAAAAAATTAGATGCACATACATATCATAAACAGATAAGCAAAAAACTCATAACACATAATTTTACATGGGAAAAACCCTTTTGGGAGAAAAACCCCACACTCCAAAACACAACTCACTTATATTATTTAGAAACAAATAAACAGTTACAATATAATTGTAGAGCTATGCTCTTGTACGATTCTTCACACTTCTTCACAATTCTTGAGTACTTTCAACAACATAATGATGCTTCAATAAAACAACAACATACAACCCCAAAATACAACTGCTCAATATATAAGAGCTTACAATGCATAAATTAGACATTTCTAAAACAATTGCCAAAGGTTGAATGTGCAACATGGAAAGTGCCAAAAACATTGCATACGCACAATGGTAAGTTTCCAATTGTCATCATATGCCAATTTGTAAAATATACACTTGCCAAAATAACTACACCTTGAAAACTCATATTCCATGTAAACTCAACATGGAAATAGAAAAAACTTTTATGCACAACTCCACCTATAGAAACCAATTTTCCAACTTGGCTTCTCATTCAAATAGAAACCACAAGAACTTTGTAACTCACAAAATAAAGTGAGAAAATTTAAAGCAATATTTAATATATGGAAAAATCAACTCTTACAGAAAAATAAAAGGTTGAAATACCTTTTTCCAACATTCTCTCACTTGTCGAACACCTTTGAAGAGTTAATGAATGCAACGTGATTTAACTGCTAGAGGCTGTGAGGCCCATAGACTCTGAACACCATCTAAACTTGTTTGTGATCACTGACTTTGTCAATGCATTTGCAAAATTCGTCAAGGTGTGAATCTTCTCCAACTTCACCTTTCCATATTCCACCATATCACAAAAAAATGAAATTGAACATCAATGTGCTTTGTTCTGGCATGGAAAGTAGGATTCTTTGCCAAGAAAATGACACTTTAACTGTCACAATAGATAGTAATCTGTCCTACATCAAAACCAATATTAGAACACAAACGCTTAAGCCAAATTGCTTCCTTACAAGCATGAGTATTTGACATATACTCTGCTTTTGTCATGAAAAAAACAACTATAACTTGTCACTTACTCATCCAATTAATAGCACTACCATACATCATAAACACATAGCCACTGGTGGATCTTCTATTGCTAATATCATCCACCCAATTTGAAGTCACATATCCACAAATACTCATGAAGTGTCGAGGTCTAGTAGGATAACCATGAAAACATAAGGAATACTCAGAAGTACATCGTAAATATTTGAACACTCTCTTCACTGCATCCCAATGTATTCGTCCAATATTAGCCATAAACCGACTAAGGAATCTCATTGCTTGGGCAATATCTGGCCTCATATAGACCATAACATACATAAGACTGCCAAAAACACTTGCATATGGTATTCTGGTCATGTCCTCCATCTCAGTAGGAGATTTTGGACAATCCTCCATAGAAAGCTTTGTCCCCTACCTTATAGGAACAACTAACGGTTTGCAAGTTGTCATGTTGAACCTCTCCAACACTATATTCACATACTTGCTCTGGCTTAACAAAATATTTTTGTTAGCTCCGTCTCTTCTGATCTCCATCCCCAAAATATACCTTGCTACACCTAGATCATTTATCTCAAACTGTGCTGACAACTGAGACTTCAAATTTGAAATCAAACTTTTACCATTCCCAAAAAACAACATATCATCTACGTACAATGTAATTATGAGAATGCGGCCATTATTAGATTTGTAATACACACAATGAACAAATTTAGATCTCAAAAGAACCCAATGACAACACATAGGTATCAAACTTCTGGTACCACATTCTAGGAGACTGCTTAAGACCATACAAAGACTTTCTCAACTTACAAACCATATTTTCTTTACCTTTAACTATGAAATGCTCTTGTTGTGACATATAAATATTTTTATCCAAGTCACCATGAAGGAACGATGTCTTCACATCCATCTGTTCCACTTCTAGATCATACGCAACTACAAGTGATAACAAGAACTATATAGATGTCAGCTTCACAACAAGAGAGAAAATATCACTATATTCAATTCCCTCCATCTGAGAATACCCCTTAGCAACCAATCATGCCTTATGCTTCTCAACACTACCATCTAGACCAGATTTTCTTTTGAACACCCATTTACATCTAACAGATTTTCGTCCTTTAGGCAAAGGTACTAGATCCCATGCATCATTTTTCTTTAATGCAACCATCTCTTCATCCATGGATTTCATCCAAGAATATGCATCACTCATACCCATAGCCTCTCTAACAGTTCTAGGCTCATTAGTGTTACTATCAAAGCAAAAATGCAACTGGAATCCAACAAAGAATAACCAAATATTTTAGGCGAATATCCAAACCTATCAGGTTGTCGCCTTTCTTTGGTAGACCTCCTGAATTATTGAGGTTGAGGTTCTTCTTCTTCTTCAGAACTTTCAGAGCTTCTCAAACTCTCCTCATCATCAGGTTCAACAAGAGTACGTATTTCTTCTTTCATCGAAGTAAGTGGAACTTGAACTACCTCCTTTTGTTTCTCCTCAAGTTCTCTGGTTGCAGCTCAATTGTAGAAGGTTTCATCTCTCGAAAAATCACACTTTTGCTATAGAGAAATTTTTAGGCCACTAGATCCCAAAGCTTGTACCCCTTAACACCAACACCATAACTGATGAAGATACACTTAATTGCTTTGATCTCCAACTTAGATCTCTTCTCAATCGGAACATGAGCATAAGCTTGACAACCAAATACTCTGAGATGTCTCATCGAAGGCTTTTTAATAGACCACACTTCCATGGGTGTCTTATCAACAAGAGTTGATGTAGGAGATCTACTGATTAAATAACATGTAGTGGCTACTGCTTCAGCCCAAAACTTCTACTCAAGGCCAACACCGCTCAACGTACTCCTAGCCCTCTCCATCAACGTCCTTTTCACCTCTCCGCAAATCCATTTTGTTGTGTGGTGTATGGAGTTGTCTTATGTCTCTCAATCCCATGCTCTTTACAAAACTTGTCAAACTTTGTTGAACAAAACTCACCGCCATTGTCAATCCTCAAACATTTAATCTTTCTACTAGTTTGATTTTATACCAAAGCTTTAAACTCCTTAAATCGACTACAGACTTCAACATTTATTTTGAGAAAATAAATGAATGTCCTTCTACTATAATCATCTATGAAAGAAACAAAATATACAGATTTTGATAACGAAGGAACATTCATTGGACCAAACAAATCTGTATGAACATAGTCCAAAACCTCGAAAGACTTGTAAGAACTAGAGTGAAAAGTAAAATGGCGTTGTTTTCCTTAAACACAATGTTCACAAAAGTTGAACTTGAGATTGCAATCATCAAGGTCTTCAACAAGGCTCTAAGACACTTCCAACCAATTGACCAAGTTGTTGATGCCATATCATTGTCTTCTCTATAGGAAGCTTCATTTCCAAGGAATGAGCACCTTTAGGTACCAAAAAATCACGACCATCAAATGTAGCTACTACAGATTTTTCTGCTCAATCCGATAGTGAGGATGAAGAATCTAGAGATTTCTTCTTTGTTTTTTCAAAGGAACTATTGCATTGAACTGTGCATGCATCTAGCTTGAAAGAGGTGCCAATCCAAACACCCTTAACTAACACCATAACTCCTCTCGTCATCTTGCATCCTCCACTTGAGAAAACAACTTGCACTCCCACATCATTCAATTTACTCATAGAAAGCAGGTTTCATGCCAAACTCAAGATATGCAATACACCATTAATCCCCTTCACTCTTCCATCAAGGAATCTAATTTTAACTCATCCATGACCAACGATCATCAGGTGAGATTCCTCACCCAGATACACCTTCCCACCATCATATTTTTCATACTTAAAAAAACAACCTTTGTGAGAGGTCATGTGGAAGGAAGCGCTCGAGTCCATCAACCACACATCTTCTGATGCATGGGTTGCCAAAGTTGCGACAAATGCATCTAAGTCATCTTGAGAGGATTTATTAGAGTCAAAATTTAATAAATTGTTTTTGTCTTTCTTCTTTTTCTCTTTCTTGCACTCTTTTCTGAAATAGCCATATTTTCCACAATTCCAACACTCGAAGTTTCCACCGTTAAACTTCTCCATTTCTGTTCTATGTATGTGCTTGTCATCTTTTGCCTGCAACAAGGTTACAAAATATTCTTCTGCAAAACTCCCATTGAAACAGAGATCATCTCAAAAAACCCTTCAAACCAAACAACATAATCAAAGCTGGCCAGGCTCTGATACCGACTGAAAGGAATTCGAGTAAGTGGAAGCAACTTCCTACACTAATCTAAGCAGGAGAGAGTTGCAAAAATTTCCTAAACACCTTTAATTGTTACAAATTTAGATGCACATACATATCATAAATAGATAAAAAAAAATCTCATAACACATAACTTTACGTGGGGAAAACCATTTCGAGAGATAAACCCCATACTCCAAAACACATCTCAATTATGTTATTCGACAACAAATAAACAGTTACAATATAATTGCAGAGCTATTCTCTTGCAGGAGTCTTCGCACTTGTTCACAATTCTGAAGTAATTTCGGCAGCATAATGGCACTTCAATAAAACAAAAACATACAACTCCAAAATACAAGTGCTTAATATATAAGAGCTTGCAATGCATAAATTACACATTTCTAAAACAATTTCCAAAGGCTAAACATGCAACATGGAAAGCGCCAAAAACACTGTAGACGCACAACGGTAAGTTTCCAATTGTTGTCACATGCCAATCTGCAAAATTTGCACTTGCCAAAATAACTACCTCAAAAACTCACATTTAGTGTAAACTCAACACAAAAATATAAAAATCTTTTATGCACAACTCCACTTGTAAAAACCAACTTTCCAACTTGACTCCTCATTCAAATAGAAACTACAAGTTGTAACTCACAAAACAAAGTGAGAAAATTAGCAATATATTAATATATGGAAAAATCAAAGTTTGAAACACCTCCTTTTTCCAACTCAAACTAGTGCCTAATATAATGGTAAATATTCAAATATGTGAAAGAATAAAATACCACACCTAAAAACCATCAATGAAATTAAACCTAGAAAATCTTACAAATTAAAAATAAATTCAATCTATAATTGAAAGTGGTTCATAGTTTCAATCTCAAGACTACAACAACCACATGCAACAAGAAGAAATATTAATAAGATGGCTTGCAATGTAATATAATTTTATTAATGTTAATTAATCTCCTATTGAATTAGGATATAAAAGGGTCATCCCACAATAATTGGTTACGCTTTTTGGCCAAACTTGACATTGAAATCAACATTTTCAGAAAAAAAAACTTCTCTCTAACACCTATAGTAGGTAAACTGTTAGGAAATTGAAAATGATGTAAACTAGTGATTTGTGAGATTTTGTTTATAAATTTTAAATGTTTTTTTTTTTTAAATTGAAATTAATTTTATTTTCCATCTCCTTTGATAACTAGTTTTTAATTGTAAACAACATTTTTAAAAAGTGGTGTGTACTTCGGCTTGCATAACATTTTTTCTACAAAGGATAAAATTCTGATTCTTTTGAATTTAGGTTGGTAACACTAGTATCTAGTGCTTTCATTTTGTTTCATAATGTTTCTTTGAATATTTTTCTTTTAATTAAATTTTGAAGTCAAACCAATAACAATTTAGACATAGGTGCACTTCATTCGCATAAATTTTTTGGTATGTATTGAAATTGATTTTTTTTTTGTTGGAATGAGGACATCAATACTTAGTGTGTATATATTTTTCATTTTTTTTCTCAAATTTACTATTTTTCCACAATGAGTTTTCATTGAACTTGATATTGGATGAAAAACCTATGTTCAATAAAACTAAAAAATAAAAACAAAACATATTAAATTTATAGTTGTTGGAAAGCACGTTTCAATCACTATGGTCCTCCACCTTGGTTTATCAAATTGAATCCATTTGCACCTCCTTCCCGAGCTTCAATAGATAAAAAATGCATAAATTTTGAAATGGTGGAGGGGAAATTCTAATGAAGGGGGTTCATTAAAGGGGGGATCAAATGAAGCCCCCTATATGGTGCAAGTGGGGGTATTAGAAGGGGTAAGCCATTTAATTTTTGTTTTCTAAATTTTTCTTCATGCAAAAATTGTAACCCACTATTGTGGGTTTACCCAAAATATGGTGAGAGATTACAAATATCTAGGTTCAAACATTCCCCTAAAATTTTATAATTTTTATTAAAACATTTATAGCTTATAGATGCATTGTCATTTGAACAAAATTCTTAATTAGAAATATGTTGTCACCCCTTTTAAAACTTCACATGCATCAATTAATGACCTACAAATATTTTAATAAAAAGTAAGGTAAGGTAAGGTAAGTGGATTAAAGACCAACCTATTTTACATGCAACAAGCTTACATTTATGGCATCATAGATTATAATAATCCTTACGAGCATAAAGTTTTAATCAAATTCAATCCCAGTCACCTTGTTATCATTGGCATCAATCAACACCGAATTCCACACATAAGAACGAGAAAATCCACTTGGGATCCAACAAATAGGTGTGAAAGATAGGGGATGGTATCTTTCACTAGCTACACATGTTAATCAAATCTAGTTTATACATATTCAATGTATTCAAACATTCAACTCATGTAGCCTTGTAGTAGGAACTTAGCTCATGCCAATAATGGAATATATCCAAAAATGACATTATAAGAAAATGAGTAGATAAACATAGTGAATGCAATATAATTTTTCAATAAGAATGTTGTGTTTTATCTATCTTTTCATACATATTGATATTAGAAATATTTTATTCACTTACAAATATGAATTCATCCATCTTTAGGAGACAAGAATCATATATGCAAGCTCCAAATAATGTATCATAATAGATATAGGTCTTAAGTTAGGGAAAAAAGGTAAGAAATCTCTACAATAGAGAAAGGAATTCTTTCAATCCATATTTGGCACATTAAATGCACTTAGGTGATGAAAGTGGTCCAAACACATAAAAACAAAGCTGCATTGTGTCCATATGAAGAAAATAAATAACCACTTGTAACACAACATATGACCCTATATAATCATAATATACCTCTATATGAATGTACAAAATCACCCTAGATAAACACCCATCAGTCACCAGCAATCATCTATATAATTTAGAAGCACAGTGCATAGTACAATGCAATCTTCTAAACTAGTCTTAATGGTGTATAGTCATTTAGTAGTGCATTGGGTGTTCCATAGTGTTAGCTAGTTTGAATTATGCATTAGGTCCACGGTTAGAGAGATGATAGAGAATAAAAATGTTTATTAATAATTATAAAACTCCTTATAAGTCTAAGAAGCACAATAAAAGTATATTTATAGGATAAATGTAAACATAAAGGTGATTAGGCCCCATGATAGAGAACATATTGCACTAATAATAAAATAACACCTAGGAATAGCCTACATGGGTGGTGGAGTTGGCTCGAGTCTTGGGTTCGCTCCCCAAGGTCATGTGTTTGACTCTGAGGCTCAAACTCAATCGATGCAAGTGGCTTGCAGGCGATTGCTCTCATCCTTAGAGGACATGTCTTGCCTCAACTCACCACTTGTTGAACCCTAACTTGGCATAAAAATAACCCGAAGGCAAGGCGGGTTGGGCGTTGAGCTAGGTCATGGCCTGGATACCTTTGAGTTATAAAAAAAAATGCCACCTAGGAACATAAGTCACCATAATAGGAACTCAAGCTTGTTGATACCAAAGATGATAGTGGTGGGCAATAAAATTCTACCTAGTCCACCTAAGTCATGACAAGAATATATTCAACCATAAACATAATATAATGACTCCTACCATAGACTAGATGTGAGAAGATATGGTGTCACAAACTAAGGTAAGAGATACAAACCTTGAGATTGATTAGGCTAATCTAATAGAATCATTTATATAAATATACATAGTTAGATTAAATCATAGTAGAAGTTACCTTAGCCCCATTTATAGAAACATGTATGGGTCCAATCTCAATTTTTTATTTTTTCAACCACATTATCTTATGGATATAGCAATCCTAGCCCATGACGCAACACACATGAATGCAATGGATAGGTGGAAACATTAGTTTTAATTATTTTTAGAGAATTCAAAATTATGTGTCATTTTAAAAATAGAATTCAATGTTCTATCAACCACCTGATCAACCTTGATAGGAAGATTTGACATTGATAGAATGCCTCAAGAACCTATAGCCTAGAGATCTTACAAAGGAGATATTAGTATATTAGTTACAATAGATGAGCTAAATTTTAGTAAGATCTTTATTCTCCATGGATATAAGCTCTTAAATATTCTTAGTAAATGAACACATTTAGTGCTTAAATAACTCATGTATAGTATATAATAAATATTAAATCATGATAAATGCTTAAATATTCTACCACCTTAGATTTCTGAAGCCACACTCAAGTTAAATGACATCAATCAACAATCATAAAGAAAAAAGGAATCATCATTCTAAGGTCATAATCGAAGGATGATATTTCTTTACTTTATCATGTTCAAAGCACTCCTCATTTGATCTGAATGACCAAAACTATGATTAATCCCCTAGTGTGTTTTTTATCACATATAATGGGCTTGAGCTCTATATTGCAAAGTTAAAAGGTGTAGGAATGAGTAAAACACATGATCTTATGACGATGATTTTTCAAATTTAATTGAATTATACTATCATATGTGGAAACTTGTGATTGGAAACATATTAGTAGGAGTAGATGGTTCCCTAATATTGACAAATCTAGTGAGATTAGCCATGTAGGCATAAGGGTGAAATATAAGATCACCACATTTTGAGAGGCATGGGAACTATTAAGTGGACCATAATTAATAGTTGACACAAGCTAGGAGGATCTCAAATCTTGATGGTATTTAAGGTTGTACACCATTAGTTGGTTGGGATTGATCGATAGGGTAAGGAGATGCATGATGAAAGATCATTATACATTAAATTAATGTTTGACGCACAAAATGGGGTGTTGTAGTGAGATAAGATTTTATGGTTTGTCATTAAATAAAAAATGATCTCATAGCTACCACATACCACAGTTATGTAAATAGAACTCATGTAATTATTGTGTGACATTGTCTAATGTACCTTGACCAAGTACAAGATAGGAAGGAACATGGCTTCTATGTATGGAAGTGATTCATTAATAGATGATGCAAAGGTTGGCCCACAAATGAGGATGGCATGGTAGATTGGTTGGTTAGTGTACTACAAAGGGAAAGTGCACAATTTCTTAGGCTAGAGATGAATTAAATACATGATAGAAGAATGTGATAGAGGAGATTGATGGTTAGCACAATCTCAAATGGATGCCAATCTTGAGAAGTTCTAATACTGGGCTAGCACAATCTCAAATGGATGCCAAATCTTGAGAAGTTCTAATAGCGCATCATTATTTGAGAAAGGGTGAGGTGGAAAATATTGGGGCCCAAGTCCATGTGATTATATGTGCTTTCAAGAAAGGACAATATAATTAGTGGGGCTGAAGAAAAAGTGAGTTGACATAATGATTGGTAGGTATAAGCTCAAAGATTAAAATCTCATATTGTTAGGGGAGGAGGCATTACATGTACATGATGAAAAGTGAGGATAAAGAGATCGACTATTGTTGCAACTCAATATGCATTACATCTTAAGTAGACCGTTAGATTGTGTGAACCATTAGACCTAAATAGATCTAATAGTTTCTATGAGTTAAAACAAAAGATTATACTACTTAGTGATAGGAATTATGTCATTAGCTCCATGGTGATGAGTTGGAAAATTAGGCCTAGGGAACTTTGTCAATAAACTTACACATAAGTAAAGGCATCACATTAGATTGGAAAAAAACAGCGAAACTTGATGAGCTTTGTGTAATGTATGAAATAACACAAAAAAGGGTTGTGACAAATCATTAAGGTGCAAGAGAAAAAAAAAGCTTGCATGTGGGATTTTAAATACATAGGGTTAACATGAACATTGAGCAAGAGCTTAGGTAGAAGTATAAACAAAAGGAACAAAAATGTGTGAGCATGGAGATTACTTAGGAGTTTGAATTTAGGGGCTTCAAGCCCAAAATGGACTTGGGTTTGTTGAGGGAACAACAACATGCTATACAATTGGTTTGCTAAGTGAATCCTCTAGATGTTTTATATCTATTTATTTAACTATTTGTGTGTCTATGAACTTATTTAGTAGTTTAGATAGATTTTAAAAATAGAATTTAAATAGAAAAATAAAATAGCTTTTGCAATAAAAATAAAAGTAAATAATTTTTTTTTATTTAATTTTTTGAAAACTTGTGTGACATTAGTATTGAAAAATAAAATAATGATTCAATAAAAGATAAAGTTAATGATGTTTGAATTAAAATATTTTTTAAATTTTAAATAAATAATGTGTATGTCTTTTTTTATCTAATTGTTTACTTATTTACATGCCAATGCTTCTATCTAAAAGTTTAGATAGATATTTAAAAATAATATTCGTATAAATATTATAAAGAAATATACTTTCTTATCTTAATCTAATCTAATTAAAAAAATTCAACCTAGATTAATTCATACCCATAGAAATGATAAATGAATATGTGACATTATTTATATTCTAAACTAATATAAATATATTAAACATATCTATCTAAAATTTTTAGAGATATCTATATATCTTATATAACAAATTAATATAATTATATCAAAATTTAATTCGCTTAACTTCTTTTTAATATATATATTAAAAATATCTAAATTCAAAATTTAAAACCTATTTACTCTAATTTTTGAAGAACTTTTATTTTATATATTATATTAATTTTTATATAATTAAAAATATATTATTTGTATTATTTAAACTTTTATAAATTACATTATATTTTTGTACGATTTATTAAATTACGTAGAATGCTCTGCGAGATCAATTCGACAATATTTTAATTTATTTTTTCCCCCAAATTTATCCTAAAAATATTTATTAATATACGAAAATTAACATAGTTTTCAGAAATAAAATAATCGTTCTCCTTTCTAATGTTTCCACGTACTTAGACAATTGCTTCCCTATTTTTATGTGGTAGGTAAAACATATTCACACGTATACGGAGAAGCGTATAAAAGTTTGTTTTGCTACACCTGTTTGTGCAATATTGTTAATTTGTGGAACGCCATTTCACTGGATTCTGGCAATCTCATGATTTTGAGATTGCATGAAATGGTTAATTTGGCAAAACAAATATTAATTAGGCCTTGACGGAATATTCACCAGCAAAATACTCAGGATGGCTTCCGAAATAGAGGCCGCGCCTTGTAAAATGAAGTTAGTTAAGAGGAGCTACTGTACGGAACCAGGTTGGCGTTTAACAACTTTTCAGGAAGCCAAGGATGAGGTTGAGATGATTAAGCAGCAGGGTCTTCTCAAGGAACGGGAGAGAGCTCGTCTTCTTGACGGCTGGATAAGTTGCTCGCATTATAACATCCAAATGGGAGACGAATTCAAAAGCTGTTTGGGACACATGCTTATCATACAACTCCAGCCATCCGCAAGCTCTAGCTCGAGTATATTTTTTTCTTCACATATTTTATTCTATTTTCAACTCAGATTCAAACGATTAGTAAGAGTATTGCTACCCTTGTGCACTCAACTAGCGTTGCAAAATGTTCTTCAGGTAACTCAGATCATGCGAGGAGCATATATGCAGATGTGACAGTCAGCCCCAAAGGAAGAGGTGCGGCATTACTTTTGTGTACTGAAGACTGGAATTACGAAGTTTTGTACTGGCTGCTCAACTCTTGGGAAAACAGAGAGACTTTTAACTCACGCGACGTGAGAGAGGGCAATATATATTTCAGCGATAAAACCAAATTTAAAGAGATGAACAGACTGATATGTGATATGGGCAGAATACTTGGCGAAGAGGGACCCGCCGGTCAGAAAGTGGCGAAGAGAAAATTCTGTAAAGATTCACTTGAGGAAGTGATGGTTAGCATGGGAAAGTCCTGTTGGGACAAGCTCTGTCAGAAGCATAAGAAGATCCTCGGGCAACAGTTTCAAGGAAGGATAGATGATTTTATCAGAGATATGAAAAGGCAATGTTCGAAAGTGAATTGGTTTGACAAGTTTGCTTCTGAAGGAGACACGTCAGCTGCTATCTGGAATTTTTTATGGTTCTATCTTTCCTCCTCTATTGTAGCAGTATTCATACAAAGGAGTATTCTTTTCCTAATCGAAGAGTGGGGCAATGAAGATTGTCAGACGAGAAGCCGAAGGGATTTCATTAAATCTACCGCCATACTCATTTATCTCTCCATGTATGAAACCTTTAAGTTAAAATCGATTCTCCAACAAGCATTCAAGGATTCAGCTGATGATCGGCAACATTTCAACGATACGCTGCAAAATCCACAATCCGCCTACTACGACGAAACTGGAGATTATCATGTCCTCAACAACATTTTAATCTATGCAGCCAGAGATGGAGATAGCTTTTGGGTGAAGAAGGTATTAGAGTGGGGCGCCCAGCCACAAGCGGACCTTGGCCCAGACAAACAGAATCTGGCTCTATTTTATGCCATATCTCATGATAAGAAAGATATTGTGAGAAGTCTTTTCGACAAATGCCGTTCAAAAGAACAGTTCGCCAATGTAGTGGACGAAGATGGATGGACTGCTCTTCATACGGCGTGTTGTTTTGCTGATTTAAGCATGTGTGAAATGGTTCTTGAATACGGGGGCAGCCCGGATGTTCGAAGCAAAGGAGGCCGCCTCCCCCTCCACTTTGCAGTTGAGAGAGGGGAAGAAGGTATTGTCGATGTGTTGATTGGGGGAGGGAACAGCGATACAGTGCAGAGTCAACATGTCTCTAAAGTTAAATCGAAGAGGGCGGAGATGGTTACTTGCAAAGACAATACTGGGGTGAGCCCTCTGGATATGGCCGTTAAGCAATATAACATAAAGCTAATGGCGAAGCTATTGTCGGTTTCTCAAGAACCACTAGAGACTTATTTTGATGAGGTGGACTCTTATACCATGCTTCTGCGTAAGTTTGCCTATGAAGGCAATTTAGATGCTGTGAAAAAACTCTTGGAGAGAGGAGCAGATCCAATTGTTTGCGATGAGGAGGGCCGAACAGCTTTGCACCACGCTTCCATGTGTGAACAGGACTATAATGCACGTAAGCTAACTAAGTTAATGCTCTCCAAATGTACAAGCGAAGAAAGAAAAAAATGGATAGAGAAAAAAGATGATAACGGCAAAACGCCTCTTCATTTTGCAGCTATGAAAGGACACGAACGCCTCTGCCGCAAATTTTGTACAATAAATAAAGACATCCTCAAAATCAAAGATGCATATGGGCGAGGCCTTGTCTATGACGCGGTTAAAGGAGATCACCACGATAATCCTAATATCATCAACTTCCTCCTTTACTACATGGGTGAAGTAGACGTGGAATCCATAGTCGACCATAGTGGGTTGACATTGCTACATGTGGCCGTTTCAGAGGGCAGAATGTATATAGCAGATTTCCTTCTCAAAAAATCAAAAAAGCCTAAAATATTTGTGAGGACACCAGATGTCCTCGGACAGACGGCACTTCATAAAGCTGCTAAAGTGGGACACCAGGATATGATAAAAGTACTGTTGTACTGGGGAGCTCACCCTCTTCTCGAAAGAGATTGTGATGGGCGAACGGTATTCCACTATTTCGCGAAAACACTATTAACTGGAGAGGATGGAAAAGCAGTTGCCGAATTGCTGTTAAACAAGTGTGAATCCGATGAAAAGAAATTGCTTTTGCTGTGGGCCTCCGCTGCAGGGTTAGGCACAGCAGACCAACATCTAAGCGATTCTCCACTCAGAAATTTTCTTTTACATCAAAAGAATCATTTCACTGAAAAGGTTGGGAATGAAAAAAATTTGTTAAGGACAGCTGCATGTCTGGGTGATATTGAGATGACCAAAGAATTGCTTTCTAGGGGTGCTCAAATCGTGGACATTAACGACCACAAGTGGAGAGAAGGTTTAAAAGCAGAAGAGAAAAATAATGTCGTAACAGGTATTCAACATACTTTGCAATGTTCTGCTTTATTTGATTCTTTATATATGATATCACATACCAGATATTATGTTATGGTTGTGCGCTTGGTTGTCTGCAGTTTGCCAACAAATTCAAAGCATTGCAGAACAGGGAAATGATCAACCAACGACCTCTGACAATCTGGGTAAAATATAATCTATCTTCTTTTAAAGCAAAAAGAGTTTCTAAATGTTTTTTGACCTTATCCACATTCGTTATTCCTACTTTTCCAGGAAGAAGTGACTTTGCACATGGTCTTGCTGCATTGCTTTTAAACCCTTATTTAAAACCTCCAATTACAGTCGGTATTTCTGGTAGTTGGGGTATGGGAAAATCGAGTCTGATGGTACAGGTGAATTTCAAATGCAACGTTAACAAAAATAAAATAAATATCTTCTGCTCGCTCAAAATTTTATCATGTTTGGCCTAAAGTTTAGTTGGCTTTTGTTCAATACAGACAGAAGGCATTTTGTTGAAGACAGCTGCACAACTGGCATTACTGCCATCCGAAATGACAAGTTCAAGTTTTCCTGATTTTCAAATTCTAGAACATACAGAAAAGGGCAAAAGGAAATACCATCAAATTGAGACAAGCGTAGATTTATTGGTCTATGACACCAAATTAAAAAATAACTTCTTTCAGAGTATGAAGAATAACATAGTCGAATGATGCATGAAGATAAAAAATATTATATCCGGCAAAACGACAAAGGTAAAATTAAAAATTAAAAATTAAAAAGTAGTATTAAGCCTTTCCCTTCAACCTTTTCCGCTAACTCAATGTTAAATGTGGTTGTTTACTAGGAAGGAGATTCACTTCGTAACTTTTTTAAAAAGTACGATCCTAAATATCATCATATATTTAAATCACTAGCCGCTATGGATAGCAGTGCCATGGTAAATCTCTTGCTCAACAAAAGCTTCATGTTTGCCTTTGGTTCTAATCTGGGTAATTCAATTGTCTAACTGATTCCTAATTTTCGTTCTCAGTTCAAAGTAAAAGGTAAACAATCACACTCAGAAATTGATTCTTCAACAAAGGAAAGTGTCGTTTCATATGTATTATGTTCTCTGTGGAAAAGAAAAGCTCAGCAATCAGAGTCCGAAATTGATTCTCCGAGAGAGGGAGGTGTGCCTGCTATATTAACTGTCCGATATAACACATGGAAATACAGGAATGAATCAGAAGCATTGGCGGGCATGGCAGTGGAGATCACAAAAGAAATGGAAGGAATAATGACGGAAGCCCAATGGTTGAGCACCTGTTTGAGAAATACTTGGAGAAAGCAGAAGCAGGCTATCTGGATTGAAATTATTTTTCCATGCCTCCTTGCAGTTCTCCTGGGCATTATGTTTACTTGGATTTTATGGCTGCTGCTGGATAGATACAAGATCAAGGAATCGCAAATGCTAAAATATGCTTCTTTTCCTCTAACTCTAGTCATTATGGTATGGACTCTGGTAAAGAAAGTGATGAGCACTGTGAATCCTGTAAGTGTTCAATTAATGAATTATATGAAACTTCCAGACCACACAGAAAAGCTTGGTTATCAGGAACGTGTAATCTCTGATATTACTTTCTTGAAAGAGGAAATTAGCAAAAACCCTTACTGTCTGTGCACTGCTGCTTCCTACATATGGTATTTCATAACAGGATCTTGGATTATTTCATTGCTATCTTCTAAATACGGTAGAAAAACTTTGGCCAGTTCGATACCCAGTGCTAATCTTAGAACAGTTGTATTTGTTGATGATCTTGACAGGTGTCAAGAATCTGTCACTCTTCAGGTAAATTTATACGTAATTTATTTTCAATATGAATTTTATACTGTCTGTGCAACTGAAATTGCGCTAAAACAATTTTTTTGTCATACAGGTTTTATCCGCTATTAATCTTGTATTAGCTGTCTGCGAAATCAGTGTCGTTCTAGGAATGGATAAAGAATTGATCCAACGGGCCATTTTGAAAAAATATGGAGATAAGACCTTTAAAAATAGTAAAAAGCTTGCAGATAAATATTTACAAAAGATAATACAACTGCCATTAGACCTCCCTGACCCAAATGAAGTCCAATCAAAGAATTTTCTGGAACGACAGTTGGGTGTATTCAAACTGCAAACTAAGGAAGGCCACATAAATTCAGAAGCAGATGCACAAGATGACCCTACACCAGAAATAGATAAGGCTTACCGTGCTCTTTTTCCTGCAGTTCAGTGGGAGAAGTATGGTTATAAAAGTCTGGACATGAGTAAATTGATTGGTCCAGATCCTTCTATCCAAGGTATATAAGATTGTTGATTAAGACATAAAATACGTCAAAATTTAAAGAAATGGTTTAAGCCTACCTTATAGGTTCTTAATGTTATTATTGGGAGCATCTAATAATAAACATTGTTTCTTCTGAACAGAAGCTAGCAACTCGAAAACAAGAGGAGGTCAACCAGAAACACAAGCATCTGAAACGGCTGTCATAGATATACAGTGGACAAATGGAACAAGTAGGTATCTCAATACCATTTTTATAATATTATCTGTCAAAGCCAGTTTGCAATTTTAAATTTTCTCTGCAATTCATACTCATTTATTTTCTTCGTAATAAAGGAAAAGCGACAAACATTCGGAAAAAATATTAATGCAAATAGATTGTTAAAGAAAGAACATTATAAATTTATAAATATGCATTAAAACATCAGTACTGAGGCATTTGCACACCATAACTATGCTTGGTTGCGTTGCTGAAAATGCCATTCGTAGAAATATTGTTGATAATGTCATCCATAGAACTATGCTAAACTCACTTTTAGCATCCAGCACTAATATATGATTTGGTATTTATTTACAGATGGTAGTAAATCAGTACAGACAACGACCAAAATAGAACCACAAACAGATGCAGAAAAAGGTAAATTTATTGCATATAGATTATAAATAAAATATTTAATTTTTAATATATTTTTTAGATTACACATTATTAATGGTTATTATTTATTTCTCTTTAAAAATGTTTCCAAATTATGAATTATGGAAATATCACACGTCTTATCATTTCAAACAAATTTTATATTTTATATCTACCAATGAATGTGTAAGCAGTAAATATATATCTTCATATAGGCGAGCAAAGTTTCTATTAGATGTTCTCCATAAGAGAACTGCTGTTAAAAAATGATAAATATCTTTAAAAAATGTCAAAAATGTCACTTGAAATGAAAATTACTAAATTGAGATATATTTTCAATCTCAATTTAAAAACATTTTTTAATAATTTAAGAACTAAAAAATAAGTATTTTTTATTTATTTTAAATAAGTTTTAGTTTATTCTATTACAATTTTTTTCTTTTATAAAACTTCCAACTTTATAAATTACATTCTCAAACCCCATCCATGAAATTCCTTACTTAATCTCTCCAATTTATACATACTTAATTTCTTTATAATAAAGAAAAATTGACAAGCACTAAAACAAATGTTAATACAAAGTGATTATTGAAGTAGAAACATTTTAAATTTATAAATATACATAAACTTTTCTTTTTGATAAAAACAAACCAAACTGTATAGAAGCTGTTGTACATTATAATTATGCTTGGCTTCACTATTAAAAATACCATCATAGATTTATTCTTGATGATGCCATTTAAAGAACTATTGTTGACTTTCTCTTGACATCCAACACTAATATATGGTTTTCTATCTATTGATAGAGATTAGTAATATAGAGTACTTCTGGAATCAACTGCCTAAATTTTTTTGCATCAACAACAAAATAAAAGTCCCACAGCAACCAGATACAACAGAAGGTAATCTTAATGTATCTAAATCATAAGTAAAATAATTTAATTATACATACAAATTCCATGATTAGTTGGAATCCATAGAATTAATGTTGGCTTTCTTCTGACATCTGGAACTAATATATGGTTTGATATTTATTGATAGACGCTAGTAGCTCACTACAAACAATAAACAAAAAGAAAGATCCACCACCGTCAGATGTAGCGAAAGGTAATTTAAGTGTATCAAGATTATAAATAAAATAATTAACTAATAATACACAAAAATTCCATGATTAGTTAAATAAAATTTTATATTTTCTATCCACCAATAAATGTGCAATCACTAATTTTCAAGCAGGTAACCAAAGTTTCAGTGAGTTGATTCCCATAAGGGAGCTATTGTTCGTAAGATACAGCGAAGGGGAGAGAGATGCATTTTGTCACTTCCAAAAATTGGCTACAGATATTAGAAAATTGCCTCGAGAGTGGAAGCGTTTTCTCACCTACCATAGACTGGTTTGGTATATCTTCCTTATAAACAATGAAGCCAAGGATGTAGATGGATGGCAGGTTCAGTTGATTACTTGGATCTTTATATGCTGGGAGTTTGAAGAAAATATAAATATTCTTGTAAAGGTATGCATAAGTTTATACAGAATTTTTTTATACATATAGTGCATGCTTAAATAATATTAATTATTTTCACTAAGTTGTTTTTGCAGAGATGGAATAGTATTGGCATTCTAAAAGCCTATAACTCAAAAGGAAAAGAGGCTCTAGAATCAAAATCAGATCCAACAACCAAGGAACCTTCACTACGAGCGATCGTGGAGCACTGCATAAATAATGAGAGTTGGATCATAGGCAACAACAAAGTTAAGAAAAGGGCTGGGACTTGCAATGGAACGAATACTGTTGAACTTTCAAAGGGTTCTGAAAATAAAGACCCACCAATAGAGAAATCAAAAGAGGATTTCAAAGAGGAGGATGCTACAAAATCTAAAAATATAGAGGATCCTGAGAGCAGCAACATGGAGAAAATGAATGTGAAGGGATGTGTTGATGACCAAACGATGGCAATAAGAGATGACACTAAAGGTGAAGATTACTCTGAAATTAGCGAAGTAGCAGAAACAGAGAACTTGATCACAGTTGTGAAAGAAAAAGATGATAAGTTGGAGAAAGAAATAATAAAGGAACTAGATGCCATCAAGAAAGAAACGAAGGAAATGAAGGAGCAGGTGGATGCACTCAAGAAAGAAATAAAAGATGAAATAAAGGAGCAAATGGAGGCTCTCAAAAAAGAAATAAATCAGCTAAAATGGCAGGTGGAATCCCAACAGGTCGCCAAGAGTGAGAAAAGGGATGAGGAAAATGAATTGAAGTCACAAAGTTGGCAACGAATGAAATCTGCATTACACAAATATGATGTTTCAATGGATGGTATACAAGCTTTTCAGAGGTTTAGACTCTACTGTGAAGCTAGGCATCTCCTTTGGCCATTGCCTCCTGAGGAAGAGGGGAATGGAGACTCTTAACTTTTCCAAATGTCAAATTGATGTTGCAAGATGGTCCCTCTTTTACCAATACTGCTTAAATTTTAGACTTAAACAGGGTGGGCACATTGCAAGGAACATAGTGCTATTCATTTATGAAGCCTTATTGAAGGGTGCATTAAGATGTTTGAGATTTATAAATCACATTTAAGCCTTCTTAGACTCTAGAGCCTAAAAATGAAGTTCTAAGAAAAAATATTAAATATTTAGAAACAAGCATTTATACGGGCCTGGTTTTTCTACTTGAATTCTCAACTAGAATGTTAGTATTACATTTTCTTTCGAATATTTAAAAACATAATAATTCGATTTGTTTTGGACAAATGTATGAGGGGTGGTAGAATTAGAAATTTTAAAGGTCTATAGAATTTATATTTTAAGTGGAGTTTGTGTTGTTTATTGCATAGATTTTATAATATAATATAGTGTTAGTTTATAAGGTTTAAATTTGATTGTTGTATGGTTGTATTTAGATATTTTTGTTTTAAAAATATAATTAAAATTTTAGGAAGATTGTATAAAATGAAAAAGAAGATTTTGGATAGATTCAAATTTTTTATATGATTATTTTTGTATATATTTTATTTTATTGATGAATAAAGAAATTTCTACTTTTAGTAGTACAACATGCATTGCTTGTTTCATTTGACATATAGACTTGTTCATTTACATTGAAGTAAATTAGATGTATGGTTTGTTTTTTCTTCAATTACAAGGACTCTTACATGCATGAAAATGTTGTTTCAATTTATATATAAGCTTTTACAACTATATTAGTTTCAAAAAGGATTATAAATATTTATATTATAAAGATGTTTCAAGTTATATATAACCTCTAAACCAGAATATATATGTACATATACATGTGTATATATATGCATATGCATACATATATACATATATATATACATGTATATATATGTATTACTATATATACACATGCATATGCATATATATATACATATAATATATATGTATATAGATGTACATATGCATATACACACACACACACACACATATATATATATACATACACACACACACACATATATATACATATACATATACACATATATATGTATATATATACATACATAGATATACATATATGTATATGTATATGTATATATATAAATAAGTATGCATGCATGCATACACACATCATATATACAAAAAAAATGTATGTATGTGCAATGAAATTTATCTCTAAATCAAAATTGTAGTAAAATCCAAACAAAGCAAAAAAACAACACTCAAAATAAGGTAAGAAGGCTCAAACTGACATGACAAGCCTCCTATTGAGTAGATTTTTTAAATATTTTTTGATCAAATATGTGCTCACTAGAAATTTAGCAAGATCTTTGATAAAATGGATAAGTGATGGATATATAAGATTAGGGTGAAAAAGGATGAAGGGTTTAGATTACTCAAGATGGAGATTAAAGGTTGAGATGAGAGCTGATCTCTCAAGCCACATGATTGTGCCAAGCGGTACAATGAGAGGGGTTAAGAAGGAGATTGTACCTTTGAGGGTACAAGGCCCATATGATTCATGTGACGGGGAGGGTTGACCCACTTAATTAAGTGTGTGCAACCACTTAGTGGGTAGGTTAGGTGGGGATTAGAATTAAGATTAGACAGAAATCAGGAGAGTTGGAGGATGGGAGATGAGGTGAGAGGAAAATATGAATTAAATAATTAGATTTAATTCCTATTTGGAGGAAAAAAGGGGACTTGCAAGTTAAATAAAATAAATAAATGGTATTTATTCAATTTAATAGATGAATGAGATATTATGGTCTAGGATTTATGGATTAGAATGAAGGTTAATTTAATTCATATAGAAGATAGGAAATTGGTTGAATTAGGGGTAATTTACCAAATGAAATTGTTCAATTTTCACGGTTGAATCCTAATAGCAATATCAGAATTTGACACACTGTGGAAAATACCTCCTTATCAAATGAAATTGGTCAATTTTCATTGTCTACGTTTTACCCCTCTTTGAGATGGTGTTACAAAGTATCATCATTTCAAAGAATATTAAAACATATCACTAGGAAGAAGATGGTTATATTAGGGAAGATGCACTATCCATTAAATAGAGTGAATAGGAGGAAAGATGATGATAGTGAAGATGAGGATTATGATTGAGGATGCCCCCTTGAGAGGACAAGTGGCTTTAGGAGAACACAAGTGTGCTCTTGAAATGAATGAGACAATGTATGATAAAGGAGGAAGATGATGCAAGATGATGTATAAATAGAAATATGGGAAGAGGAATAGATAATGGATGGAGAGATGAAGAGATAATGCAAGCAAAATTTTTCAATCAATCAAGCACAAAAAGGGGTCAAAGACAAAGCTGATGTTGCCTCGATCACGTTAAAAATTCAAGATTGATTTAGGATGGATGAAGTGTTGCTAATGTGGGAATGATATTTATCCCTAAAAAAATAAGGATTATGAAGGATTTATCCTGATAATGATGATTGAAGTGTTGTTGATGTGGGAATGATATATCCCAAAAATAAGATTGGGAAGGATACATCTCGAGAATTATGATTAGTGTGTTATTGACGTGGAAATGATATATCTTGAAAAAACACAAGGATTGCGAAGGATACATCTCAACAATAATGATTGGAATGTTGTTGATGTGAGAATGATAAATCCTAAAACAACACAAGGATTGGGAAGGGTACATCCCAATGATGATTATTGGAGTGTTTTTGATGCGGGGATGATATATCTAGAAATAAAACAAGGATTAAGAAGGATACATCTTCATGATGATTGTATTTAAAGCAAGGCTTGCATATGGGCGAGGAAAAAGAACAAGGATGTGATTGGATTATTTGTGCTAGATTGAATGGATGTAGATTTTCTTGTGATGTGAGATATATAGCAGCAATAAGATCAATGAAATGGATTGAAATGATGGAGGAAAATATGCTTAGACTAAAAAATCTATATTATCCTAAAATAAATTTGATGAATGAAAAATAATATGATGGATGGAAATATGCTTAAAATAACAAATATATATTAGCCTAAAAGGATTTAAGGGATGATGAAATGATTAGGATGGGTGAGATACATGTGATTAGTGAAAGAGAAATATGAGACGATAGATGAAAAGATGGATGAGGATTCATGTGTACACAAAATTGAGGATTAAGTGGACGGATGAAAGTAGATAGGATAGGTAGATGGAGGATAGTGATGAAGGATGAATGAATTAGAAATATGTAGGATAAATAGATGGGAGATTTGGAGCATCAAATTAGAACTACCATGTAGTGAGCACTTAATACAATATAGCATGGGATACTATAACATCAAAAAAAGGGTCCTTAGCCTTTTTCGCGCTTGTTTAGCCGCTTCTTGCAGATTTTGGCTTAGTTTGGCCTTGATTTAGTGTTGTAATGTGGATAACACATTCACATTAGGTCTTGGGCCCTTGTGAACTAATGTATTTAATGATGCCTTGTAAAGGTGTTATAAAGTGTTGTAACACACTTTCACACTTTTCTAATATTTCTAAGCATAATTAGCATTATTTCAATTATAATTTCTCTTAGACTTGCCTTATTTGGTGTGTTATAAAGTGTTGTAACACACTTTCACATTCCTCTAGGCTTGTCATTAATAATTGGGCTCCCTTATGCTTTAATTGGCCCATTTTTGTATCCACAAGCCTTATTTGTGTGTATTTTTGAGGATAATCCTGACAAATGGCATTTAAAACATCAAATCCTCGAGAACCCACCTCAAATTCCTAAGGTGGGACTCATTCACCATTCTGGAAGAAAGATTCCCCTTAGGTGGGACCCATTCGCCTAGTGTGGAGAATGAATCCCTTTTAACTCAAAAATAAAATTTAATTTAAGACTTTGGCAGGATTTTACTCTCCAAGATCTAATGTCGGCTTGTAGTGTTATAATTTGGAGAATTCTTGCATAATTGGGTATAAATAAAAAGGTTTTTTCTTTCATTTCAACCCCCGAGCATTCAATTCCTCATCTTAATAACAAATTGAGTTCACAAGAGAATTTGAGGGAGAGAATTCAAGAATTTCAAGGTCAGATTATCAAGCTTTGAAGAGCATCCTTCAAGCATCAATCATCATGCTAAAGATCAAGTTCGTCATGTTTGTTATTGTGCTTACAATTGTGGTGTAGAGTTCATGATCCCAACAAGCTTTGCATTCAAGATTTATCTCCTTCAAGCAAGAATCAAAACCACATCCATTGCAACTATTTCAAGCATAATTGCAACACTTTATTGCAAGGGTTTGGTGAGTAGCAATGCCATCTTTTGTTCATTCATAATTCTCCTTTACATTTTCTTTTTATTTCAAGGTTTAATTACCAACAAGGGATTTGACCAAGGAAAACCCCTATTCTCTAACCCATAACCATTTTCCCCTCTCTTTGCATGTGGTTTGCAGGTCTAGGTTGCAGATTTATCAAAGAGCAAGATTGGAAAAGTTATCATCAAGTTGTTAAAGTAAGTCAAAGTTGTCAATATTGTGAAAAAACCTTGGAGGAGCTTGGAGAGGACCTACAGGTTGAATTTAGCAGTTTTAGACCTAGATCTGAATCAGGAACAATAGAGGAGACTAAGAGCTACATAAACCAACTTTGAATTTTTAGAAATCTAGAAGGGACCGATTCACCACTATTGGCGAATGAGTCCCACTGTACCTGTCTGTTAGATATTTTTGCAGATTTGACTACCCATTTGTCTAAAACCTATTTCGACACAATTTTTTCCCGAAACTAGACTAATTCGCTTAGCTTGGTGAATGAGTCCCATTTTGCTTCAACAATAATTTTTTTAGGATTTCAGGCCTCCATTCCACCTTCTCTAGTTTCCCAGGTGCACATTTCTAGTTTTACAGTTTTCTATTGCTGTTTGTTTACATTTCTAGGTCATTCCTTAAAGCCTTGCATCAAACTAGGGTTTCACATTTCATCATTCATTGCATTGTATTTCTAAGTCTAAACTTGGTGGTGAACCCCTCATTTACATCATTCCATCCCCTAGAACACTCCGTTTGTCAGATTTCAGTTTCCTTTGCATTAGAATCTCAAGGGTTGTTCTTGAGTGAAATATAGAAAATAGTCTCTCTCCTTTTAGGTCCAAAACCCTAGAAGTGAAAAGAGAGACCACTATTTTCTTCGTTTCATTTTGGTGAACTTGCATTTAGAGCATCATAATTATGATTTGGAGTGCATTTACATCCTAGATTTAGCTTGCATTAAACATTTCATTAGGTTTTGCATTGGTTAACTTGTATTCTAGGGTTTCAATTTTTGCATTAGTGAAAATCTCATTTAGCTTGCATTATTGCACTTAATTTCATTAAAAATAAGTAAAATTTTGCATTTGCATTAAAAAGCATAAAAATCATAAAATTTAATTCAATTTTTTTGAAAATTTTCAAAAAAATCTATACCTGGACTCATTTGCCACCTTGGGTGAATCACTCCCTTTGCATATTTTGCATTGCATTTTCTAGCATTTACAATTCATTTTCTGAGTTTTTGTTTGTTGCTTCTACATTTCAATTTTACTTTCTAGAATTTTAGTTATAAGCATTTTATTCTTCTTAGTTTACATTGCGTTTTCACCCACCCCACATTTAGTAGCTTTTCCATGAGTGTTTGGTGTCCTATTGCTAATACCATAGTGAGAATAAGTTCGAGACTCATGCCATCCCATGATAGCACAATCATTATGGATCTTGGGTTATCTAGAGCTTCCTCTCCTAGTATTCAGACTTGTACACTAGGCATGGACAACACCCTTAGTAACTCTTTTCCTTCAAGTAGCATGCAAGTTGAACCAAAGAATGATAGAATTCCACAAGAAAAAATAATTCACATTCATGAGGACCTAGTGAACTTACAACATAAAATTATCCTTGAAAACATTTCAACCACTACAATTCCTACAATTTAAAACATTCATAGTATGCTTGAAACTGAAGATGGCCTTGACCTTCTGAAAAATATAGTGCAAATATTTGGCAAGCATCTTCCCTCAACCACTAGTTGTCCTTTGCCCGCAAACAATGCTTCAAGATAAGGAGGAACTCAAATTCCTCCTCCTATAACAATACCCTTAGTCCCTACATACACCCCTCCTGAAGTCACAACAATGCAACAAGTTGGTAATGTGATTCCTTCCCTAGGTATTCCAACCAACATCCCTAGTTCCTATGTGGCATCACATGTTATAGCTCCTACTACCTTACCAGCTATAAGCATTCCATTCACTTTTCCCACAAACACATACACTCCATCACCACTTTCATTCCCATCTCATAACACAAGAAATTACCCTCTAATACATCAACTTTTCCAAACCATGTCACCCTTCAAAAAACAGTTTCCACCATCAACCAAAATCAAAACGGTCCACCCACATATTATGTCAAGAGTAGTCCATTATCCTTGGAGCTACTACGAACACCGATGCTACAAGGTGTAGAGATGCCTAGATTTGAGAAATATGGAGGGAAGGGAAATCCTTCTAGCCATGTTAATGCATACATTGCCCTATGTAGTGAATTTTTCCTTGATGATAAACTTTTGGTAAAGATCTTTCCTAGGACCTTGAAAGACACTTCCTTGGAGTGGTTTTCTTCTTTACTGGATAACTCAATTCGTTCATTTGATGAATTTTTTGAGGAATTTTAAAACCATTTCCAATTGAAAATGACTCCTAAGATGACCTTGGTCGACTTGATGATATGTAAGAAAAATGAGGATGAAAAGATAATTGAATTTATCTCCTGATATCAATCGCTTTATTCCCAAGTTGTTGTTGAGATCCCCAACCCACATCTTCAAAATATGTTTATAGAAAACTTGCAAAAAAAATCAAAGACAAGTTGACCATGATGAAATTCCCATCCTTCATGCACTTGTGCACTGCTCTCTGTGATTACCAAAATTTGGTTTCCAGTTGAGATACAAAGTCCACTTCTAGCCAAATTTAAAGATCCGATCTTGTGCGCCAAAATAATTCCCAAGACTTTAGAAATCCAAATAATGGGTTCCTTCAATTCAACCCTCCTCAACAACAAACTCAAAATGTCCATAACCATGTTGCTGCTATCAAAGCCTCAGTTCCCTTTAGTTGTGGAGACCCAAAGAGACAATTCACTCCCCCACCTGACACCCTTTATAATACCATGTCCCAACTTCTAAACCAACAAATGATTACCTTATCTCCCATCAGACAACTTGACCCCAATCAGCCTTTGCCTCCGAGCTTTAAAGAAAATTCTTATTGCCACTTTAATTGAAAAAATGAACATGACACAGAACATTGTAAGCGTCTTAAACATCTTGTGCAAGACTTCATTGATTCCGATCGTCTATCTATTGCAGGTACTAATGATCAAGGCAATAAGTCTGTTGCCCCTCTAAACAAAAACTTGCAATTTTTTACCAATCCCATGCCAAAACATAATATCTCATTTGTTAAAGCTAGCAACATGCCTATGAATGATGTGATGAATGTTGATATAGATGATGAACACACCGATTCTATTCCAAATAATGTTATCAATGTTAATCCTATAGATGAAATGATAGGGGCGATAGACATCATCCCTAGTAGGGGCCGAACTAAGAGTCCTCTTGATATTTCTTTCTCCTCTAAGGATATAACATTTTCCCAATGGTCCTCTTTACATAGCCGATCGTATCTATGATAAGCCCACTAATGAGATATTAATAGATCTTTCCTGTGGAGAGAATGTGATCATCGAGGAATTCATACTCTTGCATGCACTCAATCAAGATGATTATGACAAACCAAGAGCATGGATCAAGACACATAATGGTTTTTCATGTCATACGATTGGATCGATCACCCTACCATTACAAATATGACCAAAGACATTAGATGTTACATTCTCCATCATCCCACAGTTGAACCAATTTCATGTGAATCTAGGCCACCCATGGCTTCAATCCATGAAAGTTGTTCCTTCGGTTGTGCACAAATGCTTAAAGTTTCTCTTTGACAATGAGATATTCACTGTTCACCATAGTGGCTTTAACCCCTTGTCATCTAAAGGAAACTTTTCCCTAGATGCCTTTTGGCCCGAGCCCATGGAACCTATCAAGACAAGAGAAGGCTTCTTTTTCTTGTCCTACCAAAAGTTCAAGACAAAGAAGATAACTAAGTTATGTCTTCGAAACATGTCCCCCACCTTCGAGCCTACCATCCTTGATGAAACCATGCTTGAACCTAAACAAGACCAAAACAAACAAGACCAACCTAAACTTGAAAACTTACTTACCTCTTACAAGAGACCAAGAAAAAATCAAACCAACCCCGCCACACCTCCAAGAATAAAAAAACTTTACAATGTCAAAGAGAGAGAGGTTGAACAACCTCCCAGCGGTAACTTCCGTTCCTCACCCTAGGGAATAAAAACAACCTATGGTTGATCAACCTGCCCCTATGCAGCTTGAAAACAAAACCAAAAGAAACATAGGTGCTAGGGAGCGTAGATGTAGATGGCGTGCCCTTGCTCGTAAATTCCATGATGAGCTAAAAGAAAATAAAGATCCAAACTTGACTGAAGCAATGCATGACGCTCTTCCTCCCTAGCCACATCAAGAAATATCAATGCATCCTCCACAACAAGAGTTGAACTCTTCTATGGATATTATCCTTCAACCTCCTATTGTGATCAACTTAGATAATGATGATGAGGATGCCAAAATTGATGAAGAAGTGCATAATAAACTGTACACATTTTTTTCCTCTTCCATGAGCTTAAATGCCAAATCTGCTATAAAGAGTGTTGAACTTGGTGCTTCTCATAGTTTGACACTTGCTCTTGTCCCTCTAGCTAGTCATCCGCCTTCGATATACAAATAACATGATTGGGAGGCTGATGACTTGCTCATAGGTTAAATCACATTTTCCTTACTAGTCTTTTACATTATTTCTTTTTCACTTTCTTTTGTTTGATTGCATGTGCATAATGTGATCCCTTGTAACATTATATTTTCTCTCTTTGCATGACATTATTCTATTTGTACCTTTATTCTTCTCTATGTCATGCATCACTTTCGCTTTTCCTTTTTATCTTTTTATTGTGTTTTCCTTTTGGGGATGACACAAGGAATTGAGACATTCATGTCTCCTTCATGTTGACCTAAAAGGTTTTCTTTTTCTTTTTCCTTTTCATTTTGTCTTTATCTTCTCTTGTGTTTTCCTTTTGGGGATGACACAAGGTATTGAGACATTCATGCCTCCTTCATGTTGACCCAAAAGTCTCTCTTTTTCTTTTTCCTTTTCATTTCATCTTTATCTTCTCTTGTGTTTTACTTTTGCGGATGATGCAAGGCGTCGAGACACCCTATGTCTCTTCCATGTTGACCCAAAAGGATTTTTCTTTGTTTTTGCTCTCTTTGGGTCATTCTTCCAATTCTATGTGTATTTGGGGGATGATGACAGTTTCAAGCTCCTTACAAATTATTGCAGCAAAGAACATACTGAACCCAAATCCATAGATCCCTTATGTGTTTGGTGTTTTCATTTTGGGGGGAACCCCTCTCTTTTCTTTTTCTCTCGCATGATGTAGCCTTACTCGGAAACATATGACTTGGCATAGGGCTTTCCAAGTTGGCTCTCATGTCTTTCTTCTTGTTAGCATTTTTCATTTACTACTTTAAAGTAATTGCTCACAACATGGTTTTTAGCAATTCCTTTAAAGTGGGGGCATATGTTGGCATGATTTCTTTTGTAGTTTTTTGCTTTTCATGCTTCTTAGTGTAGCCTTCTTGCTTTATATGATGCAATTTTCACTTTGTGGATGACATTGGGTGTGATGTACTTCATGAGCATGATCTCTCTTAGCGTATTACATTCCTCTTAGTGGCTTGATGTGACACACTGCATCCCCTAAGTTGCGAATCTTCTATTATTTGATTGTTCCTCTCTTGGAGACATTAGGCACAATGTTCCCTAAGTTAAAAACCTCACATGAACTAAGAAATACTCCTTTGAACATTTCATATGTTGCATTTGTTTATATGGCCAACTTGCATAACACAACTTGCATGTCTATGGATTCATCCTGTTTTTTCATGATCTTCAAGCATACGAAGTTTTTCTTGTCTCATGAAGCTCAAAAACCAAGTCACTTTTGTGGTGCCTTATTAAAGTTATCAGGAGGTATAAATTTGGTATGGTTGAGTGGGAAGCCCAATCAGTGGCATGAATTTACCCATAGCCACTTGTGTTTATGTGTGAGTACATACTAGCCATGAGTGTATATTTCTCACCCTTTTAGTATTTCTCACCCGATGGCCAACCATGAGTTCTGTTGCCTTAGAGTGAGTATGCATTTTTCTTAGACTAACAAACCTAGATCTGATCCACATCATGTTGGAAAAATGGTCAAAGCTTGTTTTGGATTTCTCCTTTATTTCTTTTTCATCTTTGGCATTGTATGATTGGCCTTGTTGTTGTTCTTTATATCATTTTCATTTGTGTTCCTTCATGTTTATGTTGGTTTTCCATGGGATCTCGATCTTGGGGGCTTGATCATCTCTCTTGGTCATTGTTGTCTCATCTTGCTAGCATTGGTACATTGGAACCCCCCTTGATATGTGTTTGTCTACTTTAGAGTGAGTTTGAAGAAGGTTAATCCTCTCATAAAAGTGGACATTCCTCTAGGCCTGTCATTAATAATTGGGTTCCCTTATGCTTTAATTGGCCCCTTTTTTCATCCACAAGCCTTATTTGTGTGTATTTTTGAGGATAATCATGACAAATGGAATTTAAAACATCAAATCCCTGAAAACCCACCTCAAATTCCTAATGTGGGACCCATTCACCATTCTAGGTAAATGAGTGCCCTTAGGTGGGATCCATTCACCCAAGGTGGTGAATGAGTCCCATTTAACTCAAAAATAAAATTTCATTTAAATCTTTGGCAGGATTTTGTTTTCCAAGATCCAATGTCAGCTTGTAGTGTTATAATTTTGAGAATTCTTGCATAATTGGGTATAAATACAAATTTATTTCTCTTGAATTTCAACCCCCAAGCATTCAATTCCTCATCCTAATAGAAAATTGAGTTCGTAAGAGCATTTGAGCAAGAGCATTCAAGACTTTCAAGGGCAGATTATCAAGCTTTCAAGAGAATTCTTCAAGCATCAATCATCATGTCAAAGATCACATTCTCCATGTTTGTTATTGTGCTTACAATTGTGGTGTAGAGTTCATGATCCGAGAAATCTTTGCATTCAAGATCTATCTCCTTCAAGCAAGAATCAAGAACCACATCCATTGCAACCATTTCAAGCATAATTGCAGCACTTTATTACAAGGGTTTGGTGAGTTGCATCATCATATTTTGTTTATTCATCATTCTCCTTTACATTTTTTTTTCATTTCAAGGCTTAATTACCAACAAGGGGTTTGACCAAGGAAAACCCCTATTCTCTAACCCCACAACCATTTCCCCCTCTCTTTGCATGCGATTTGTAGGTCTAGGTTGCAGATTTATCAAAGAGAAAGATTGGAAAAGTTGTTATCAAGTTGTTAAAGAAAATAAAAGTTGTCAAGATTGTGAAAAAATCTTGGAGGAGCTTGGAGAAGACCTACAGGTTGAATTTAGTAGTTTTAGACTTGGATCTGAATTAGGAACAACAAAGCAGACTGAGAGCTACAAAAACCAATTTTGAATTTCTAGAAATCCAAAAGTGGTCTAAATTGCCACTATTGGCAAATGAGTCCCACTATACCTGTCTGTCGGAAATTTTTGTAGACCTAAGTACCCATTTGTCTGAACCTGTTCCAACATTGTTTTCCCAAAATTGGATTGATTCACCCAACTTGGTGAATGAGTCCCATTTGGCTTCAATAGTGAATTTTTTAGGATTTCAGGCTTCCATTCTACCTTCTCCAATTTCCTAGGTGTACATTTCCAGTTTTCCAGTTTTCTATTGTTGTTTGTTTACATTTCTAGGTCATTCTTTAAAGCCTTGCATCAAACTAGGGTTTTGCATTTCATCGTTCATTGCATTTTATTTCCAAGTCTAAAATTGGTGGTGAACCCCTCGTTTACATCATTCCATCCCCTAGAACACTCCCTTTGTAATATTTCAATATCCTTTGCATTGGAATCTCAAGGGTTGTTCTTGAGTGAAATAGAGAAAATAGTCTCTCTCCTTTCAGTTCCAAAACCCTAGAAGTGAAAAAAGAGCCCACTATTTTCTTTGTTTCAGATACTATGCACTAGGGTATGAGGAACTAGAGTGAATTCACATCACATGCATACGACTAACATAATGAACAAAAGGTTAGCACAACATCACACAAAGTCACGAAGGGCTTTGGTGGAAACAAAAATAAGAGGAGGTCAGCCAAAAACACAAGCACTTGAAGTGGTTGTTATAGATATACAGTGGGGAAATGGAACAAGTAGGTATCTCAATACCATTTTTATAATATTCTTTGTCGAAGCCAATTTACAATTTTAATTTTTCTCTACAATTCATACTCATTTATTTTCTTCGTAATAAAGGGAAAGCGACAAAAAAAATTAATTCAAATGGATTGTTAAAGAAAAAATATTATAAATATATAGTAAAAAATTAGTACTAAACCATTTGCACACTAGTCTATGATAGAAAAAAGGTGCCACATTGTGAAAATTCACGAAATAGGCCATTTGGCAAGTGCCAAATTTAGTGCTTGTCAAATGTAAAAATTGAGTAAAAAAAAATGCCCAAACCTGCTCATTTCTACGTTGGCCATCTTGTTATTCTTTGTGAGGATGCTTTCAGGACATTGCAGAGGTGAAACGGGTATGTATTTTTGTTGTTTTAGTTTCAAATTTGAATTAAATTGTATATTGAATCATGTTTTTAATTAAACTTTGTTTTAATTTCTAGGAAATCAATATCCACCTCCAAATATTGAAAATTCACAATCACCTCCTCATGAAGACCCTCATGAACAAGAACAACATCAAACTCCTTCAATTCGTAGACATCCTGTAGGAACACAACATAATATTTTAAATCAAATAGAAAAAAATAGAAAAGATCTTGAATAATTGATTGCAAGATTAAATGATACTACTACAACACATTCGTATAGGAAAGGCATTGCCAAATCCCTATAGTCGATTATATCTTATGTAGGAGAAATTAGTGCACAACATAATTTTTGGTCAAATAAGAGGGAGGAATTAAAATGATTTTATGCAAGTGGACTTTCCTATGTGCAAGTGAAGAAAGATAAAATTAGAAAAGCTAACTGGTGTACCCTTTTCATAGACCTAAAAACTAATGCACCTTTATCACTCGCATGCAGGAGGTTCCCCATCCATTGGTGCCACATTGAATTAGTTAAAAATAATTTTTGAGAGTGGTGGTGGATGGTTTTGACCAACCTTTATTCAATAACCATGAGATCCTATAGTACTTATTGAGGAAACTCTATTATGAGTTTGTCCTCAATAAGATGCCAAATTGTTTTGACTATCTAGAATTTTAGGGTAGAGGTGGGGACTCCACACATGATAGAGTGGGTGTATGACATAATCCATTGTTGGCACCGAGACCCTTGGCTAGACCTTGGTGGAGCATGTGACTGCTCCTTCTATTGTGAAGGATAGTGTCGAGGTGGATACGATGAACTTGATTAGCTCACTCACTCAAAGCCTTGTATAGTGTGTGAGGCCTCTAGTAGAGCCTGCTATGGGCAAGTCTTCTAAGACTAAAGTTCTAGTACACTTTTTTCACTCTTGTAGTGTTGTTTACACATATGACAGTGAGAGTGCTCAAGATGCAACTACATAGGATACATAAGTTGCACATCAAATGGTTATGACATATGCCTTGTTGAATGAAACATTTGGCATTGATACCTAGGTAAATTTTAGCAAGTTCATTTAATATTGTTTATTAAATTTTATTCTTAAATATATAAGAATAACTAAATTAGTAGAATGAAAATGATCAAAATTTAGGGTCGAAGTGTTGATGATACGTGCACCGTTCCCGCAAACCCTTATATGTTTACATCGTCGAGTCCACATATATGTAACCAATATTAAAGAAATATTATTGCATGTGAATAGTTTAAAATTACATGAATGATTGTCCCATTACACACTTTGGATGCCAAATAGTTTTTTGGTGGAACTTTGACATCGACACCTAACTATTCTCGTCCTCGATCAGCTTTCAGTTAGGTAACCATTATTCATTAACAGTGTTGTAAAACAATGTTAGGTAGTTTTGGTAATTGAAAAAAAAAACTATTCCATATGATTATAATTTTAGCACAATTCTATATAATTTTATACAATTATATGTTATTCTTTAATGCATCTATCCTCTAAGGTTCTATATGGATCCATAGGTTGATTTTCCTTAATTTGATTTTGAATCAAAATGACCTAGATTTATTTTCTCAAAAACCCTTTTAGATTCATGGTGTGTATCATAAGCAGTTCATAGGTCCTTCATGAATATGTACAATCCATAGGCCTTTAATTTCTTTGAATTCCTTTCACTTGGGCTTTGATACCATATAATGGAAATTGACACATACAAAGAAATCAAGCAAGAACACAAGAGAGAAATTGAAAGAGAAATTGTATGTAATAATGAAAAAGTAGTGGTCAATTTATAAAAATCCAATAAAATAAACCCTAATACTATGGTGAAACTAATTCTTACCCTAAAATTAATTAGATGAGAAATAATTCATGTTCACATTATTTGATAAAGTAAAATATAATCATAAAGTGTCTCTATTACTACATGCCTATCACTATATGACTATTATGACCATTACAACATTAGATAACAAATACTAAAAATTCTCCTCAAGCAATTTTTAACTCTACTTATTATCTGCATATCCCATAAAATGTATTTCCTACCACAATTTTCTAACTTCTTCCATAGCTTCAAAAGAACCGATGCATAATAGGTGCAACCAAAAACTCTAAAAAAATGTATTGTGGGCCTATAACCAAACCAATCTTCAAAGGTGTCATGATTTCTAAGATAATAAAGGATTCTTATTTGAAAGATATGTAGCAGTATGTACAACCTCTACCTAGTATTTGGAGTCCAATTCTTTATGGTACAACATTGACCTAGCCGCATCAAGGTTTTATTCACTTTGAGATCCCATTTTGCTATGTTGCATATGAAGTGGTATATTGACTTCAAATTCCACTTTTAAGACAATAATCAACATATTTTTGGAGATATATTCTTCCCAATTACTTGATCCCAAAATTTTCAAAATCCATTTAGTTTGTATTTTAATTAAACAAAGAAACTAATGAAAGTGATAAAAATCTTCATATTTGTTTTTCAAGAAATAAATTCAAGCCTTTCTTGGAAAATCATCAATAAAAAGTAAAACATCGTGACAACCTATGAATGAAGAAACTTTCATGTTTTAAATTATGTTAATGACCACAAGTGGCCAAAATGGACCAATGAGATTTCAAAATATAATTGGAAACAATAGCAAGAGGGAGCCAGTAAGAGGCCTTAAACAAACTACAAGCTAAAAGATAAGTAAAAGTGAAAATATTTTTGATGAAGAAAAAAGGAGGTGTAAACCTAGATAAGGGGAATGGGTATGTGCAGGATCATCATGGAAAAAAAAAGCCCTTAAGTGGTGATGAAAATTCAAAAAATCAGAGTTAGGCAACTTGACGTAAAAATTTGAATAAGTTATCTATATTATTTCACAAATATGTAAGAATATAATTTGTAGAAAATTGAATGTAGTTTCTAAACTACTAGGTTTATTTTAAAAAATAAAAAATCTATTTGGTGAAAATTTTAAATTTCAATGTAGTAGGACTTAAATTTCAAGGAAAAAATAAGAAGTAGGTGTCTATCTGACCACCCTAACCACAATAAAATGATAATATTTTTATTATAAGATTTTAGACATAAGTAGAGGACTCATGTCCCAATGTGATGCATATTTTTTTATAATTTTTTTCCAAGTAAATAATTAATTATGAATTTTTTATTACAACTTTTAAAAAATATAAAAACTCATATGTCTAACAACCATAACTTGGTCAAAACTTCATGAACTTCAATTTTTTTCTTTTTTAATCCTATAGTATGCAAAGCATAGAATGTGATACCATTTGAAAGCTATAGATGTTTTTCAATCAGCCTATCAATCAAGACTTGAGTTTTAATTCAAATAGAAAATGAATACTAATTATTTATTAAATTCAAAGTAAAGCATAATTTAAAAAACCTTTTCGTTTCATCAAATTTGGGTAAAAAAAAATTCATCAACCACATGGGCCATCATATCACTTACATATCGCCACTTTTTGGCCCATCATGATCATGCACATACCCGAATCCTAATTTTGTAGGAACAGATAAAACCAATGAGATGATGACTAAAAATAGTTCTGAAAAGTCTAACATGCCAAGATAAAGGACTAATTGCTAATAAAAAGAGCTAGGGACACCAAATTGCAAAAAATAAGAAAATTGTACCTAATTTGTATCACTAGAAGAGTAACCAAAACAATCATCAAAAATTGTGAAGGCACCAATACAAGATTCAAGGATGTGCCTTGTAGAATGCCTTGAGCTAAGAGGCTTTGGCTATATGACAAGAGATAGTGAAGAGCATTTCCTTGAAATTTATTTTCAAAACTTCATAATTGTTGTTTCATTTTCATATGCTAACATCAAACAAACCTACTGATGTTTGTGGCACGATGGACCATGGAGTTACTATAAGAATAGAAAATTTTGATGATTTGATAGTGGTATGCGATTGATTAGTAAATTTGACATTATATTTTCTCTTTTATTGGTCTATTATTGAATTTTTTAATGATACTTGTATGTAGCTTGATTGCTATCTTGATGCTTTCTACAGGGGCTTGTCACTCCAAATCATCAACGTGCTAATATTATGTATGAGCATGTTGATTATTTGTTTTTGATACTTGATTATTCTATTATATTTCATTCCAAAATTCAATTTCTATATATTAACATCTATACTTCTTATTGTATGAGTTGGATATTCAGATGAGTGAAAAGAGGAAGACGAGTGAGAACATTCAAAAGACAACAACAACAAAGGAATTAACATCTAGCTGACAGTTGAAGGAAACACGTGATCTATTTCCTTCCCCTAGTGGGAAATAACTATGTATTAGGGTCATTTTTGTATGGCTACATGGAATTTTTGAACATATGTTTTGATTATGTTAAGAATGGAAGGGCCAATGCCCATTACAAAGTAGCCATCAAGGTAGAAGAGAGGAGGCTCCAAAAAGAGAGACATCTAGAAGAAAGACTCATGAGGAGTGAGGCAGTATATGACCATTAAAAACCAAAGCTTTTGACCGGAGCAAGGAACTGGTTATAGAACAACTATAGAGAAAAGGAACTAAAACACCAAAAGACCAAACCACAACATAGTTGAGAAGGAAAAACCCAATTTAAACCCAAGGGACCAGACAAAAGAACACCACCCTATTGTAGGGGAAAAGCCAACACCATCTAACTGCTTAAAATGATGAATCAAGTTCTACAACCTATTGGAAGTATCTCTTATGTTGTCATTGATGTCACTATGTTGGTCTCATACCCTGTATCGGTGTGTAGATCACGCTTATCTCATCTAGTATTTGATCCAATATTTCTAGTATTTTTGGTCTGTATATTCTCTCCGATAATCAGTATGATCTAAAGTTTTGGGAAAAGGCTTATAATTGTTGGAAGTGTGTATGTATGCATTCTCAGATGTTCATATGTTTGGGTGATGCGTTGGCATCATTTTTTGTGATTCCATCTCGATATTAGGTTATTCTTGGTCGACCTAATATTCAGTCTATAATGGATTGCAGATTATATGTGATACCTAGCTTTGGTCCCAGCCGACATGATGTTGCATGACATGGGTGAATTAATTTTGAAAAGCTTTAGATGAAGCTGACCTAATTCATGCATGCAGGTATATATACAAGATGTTTTGAAGATATGAAGTATGGGGTTTTATGCGAATGCCATGAGATCCATAGGAACAAGAAAAAGAAAACCCTTCACTTACCCACATTGAAGTCACCATGCAAACCTTAGGCCAAATAAACTTTCATAGCCAAAGTAGCCACTCACAGACATGCAACATTTCGATAGGAATGATGAGCCGCAATCCACCAAGCACCAAGATATGATGCAGCTAGATAGAGATAGGAGAGATTGTAACCCTTGAAGTAGGACATAGACAAAGAAACCTAAGGAGTGCATGAGCACCCTAAACCCCAAAGAACCCTTGCCATAGATTAGAAAACAAGCACCTCCAGAAGTCAACTCCTAGCAAGGGCATGAAACCATGGGAAGGTTGACCCACCAAGGAAAAAGAAACCCACTCCACACCCACTTCAATTAGAACCCCAAAGCATTACATACTAGAGGAGAATAGAGAAGGGAAAAAGTCCTAACCAAGCTCCAACTAGAACCCCAAAAAAGGGGAACTAGGAGCATAGACCTTGGCTGTAGTAGGAAAGAACATCCCCAAAAGGCTAGGGGATAGCCTGAGGGACCTAGAGAACACTCCCACCACAAAAACAAGGGAAAGAGAGAAAAAAGAAACCCATTCCAAGCTAAACACAGTTGAAGAACCTCTAACAGGCCTAAAAAGACAAAGAAGAACATGCAGGACACACCATAAATGCCCAACCAAAAAGACAAGGCCAACAATAACCACCACCACAGAGAAATTGAAGCACTCAACCAAAGAGACCTTTAGATCCAGATCTAGATCGTCTGATTCATTAGGAGTTTTCAAAATGAATCCCCTTGCCTCTTCCCACCCAATGACACTCTCCTTCGCTCCATTTTCATTAATTATGTATTTTTGAACATATGTTGTACTATAGATATACAAAATTTTATCCATATGACCTTTTTGCAAGCCTGTATGACTTTATTAGATATATTGGATATTTTTATCGACATATAATGTTGTATGGCCTTATGATTTTTTGATTAATGTAAATCTTATTTTACCACTATGTTCTACATTATATTTGTGTTGAGGTCTAACTTTAGCATTAGGTATCAATTGAAAAACTAATCTTACAAATTGAGCAGGGCAACACCAATATGAAGTATTTTATATAAAAATAAGTATGATATAAATAATTGTCTATTGATTCATTTATAAATTAATAAACACTAAAACAAGTCCCTACTAAATGAAACATAAAAAAATGGGTGGGGGTATGACCCAAAAATGGATTGTTAACCATGCACCTATTTCTCTAATTTCATTCAAAATGTGTGCTATAGAAGACATATTTGAAAACTAACATAACTAACTATTAAAATGAAAATTTGGAAAGGGTGAAATTTTGTGTACCTCTTGTAAAAAGTGTTTTTTCATGGCTCACTAAGGACTCATTCACCCCATGGTGAATGGGTCCTGGACAGGGCTCCGAAAAATCTATTTCTAGGTTCTTTTCCTTTGTTTTTGTACTCCCAGATTCTTGATTTTCACTATTAAAAATCCAAAAGTAGATTATGTAGAAGAGTTTTCGTGAAATCACAAGAATACTGAAAAATTTGACAACTTTGGAATTTTTGTTCTTCAAATGATCTTCAATCTAAAATTTGCAATCATACATCAAAGAGAGAAAAATGTTGTTTGTTAGGTGAATGGTGGTTTGCCTTGGTCAAACCCCATTTTGGTAATTAAACCTTGAAATTAAACAAAATAGCATGGAGGAATGATGAATGAACAAAGTAATATCACAACTCACCAAACCCTTGTATGAACCTTGATAATCGAGGTCTGCAACTTGCATGAAATGGCTTCAATGGATGTGTATCTTGACTTTGAATCTTGACTTGAAATGACACTTTTAATGCTTGATTGAATCATGAAACCTACATCAACAATTTAGCTCCAAAAATATGCATGACTCCACATAACTTTGACATAATCCTTGTATCCTGATTGTTGCAACAAATGATGAAGAAATTCTCTCTTGAATGATCTTGAAATAACTCTTGATCATAAACATTTCTATCATCAACTTTCTCATAAAATTGCTTAGTGTAACATAGTAAAATGATCTCTTATTTATACATATCTTAACATTAATTCCCCTAATTCAAACATCAAAATCCGACATTGAATTGTTGATTTGAAATCATTAAAATACCACCAAAAACATATTTTAAATAGGGGTCCTAGGTCCAAGTGAGGACCCATTCACCATATAGCGAATGGGTCCTAGGCCACTTACCTAGCACACACATCAAACAAGGTAAAATATCATGTAAAAATAGGGTCCTAGGACTAAGTGAGGACCCATTTTCCATGTATGGGTCCTAGGTCACCTACCTAGGAAACAAATCTTCCAAAATTAAGTGTTGTGTACTAGAATTTATGAATGTCGGGTTTTATCCCTCATAATTTGCATTTAATTAGACTTGGATTTGAATTAAAGGGGCCAATTAAGGAAAATTAACCTCAATGAATTAATAAAGCCCTAGATTAGTGTGAAAGTGTAAAGGTACACCTTACAACTCTCTAAATAAGGCACAATTAATTCCGTTTAGTTCAAAGGGCCCTAAACTTAATGTGAATATGAAAAACATATTACAACACTAAATCAAGGCAACATTAGGCTCATTTTATTATTAATTATTCCCAAATTAAGTGTGAAAAAGTGATATTTTTCCTACACTACATCTAGCCCCCACTTTAGTGAGAGGAGGAAATTTGCATCAAACTCGCACTAAAGTAGACATTCAAGAAGGGTCCAACTGTACCAATGAAAATGGTATAGGATGACGAAGATCAAGGGGGTGACCAAGCCCCCAAGATCTAAGATCTAACATCAAACCAAAATAAGAAAAAAAGGAAACACACAAGGTGTATGATATGTAGCAACAAGACAAGATAAACAAGCATACAATGTGAAAGGCTAAAAGAAATAAAAATAAAAAATAAAATAAAGACAATGCACGCTCACTCTGGGTTAATGGAACCTCAAGTTGTCCACTAGGTGAGCCATCATAAAAGTGGCTTAGTGAGAAAGTCATGCCCGATCTATGTGATCTCACCATATAATGAGAAAGACATGCCTCTATTTAGGCTTCTCAAAATCCCATACATTGAGAAAGGAATGCCTCTGTTTAGGCTTCTCATCATACTAACCATATCATAGCTATCCCTCTAATAACTTCAATAGGGTTCCACAAAATAAAACTTCGGGCTTATGAAAGTAAAGGTTTTTGTTGAAAGGGATCTTTTCTTAGTTTATGTAAAGTCTCTTCTTAGGGAACATCATTCCTAATGTCGCCAAGATAGGACAAGTAAAAGAAATATCATGCTCTTAGAGGAAATCAAACTGAATGACACCACCAAGAAAAGGATGCATCATAAGAAGTAAGAAAATAACATAGTGAAATGTGAGTGTCGATGTATTATAGTGAAATATGAGTGTCGATGTATTCCCCCACTTTAAAGAGATTGATAACACCATTTTTGTGAGAAATCCACTTTAAAGTAGAAGGATACATGAGAGCTTACTCGAAAATCCCTATGCCAAATCATATGTTCCTGAATGAAACTACATCATGAATGCAATACTAAAGATAACTTATTATGTCATATGCAAGCCAACTTAAGGCATGCCATCCACATCCCAAGCTTGCTCTTATATATACATGGAAAGCGGTCAACTAGCCAAAAGAGACAATCAATAAGTGCCATACGAGGACAAGTCTAACCTAACCCCTTGCACTCACTTAGTGCAAGACAAGGATGAGCCAAGGTGATTGATGAGAAACATAATAGAATGAAAATTAGTATCAATTAGAGGAACTAGATGTTGTAACACAAGGAAGAGCACCACAATCCTTCAGATGTTGAATTTTATTACTCAAAGCCTTACATTCATTAGTAGAATGACCATGAACTCTATGATATGCACAAAATGAACTCTTATAGTAAAATTTATTTCTTGTTCTTGGAGGGAGAGATATCAAAAGTTCTTAGAGGAGTCTTGACAAGATACTCTCTTGATAAATAGTAGAATATGTTCCTTTGTTTTGCAACAAACATATCTCTTGCTTAGTACAAGGTGTCATACTTACACAAGACTCTTTAGATTGCAATATTTTGTTCTCTTCTTTAAAGGAAGGCATAAAATCTAACGAACTTCAATCGTTAGTGTTTTATGTGATGACATTAATGTCAAAAGAAGATTTATTTGTTTCTTTCATTTCTTTCAAAGGACAATAACCAAGACCGCTAGATTCTATTAGTTCAGGACACACTAATGTTAAAGTTGGCTTAGAAGAATCCTTTGCAAGAGTGTTGATATTGAGTGAAGGCTTGTTTTTTTCTTTCAAGGGACAATAATCAAGACCACTAGTTGTTTCTTGTGTGTTAGGCTCTATAGGGGCACACATACCTTGTTCTCTAGCACCACATCCTTTTCCACTATAAAAAAGTTGTTTCATAAGTTCATAACCTCTTCCATAAATATTTTTCATTTCTTTTAGATTCGGTGGTTTCTCATAATCAACTTTGTCAAAGCTTGTTGTGTAATTTGCTTCTTCCTCTAAAGTGGTTGAAGTGGTGCTTTCAAATTTTGTGTCGACATTACTACTTCTTTTCCCTTTTCAGACTTTTTTTGTGATCTTGTTTTCTCTGATGAATGTTGGTGTGAAATATAAGGAACCTCAATAATCTTCTAATAACTTTGTGACTTATTCAATATGATTTTCTTTTTCTTTCTCTTTCACGAGTTCCACTTGTATAGTTGGTGTCAATGTTTTCAAAGGATTTTTTTATTTTTTTCAAGTTGTAAAACACTGTAAGGCTTAGGATTAGCTTTGATTGTATACACTTTGCTGCTGTAACATGGACTATAGTTTCCAATATAACCTTTCTAGCTTTAATAGGTAATGAGATGACTCCAAATAGTTGTTTTCTTATGTTGTCAAACCCACAGATAGATAAAGAATCAGGGACGATGTCACTCTTATCCATATCAATATTCTCCAAGAGGCTCACACTACACACATTAAGGGTCGAACCATTGTCAACAAGAGTTTTCTTTATCCCAATTCAATTAACATGGGCTATTATCATGAATGATTCATTTTATTTTTGCACTTCGAATGAAGGTAATGCATCTTGATGGAAATTAATGTCTATTTTTATCAAAGTTATAGCTTGAATTTGGGCTGCCATATCATTTGGTTATACATTAGGAGGGGTAGGAAATTTTTGTAAAGCACTTTGAAGCATTCTATGACAACTAGGTGAGGCCTGAATAAGGCCCTAGAAGGATATCTTAGTAAGGGTATTTTTTAGTTTTTCAACAAGATCATACTCCTTTCCACTTTGTAAAGGAAAACATGGAGCACTAAGCAAGATAGGTTGAGGTAATGGTAATGAAACGAGAGTGGTTTGAGGTTGCCTATCATTCCTTGTATTATATGTATGAGCAATGATATTGTAACTTGGTTTCTATGAAACATTATCATTATCAAGTTGTATTTTATGTGGCTCTAAGATAAGCTCAGGTTGATTTTGAATTTGTGGTTGTTGTGAGGGTGGATAAATGATAAGTTGAGGCTTAGGAGGTCCAATAATTAAAGGATTTATAGGAGGTCTAAGAATTAGAGGAATCGAGGGAGTTCTTATGTTCATAACCTAAAAAGGCTCATCCTTATCTTCATGATCTCTTAGTGAAGGGGAGTCTAATGTCACTTCAACATCTTCATCTACAAAAGCCACATTACTATTATTTGAAAGACGGGTCAATTTTCTCATTTTCTTGCACCATGATATCTTCCCTAGTAGGAGAGTTTTTAGGAGAGCTAAAATATAGATGTTGATGACATTCAAAGGTTGGTCCTTCTAAAATGACTTCATCACAAGTAAGGGAATTATCAATGGTTGATTTTTTTTTCTTATCAATGAGAGAATTCTCTTGTTCGATAATGTTTTCCCTAGGGGAAGAGAGGAAAATAGGATTCTCATGAATCTCATTGATTGGATCTTCTAACACAAAAATATCTTCTTCACCAATAGTAGGGATATTAGGAGTACAAATTCGATTTTTATGATTATCCATGATTTCATCCTTTTTCTCTAAGGTCTCATTCTCTTGTGCCATATCTCCCCTAGTAGGATAGCTTTTAGGAGAGGAGAAAATAAGAGGTTCATCACATTCCATGGTTAGATTTTGTAAAGTAGCTTCATCAAAAATAGGGGAGGTATCAAGAGAAGAACAACTATGATTTTCATGATTACCAATGATTAGAATTTTTAGTTCAAATAGATCTTTCAAAATGGTAGGAGCATTAGGAAAGGGAGAAACAAGATTCCCATGAGTCTCAATAAGTGTATCTTATAACATGTCAAACTATCTTCTTCACATCTAGGAGAGATATTAGGGGAAGAAAAAATTTGATTGTCATGGTGAAAGGAAGAATTTTGTGTGCTCTTCTAAGTTAGGGAGATAGAACAACAAAACTCCAACACTCTCATTCAAGAACAAACCCTAGAGATCTCAACCTCAAGTGTGCAAGGGAGAAACATATCTTGCAATAGGGCTATTCTAGGGGCTAATTGTAAACTAATGAGGGGTTCACCACCAAGCAAGGGCTTGGAAAGACAAATGAAATGCAAGATGTAATGCTTAACCCTAATTTGATGCAATCTTTAACTAAATGACCTAAAAATGCATGTAAAATAGAATAGAAAATTGTAAGATGAAATGTGTGCACTTGGAAATCTGTAGAAGACTGAATGAAAGGTTGAAATGTTGAAAATAATAATTTTAAGGCCTTCTAGGGATCATACGCCACTCTAGGCAATTCAGTCCCAGATCTAGGTTTCTGTACATGAATTGGAATTTGGAAAATGGGTATTTGAATATGCAAAAACCTAAAAAATTACCTAAACTAGGACTCATATGCCAGAAGTGGTGTATCAATCTAGTTATGGTTTTTTGGAGCTTCAAAGTCTAAATCTGGTTTTCAAGGTCTGCTCTACACTTCCTAATTGATTTCTACATCCAAAACCTTGATTTTTAGGTAGAAGTCTTTCAAGTATCTCCAATGCAAGGTGACAACTTTGACAACCTTAGACACATTGAAAACTCTCTCCAAACATTCTCTTCAATGTGTCTTCAACCTATACCTAAAAATCACACACTAAAGAGATGGGAAAATGTTGTTTTGTTAGTGGATAGGGGTTTGCCTTGGTCAAACCCCATTTTGGTAATCAAACCTTGAAATGAAATGAAATAAGAATAGAGAATGATAAATGAACAAAATATGATGGTTCAACTCATCAAACCCTACCAATAAGAGGATGAAAACATGTATGAAGTGACTCCAATGGATGTATATCTTGAATCTTACTTGAATAGGATAGGTCTTGAATGAAATGCTAGCTTGAATCATGAAACCCTACATCAACATTGCTAGCTCCAAAACTAACATGATGCATGAAGACTTTGAAATGATGCTTGATACTTGAATAATGCTCTCAAACACTTGATAATTTTCCCTTAAATGCTCTTGAAAGCTCTTGTAATAACTTGAATGCTCTTGTGAATTCAAACTTGTTATAAGGATGAATACTTGAATGTTTTGGGGGGGGGGGGGAATGAGTGAAAGAAACTTGTATTTATACTTAATTATGTTAAAATTCCCAAAATTGCAACACTACAAGCTGACATCAGATCTAGGAGGATAAAATCCCACCAAGAATTTGAATTAATTTTAATTTTGGGCCATGCGGGACTCATACGCCCAAGATGGCGTATGAGTCCCAATAGGTATAATTTATGGGACCAAATTGAAAAATGCTTACAAAGGTGTAAAATTAGGATTGGGACCCAAAACCCTAGGTGGGACTCATATGCCCAAGGTGGTGTATGAGTCCCAGACCACCAAATCTGGGCCACACAACCTAAAAATACTTGAATTATTATTGTATGTTGATTTTTGTTTGGATCATCCTCAAAAATATGCATTAAATGAGGCTTGTCGATGAAAAATAAGGCCAATTATTAAAGCATAAAGATGCACTATTGTAACATCAAAAAAAGGGCCCTTAGGATTTTTCACGCTTGTTTAGCTCCTCCTTGCAGATATTAGACTTTATGTCGCCTTGATCTAGTGTTGTGAGATGTTCTACACATCCACATTAGGTCTTGGGCCCTTTTTAAGCTAAATTCACTTAACTCTACCATAATTTAATGTTGTAAAATGTGTTTATTTACATCTTCACATTAAATTTGGGGAGGCTTGTAAATTAAGTAGACCTAATCTAGTGTTGTAATGTGCTTTACACATTCACATGGGATTTAAGACCCTTCTAAGCTAAATAGACTCAATTTTTCCTTAATTTAGTGTTGTAAAGTGTGTTTATTTACACTTTCACATTGGATTTTAGGCCTCATTACATTTATGACCTTTACATCATCATTAATAGGTCCGTATGACCCTATATTGTGCATCCCAAGGCTTATTTTGGTCAAAAACCTGACAAATTTAACATATAAACTTAATCTATGCATTCCCCAATACTTTAGCCCCTGAAATAGCCCCTTTGGGACCCATTCACCACTTTGGGAAAATGAGTCCCATTTGAGCTATTTTTGAGGTTTGAGCAAGAGAAAGTCGGTTTTTAATTCAAATTTCTTTAATGTCTACCTTGGGGATCAAACTAGCAGTCATGTGAGTGAATTTCCTATATAAAAAAGCTTCCAAATCATTATTTCATCTCTAATAAATCGAAGAAGTCCAAGCAACATCATAGATTCATGTTATCAAGTCAAGCATTGAAGAATTAAGCACTTCAAGTCTTCACAAGGTCATCAAGATAACTTTCAAGATCATTCAAGGGTAGGATTCTTCATCAATTGTTGTAGAAAATCAAGATACATTATCATGGCAAGGTTTTAATTTCATTACTTCATTTTCATGTTTCATTATCTTATTTCATCATTTGGTTTAATTACCTAAAAGGGGTTTGACCAAGGTAAACCCCCATTCCTTAACAATCAACATTTTCTCTCCCTTTCTTTGTGTGATTTTAGATCTAGGTTCTTTGAAGACTTGGAGATCATTGAATAATAGTTCACAAGATTAATGGAGTGATTTCCCCATTGCTAAGGTCATAATCGTCATAAAAATTCACTTACATGTTCAAAATTGATAGTTTATCCGGGAACCTAGAGGAATAGCTTAAGCAAACTAAGAGGAGCAAATCAAAATTTGAATTTCCAGAAAGCCAAACTAGACTCATTTACCGCAAGTGGTGAATGAGTCCCATTTTTGGTCAATTTTTAGATTTTGACATTTTCAGATACCCTTTTTCGAGAAACCTGTTCCTGTGCAGAAGCCCTGATTTGGGACTGATTCACCCAGATTGGCGAATGAGTACCGGTGGGCCAAAATTTTATAATCAGAAACATTTCCAATCTCCATCCGAGTCTCTACAAGTTTCTATGTGAAAAATTTCTATTTTGTAGTTTTTTGTGTTGTTTTGTTCATCTTTCTAGGTCATTTTGCATACTACACTATGTTTTAAAACATTTTCTTTTCCAAGTTTACACTTGGTGGTGAACCCCTCATTCTTATCATTCAATCCCCAAGAAAATTCCTTTTGTCAAATTTCAATCTCCTTTGCATTGAAATCTCAAGGATTTGTTCTTGAATGTGGAGTATAGAAAGATTTGTTGTCGTAGGTCCTAAAACCCTTAGTAGAACACCAATTTTCTATTCTACAACTATTATTTATGAAAACTCTAGAAAAGTGAGAAAGTGTCTTACAATACTTTACAACACTCTAAATAAGGTACTATTAAATCCATTTAGTTCACAAGGGCCCAAGACCTAATGTGATTGTGTTAAATGCATTACAACACCAAGTCAAGGAATCATTAAGCTCAACTTTATAAGGAGGGCCCAAACAAGTGTGAATATATGACTGGTGAAAATTTTCAACACTAAATTTAGCCCCCACTTTAGTGAGAGGATGAAATTGCTTCAAACTAACACTAAAGTAGAAAAACACACATCAAGAGGGGTTCAAATGTACCAATACCAATATGTAGGATGACAATGATGAAGAGGGGTGATCAAGCCCCTAAGATCAAGATCCCATGGAAAACCAACATAGGCATAGAAGAACACACATGAAAATGATATAAAGAGCATCATAAAGGCACACACATACACTGCCAAAGATGAAAAGGAAAAATAATGTAAAAGGGGTAGATCAAGCTTCGACTGTTTGTCTATCGCGATGTGAATCAAATCTAGGTTGTTTGTTCGAAAAATGCATGCTCACTCTGAGGCAACTAGAATTCAGGCTATCGACTGGGCGAGGATCCAAAAGAGGTGAGACACATACACACAATTCTGATATGTGCTCACACTTACGTGCGAGTGGCTATGGGAAAGTCATGCCTCGGTTGGGCTTCTCGAAAAACCATACCAAAGCTATACCTCCTGATAAATTTGATAAGGTGCAACACAAAGATGAAATTCAAGTTTCATGAGGGAAGTAACACTTCGTATTCTTGAAGCTCATGAACAAAAAATGAACTTCGAGCTTCATGAGGCAAGGAAAGCTTCATATGCTTGGAGCTCATGAAAAAACAAGATGGCTCCATATGCATGCAAAGTGTATTATGTAGGGTGGACATATAATTGAATATGCAAATGCAACAATAAGGAAAATTCAAAGGATCCTTGCTTAGTTCATACAAGGTCTTTTAGCTTAGGGAACATTGTGCCTAATATCTCCAAGAGAGGAACAATCAAATAATAGAACATTCTCAACCTAGGGGATGTAGTGTGTCACATCAAGCCACTAAGAGGATATGATATACTAAGAGAGATCACGCTCTTGAGAGACATCATACCCAATGTCACCACAAAGTAAAAATTGCATCGCATTAAGTAAGAAGACTACACCATGAACCATGAAATGCAAAAGAATAATTTCAATGTATGCCCCCACTTTAAAGAAATTGCTAAAAACCATACTATGAGAAGTTTAATGTAGCAAATGATAAATGCTAAAAATAAAGAGGACATTAGAGCTAAATTGGAAATACCTATGCCAAGTCATATGTTTCCAAATAAAGCTACGCCATGGAAAAGAAAAGGGAGGGGTAGCCCCCAAAATAGAAATAACAAAAAAATGAGGGATCTATGGATTTGGGGTTAGTATGTCTTTCTACAATGTTTTTTAGAGAGCTCAAAACTGTCATCATTCCATAAATACACATAGAATTGGAAGAATCAAACAAAGAGAGAAAAAAAAAGAAAAACCTTTCAAGACAACGTGGAAGAGACATGAATGTCTTGATGCCTTGCGTCATCCCCAAAAGGAAAAGACAAGACACATGAAAAAGACAAAGAAAAGAAAATAAAAAGATTTTGGGTAAACATGAATGTCTTGATGCCTTGTGGCATCCCCAAAAGGAAAACACAAGACAAATGAAAAAGACATAAATAAAAGTAAATAAAAATCTTTTGGGTCAACATGGAAGAGACATTAATGTATCGATGCTTTGCGTCATCCCCAAAAGGAAAACACAATACAAAAGAAAGGAAATAAAGAAAAGTAAAGAAAAATTAAAAAGATGTATGACAGAGAAGAATGAAGGTACAAATAGAGGAATATCACAAAGATAGAGAGAACATCAAAACATAACATCACGGGGGATAACATCACATACATACAATTACACAAAAGAAAATGAAAAAAAGAAATAATGTAAAATACTAGTAAGGCACATGCAAGTCAACCTAAATTAGGTCGTCTGCATCACAATTATGTTCATTATATGTTGAAGGTGGAAAACTAGCCAAAGGCACAATAGCAAGTGCTAAACTAGGGTCATTACCAAGTTCAACACTATTTATAGAAGGATTGTCATTTAATCTCATGGAAGAGGAAAACAATGTATTCAATTCATTGTGCACCTCCCCATCAATTTTAGTAATCTCCTCATCATCATCTTAATTAATCACAACAGGAGGTCGAATGATAATGTCTAAAGAATGGTTTAGCTCTTGTTGTGATTGCACTATAGGATATTTTAGTAGCAAGAGAGATTCATTTTGCATTGCTTCAGTCATGTTTGTATTTTGATTTTCTTTCTTTATTTATTCATTTAGCTTTTGAGCAAGGGCACGACATCTACACCTACACTCTCTAGCACCTCTGTTTATTTTAGTTCAGTTTTCAAAAAGAATTTGTATAGGAGCAGGATGATCAACCATAGGTTTCTTTTCTTCCCTGAGGGGAGGAACAAAAGGAACCATGGAAGGTTGTTCAACCACTTTCTCTTTGACTTTGTAAACTTGTTTTATTCTAGGAGGCATGACAAGATTGTTTTCGTTATCTCTTGTTATTTTGTAGGAAGTAAGTGGAGGTTCTATTTTAGGTTGGTCTTGGTCATTTCGAATTTCTTTAGTTTCAATCATGGTTTCGTCAAGGATGGTAGGCTCAATGGAGGGAAAATGCATGTTTCGAAAGGTTAATTTTTCTATGTTCTTTGCCAAGTGAACTTTTGATAAGACTTGAAAAAGAAGTCTTCTCGTCATTTGATAGGTTCTATAGGTTCGGGCCAAAATAAATCTAATGAAAAGTTTCCATGGGAAGACAAAGGGTTGAAACCACTATGATGGATGGTGAAAATTTCATTTTCAAAGAGAAAATTTAAGTACTTATGTATAACCGAAGGGACCACATTCATGGAGCGAAGTCATCGATAGCCTAGCTTCACACAAAATTGGTCCAATTGTAGGATGATGGAGAACGGGGTATCTAATGTTTTCGGTCCTATTTGTAAAGGTAAGGTGATTGATCCCATCGTAGGGAAATCAAAAACATTATGCATCATGATCCATGCTTTCGATTTATTGTATATATCTTGATAGATTTCATGCAAAAGTAAGAATTCCTTAATGATTACATTCTTGATAGATTTCATGCAAAAGTAAGAATTCCTTAATGATTACATTCTCTCCATAAATGGGATCTATTAATATCCCATTAGTGGAATTATCATAGATGTGATCAGATATGTAATGAAGACCATCAGGTGCATGTTTAAGTATGTATTTAGAGGAGAAAGCAATGTCAATCTGAGGATTTTAAGTTTGGCCCTTACGATGTTGAGTTTCAACCAGTGCAACTAAACCATCAATAGGATTTTGTGTTTGTTGATTAGTATCCATAAGACTTTGTTGAATTTATCTATGTTCTCATCATCCATTTCAACACTCATCACATCAGTATTTGTAGTTTCACTAGCTTTGGAAAATGAAATATTATGTTTCGGCATGGGGTTGGTAATGATTTGCAAGTTTTGGTTAGGAGGGGCAAAAAACTTATTTCCTTTATCATTAACACCTCCAAAGGAAAGTCGATTGAAATAAATGAGGTCTTGCATAGGATGTTTAAGACACTTAAAATGTTCTGTATTGTGTCCATTTTGTTGGTGATAGTGGCAATAAGCATTTGATCTAAAGTTCAGAGGTAGAGGCTTATTAGGATCGGGTGTCTTGATGGGAGGCAAGGTAATCGTTTGTTGTTCTAAAATTTGGGTCATTGTGCTATGAAGGGTGTCAGGTAAGGGAGTGAATTGCCTCTTTGGGTCCCCATAGCTAAAGGGTATCGCTACTTTAACAACAACTACTTGGGTATTGGTATTTTGACTTGTTTGTTGAGGGGTATTGAGTTGAAGGAAGCCTTTATTCTATTTTATGAAAGGTTGGTAATTGTTTTGGATTGTGGACTTGGACTTATCAGTTCAGTTAGAAGTGGACTTGGTATCACAACTACTAACTGAGTTTTGATCATCACAGAGGGCAATGCATAAGTGCATGAAGGAGGGAAATTTCATCATGGTAAGCTTGTGTTATATATTATTTTGAAAATTTTCTATCAACATCTTTTGAAGGTGAGGGTTGGGAACCTGGACATCAAATTTGGAGTAAAGTGATTGATAGCATGAGATAAAGTCAATAATCTTTCTTCTTCTTTTTGCTTGCATCTTATCAAATCGGCGAATGTCATTTTAGGAGTCATATGCGCTTGGAAATGGTTTATGAATGCCTCAACAAGTTCATTGAAAGAACGAATTGAGTTGTTCGATAACCAAGAGAACCATTCCAAGGTAGTATATTTTAAGGACCTAGGACAAATCTTAGCCAAGAGTTTATCATCAAGGAAAAAGTCACTATGCAAGGTAGTATAGGCGACAACATGGTTAGAAGGATCACCCGTCCCCCCATATTTATCAAATATAGGAACCTCTACACCTTGTGGCATCAGTGTTCACAATATCTCCAAGGAAAAGGGGTTGCTTTTCACATAATATGTAGGTGGACAATTGATTTTGATTGATGGTGGAAATTTTCTTTTGAAGGGATGAAACAGTTTGGAAAAGTTTATTTATGAGAGGTTCATTTATTGTATTATGGGATGGAGGTGAGAAAGGTGAAGGGGTGTATGTGTTCAAGGGATAAGTGAATGGAATACTTATAGGTGGTAAAGTTGTAGGAGATATGACATGTGATGCCACAAAGGTACTAGGGATGCTAGCGGAAATACCCAAGGAAGGAATCACATTACAAGTTGGTTGCATTGTTGTTGTGACTTGAGGGTTGGTATAGGTAGAAATAGAGGAAATTGTTGTGGGAGGAGGAATCTAAATTCATCCTTGGCTTGTGACATTGCTTGTAGGTAAAGGACAACTAGTGGTTGAGGGAAAGTATTTTCCAAAGATTTGAACTATGTTTTTCACAAGGTTAAGGCCATATCCAATTTCAAGCATGTGATGAATGTTATCTATAGTAGGGATGGTGGTAGTTGAAATGTTGTATTTTTGCACTTGTTGTTGAAGGTTTACTAAGTCTTCATGAATTTGAATTATGTTTTCTTGCAGAACACTATCGATCCTTGTTTCAACTTGCATCACACTACTTGAAGGCAAAGAGTTGTTAAGAGTATGGTCCATACCTAGTGTACTATTTTCAATACTAGGAGTGAAAGAGATAGACAACTCAAGATCCATAAAGATTGTGCTATCGTAGGATGACATGAGTCTCAAACTTCGTCTCACTCTAGTATTAGCAATAGGACACCAAATACTCATGCAAGGGCTACTAAATGCAAAATAAATGCAAATACAATTTAAGCTAAGTAAAATGAAATTAATATAACAAAAACTCTATAAACTAAAACAAAAAGGTATCAATAGAAAATAAGAGCATAAAAATAGAGTTTTAAATTATGGAAAATACAATGTAAAATCTGCATGGGGACTAAATCGCCTAGAGGGGCGTATGAGTCACAGTGAGGGTTTTTTTCAAAATTTTCAAAACAATTTAAGTGTTTTTTATGCTTTTTATGTTTTATGATTTGTAAAATAACTAAAAAACTAGATTTTAGATCATTTTCAATGATTTGAGATGCAAAAATGTCAAGCTATATGCACTTTAACTAATGCAAAATTTAGAAACCCTAGAATGCAAATTAACTAATGCAAAACCTAATGCAATGTTAATGCAAGCAAGATCTAGGATGATGATGCACTCCAAATAAAAATTATTATGTTTTTAATGCAGATTCACCAAAATGAAAGGAATAATTTTGTGTTCATATCTATGTTAGGGAGATAGAACAATAAAACTCCAACACTATCATTCGAGAACAAACCCTAGAGATCTCAACCTCAAGTGTGCAAGGGAGAAAGAGATCATGAAATAGGTTTGTTCTAGGGGCTGATTGTAAACTAATGAGGGGTTCACCACCATGCTAGGTCTTGGAAAGAAAATTGAAATGAAAGATGTAATGATTAACCCTAATTTGATGCAATCTTTAACTAAATCACCTAAAAATGCATGTAAAACAAAATAGAAAGTTGTAAGATGAAATGTGTGCACCTAGAAATTTCTAGAAGATTGAATGAAAGGGTAAAATACTAAAATCCTAATTTTAAGGCTTGTTGGGTCTCATATGCCATTATAGGTGATTTAGTTTGATATTTGGGTTTTTGTACAAAAACTTGAATTTGAAAAATGGGTATATGAATATGCAAAAACCTTAAAAAAGAAATAAATTGGGACTCATATGCCAAAATTGGTATATCAGTCTAGTTAGGGTTTTCTAAAGCTTAAAAATTTGAATTTGGTCTTCAAGGTCTGCTCTCCACTTCCTCATTGATTTTCGGGTCTAAACCCCTGATTTGCAACCAATAGAAGTCTTCCAAGTATCTCTAATACAAGGTGAACACTTTGACAACCTTAGACACTTTAAAAACTTTCTCCAAACTTTCTCTTCAATGTGTGTTCAACCTAAACCTACAAATCACACACTAAAGAGAGGGAAAATTGTTGTTTTATTAGTGTCCATAGGGGTTTTCCTTGGTCAAACCCCATTTTGGTAATCAAACCTTGAAGTGAAATGAAATAGGAATGGATAATGATGAAAGAATAAATTATTATGTTGCAACTCATCAAACCCTATCAATAAGAGGTTAGAAGCATGTATGAAGTGACTCCAATGGATGTAGATATTGACTCTTGCTTGAATAGGATAGATCTTGAATGAAATGTTGGCTTGAATCATGAAACCCTACATCACCATTGTTAGCTCCAAAATAATGATGCATGAAGACTTTGACATGATGGTTGATATTTGAATAATTCTCTAAAACACTTGATAATCTGCCCTTGAATGCTCTTGTAAACACTTGAGTTCTCTTGTGAACTCAAAGTTTCTATAACTTGATGAATAGTTGAATGCCTGGGGGTGAAAATGGCTGAAAGAAACTTGTATTTATACTTAATTATGAAAAAATTCTTGAAATTACAACACTACAAGCCGACATAAGATCTAGCAGGATAAAATACCACCAAAAATTTGAATTAATTTTAATTTTGGGCCACACGGGACACATACACCCAAGGTGGCATATGAGTCCCATTCAACATTATTTATGGGACAAAACTCAATAATTCTTATAAAGGTGTAAAATCAAGATTGAGGCCCAAAACCCTAGGTGGGACTCATACACCCAAGGTGGTGTATGAGTCCTAGACCACCAAATCTAGGCCACATAGCCTAAAAACACTTGAATTATGATTGGATGTTGATTTGTGTCAGGATCATCCTTGAAAAGATGCACTAAATGAGGTTTGTGGATGCAAAATAAGGCCAATTAAAGCATAAAGAAGCATGATTATTTATGAAAACCATAAAAAACTATTAAAGTGTATAACAACACTTTACAACACCCTAAATAAGGTAAAATTTAATCCATTTAGTTCACAAGGGTCCAAGACCTAATGTGAGTGTTAAATACATTACAACACTAAGTCAAGGCATCATTAAGCTCAATTTTATAAGGAGGGCCCAAACAAGTGTGAAAATGTCACTGATGAATTTTTTTGACACTACACATGGTTATCTACAATTACATTCCTATGTCCTATAATGTCTTCCCATGTAGAAGAGGTAGGAGAAAAGAAACAAATAGTATTTTCATAACTCTCAATCATTGGATCTCTTAACACCAACATATCCTCTTCACAAATAGGAGAGATTTTGGTAGAATGGGAAATGTGATTATCATGATTATCCATGAGTATGTCCTATTTTGCTAAAGCATTTTCACAAGTAGGGGAGGTATTGGGAAATGAATGGAGACTAAGTAAAGTAGTGGAAATGATCTCATATTCTTGTGTCATAATATCTTCCCAAGGAGGAGGAGGATAAGGACAAACAAGAATTTCATGATTCTCAATGATTGTATCTTCTTTCACCAAGATACCTTTGTCACTAATAGGAGAGGTATCAAAAGAGAAATCATGATTGTCATGATTTCCTATGCTTGTATATTCTTACACCAAATATTTAGTGGATGATCTAGGTGAGATGAAGTCCTTAAGGGCTTCATCTAACATGTCAAATTTATCACAACTAAAGGGTTTGAATGATATGTTTTCTTTAAGGTTAACCATTTAGTTTTTATTTGTTACTTTTGATGTTTTTTGTTTTCGTTTTCGTTTTCTAATGATTGCAAAATGTAAAATAATCTATCTAATGATGCAATAATACTGAAAATGAAATAAAATTACAAAATCTAACACTAATTTTAACTAAAATATGCAAGAAATGTTGTCCACAATTTTAGAAAATCTAACGAAATGAGAAATAATTTGAATGCACAAATCAAAGAATAGTAACAAAAATAGAAACTAGAGACTAAAAATAACCCAAATTTTTTCCTAAATTTTTTGTTTAGGGACTCATCCTCCCTAGGGTGAGTGGGTCCCAGATCAGGTTTTTGGAAAAGCGAAAAATACAATTTTTGAGTTATTTTATGTGTTTTTCTATGCCTAGTTTCAAACTATAACTTTAGTGGATTTTTTTCCATAATTTGATGTCTAAATGCAAGTAAAATGAAGGAAAAATGATGAACTATATGAAAATTTTTGAAATGCAATTTTGACTCAACTTTTGAATATGAATGATGAAAAGTACACTAATATGCAAACACTTTGCAAAATTAATGTATTATGCATGCAATTTTTTTAATTTTTCAGATTTAAACAATGAAAAAATGAAAATTTAAACCCCTATATGCAATTCAAACTAATGCAATTTTCACAAACCTAAATAACATTCAAAGTAATGCAATGCATTGCAAAATTATGCAAATCCTAGATTTAGGGTTTGAATGCACTCCAAATTAGAAATTAGGATGTTCAAAACTCAGGTTCACCATAATGAAACATAGAAAAATGGATTGATAACCATTCACATATTTCTCTAGTTTGATTCAAAATGTGTGCTATAGAAGACAAATATGAAAACTAATAGAACTATTAAAATCTAGATCTAGAAAGGGTAAAATGTTGTGTACCTCTTGTAAAAAGTGCTTTTTCATGGCTCAGTAAGGAATTATTCACCCTATGATGAATGGGTCTTGGCTAGGGATCTAGAAAATCTATTTATAAGTTATGTTCCTCTGTTTTTGCACTCCCATATTCTCGATTTTTATTGTCAGGCAACCAAAAATAAATTATGTAGAAAAGTTTTCGTGAAATTGCAAATATGGTGACAACTTGACAACTTTGATAACTTTGCAAATTTTGTTCTTCAAATGATTTTAAACCTAAATTTTTCAATCACACATTAAAGAGAAAAAAATATTGTTTGTTAGGTGAATGGGGGTTTGCCTTGGTCAAACACCGCTTTGGTAATTAAACCTTGAAATGAAATAAAATAGCATGGAGGACTGATGAGTGAACAAAGTAATATAAAAAATCACTAAACCCTTGTATGAACCTTGATAATGGAGGTCTGTAACTTATATGAAATGACTTCAATGGATGTAGATCTTGAATTTGAATCTTTTCCTAAAATGATACTTTGAATGCTTGATTTAATCATGAAACCTACATCAAAAATTTAGCTCCAAAAACATGTATAACTCCACATACCTTTGAAATAATGATTGGATCCTGATTGATGCAAAAAATGATGAAGAAATAATCTCTTGAATTCTCTTAAAATTATTTTGGATCATAAACCTTTCTATCATCAACCTATTCATAAAACTTCTTAGTGAAACATAGTAAAATGACCTCTTTTATATACATATCTTAACATTAATTCTTGAAATTCAAATATCACAAGCCAAAATTGAATTATAGAGTTTAAATCATTAAGGTACCACCAAAAACATATTTCAAGGAGGGTTCCTAGGTCTAAGTGAGGACCCATTCACCATAGGATGAATGAATCCTCAGTGAGGACCCATTCACCATAGGATGAATGAGTCCATAGTGAGGTTTGGAAAAACACTTTTGGTGAAAGCTACACAAAATTTTACCCTTTTTACATATATATTCTAGTAGTTAGTTTTGTTAGTTTTCAGATCTTTCTTTGATAACACATATTTTGAATGAAACTATGAAAATATGTGCATGGTTATAAATCCATTTTTGATAATACCCAACCATATTTTTTTATGTTTCATTATGGTGAATCTGACCTATTGAGCATTGCAATTATATAATTTTGGAGTCCTCTTTCATCCTAGATTTATATCTTGCATTCATTTTCATCTCTTTGCATTGAATTAGGTCTCATTTAGGGTGTCTAGTTTGCATTCAACTTTGCATTTCATCTAGGGTTTTTAGGATTACAATATTTGCATTCTTTAAATCTGAAAAATACAAAAAAATCAGTCATATTGCATATCATTTACTTCATATTACCTTGCATTTGAAAATTGAAATAAAATTGCATATCAAATTAGGTGTTCTAGGTTATCATTTTATCACATTTTTCATTTACATTTCAACATTGCATTTACAGGAAATCAAATTGAAACTTACTCTAACAAACCAAAATTTGAAAACCATTGAAAATCACTTAAAAATCTAAAAAAGATTGTTTCAAAACCCTCATCTATGACCCAAGTATGATTCCCTGATTAGGTCACAATCTAATTTTCTAATCATTAAAATATCAATTTCTGCATTTTTGTTTGTTTCTTTTAGATTCTTATTATTGTTTGCAGAGTTTTTGTTTCATCAATTTGGTCTTATTTAGATTAATTTGATAAATTTAGTGCAACAAGTATGATTTCAAATTTTCATTAACAAGACTTCATTTGAAGGTTTTGGCATAGTGTAATAAGAAAATTACCTTGTTTAGAATATGAAAATAGCATTTACACATTGCATTTTAGGTCATTTCATTGTACTTTACCCTCTTTCCATTTTGGGTTGGCATCAAGTTTGTGAAACTTGTATGAGATTTACAACTTGGTGTCCTATTGGCAATACTATTGTGATACATAGTTTGAGACTCATGTCATCCCATGATACACCATTCACCATGGACCTTGGGGTTTCTAACTCTCTTGCCAATAGTGTTGATAATCAATCCCCTATGGATCATAACAATACCATCCCCACCATGACTAGTTGTACTCAATCTTTGGGGTATACTCAAAGCCAAGGTCGAACTTCAGTTCCTCCTATAATACCCATCTTTATTCAGCTACATACACTAGTACTCAAGTTACCACAACCATTCAACCTACTAGCAATGTCAATACTTACTTAAGTATTTCCATAGGGAATCCTTCTAGCTTTGTTCATTCAAATACTATATCTAATCGACCATCCTCCCTCACAAATTTACAATTCACTTTCCCTCCACATACATACACCACCCCACCTTATTTACCTCCATCTTACAATAGGGTATGTGCGGAATCATGATGGGCCAAAAAGTGGCGATATCTAAGTGATATGATGGCCCATGTGGCTGACAAATTTTTAATACCCAAAATTGATGAAACGAAAAGGGTTTTTAAAGGAGATTCTCAGCTTTCCACCAATATAAATTATGTTTTACTTTGAATTTAATAAATAATTATTATTCATTTTCAATTTGAATTACGACTAAAGTCCTGATTGATAGGCTGATTGAAAAACATCTATAACTTTCAAATGGTATCACATTTTTTGAATCTGAAACATGCATCACATTATATGCTTCATATACTATAGGATTAAAAAAAATGAAATTGAATTTCATGAATTTTTGACCAAGTTAAGGTGGTTAGACATACAAGTTTTTATATTTTTTAAAATTTGTAATAAAAAAATCATAATTAATTATTTACTTGGAAACAAATTACAAAAAAATATGCATCACATCTGGACATGAGTCCCCTACTTATATCTAAAATATTATAAAAAAATATTATCATTTTATTGTGGTTAGGGTGGTCAGACAGACACCTACTTCTAATTTTTACAGACACCTACTTCTAATTTTTTCCCTAAAATTTAAGTACTACTGCATTGAAATTTCAAATTTTCACCAAATAGATTTTAAAAAAATAAATAAACCTAGTAGTTTAGAAAACTACATTCAATTTTCTACAAATTCTATTCTTACATATTTTTTAAATAATATAGATAACTTATTCAATTTTTTACGTCAAGTTGCCTAACTCTGATTTTCTGAATTTTATTGCCACTTAAGGGCCTATTTTTTCCATGATGATCCCGCACATACCCAATACCAACATTGATCCCATCATTAACACACTTTTGCAAAGCATGCCAGCCCTTCAACAAAAAATCGCCACCCTAAATCAAAACAACAATGATCAACCTTCACCATACATCAAAATCGACCTATGAAACTGCAATAATGGTGACAACTTTGCAATCACACATCAAAGAGAGAAAAACATTACCAAAAACACATAATAGAAAAAGGTGGCCAAAAAGGTGGAGATTAAGAATTTTGAAGGTGATTACACATAATGTACTTTATTCTTAAAAATATAATGAAAGCATGTTATGGCTCAATAAGCCCGATCCATAATACAAACACATTATAATATATGCATGTTAAGCACACATATAAAAATTGCTATGTGTTTATCTTTATAATACATAGAATTTTAATTGCCGTCATTATTAATTCATGCCTTTTTTCTAATAGCATTGTAATCACTGCCCTTATAGCTCTTCCTCAGCATCACCTATTAGTTGTAAAACACTAAAAATTCTTAAAATAAGGGCTCAATACAACTAGTACCCATGGACATAGACATCTTATGTACCCATGTCGTACCCTTGTGCTATCTCCACTCATATAGAAAGCATCAACATAGTGTAGCTCAGAACATTTGGAAGATTTGTGGTGCAAAACATGACCATGCACAATATAGAAGTCCCACGAGAATGTGTTGGGTTTGATGGTTCGACTCCATGACATAAATAATGAAAATTAGGCTACCCTGCAACTTCACATTGCATGCATCTGATATTTTTGGGGCATCAAAATACTTTCACCACGGTGAAATAGTTTCAAGTATTTAAAATATGAGAGAGATTGTTGTAGAGGAGCCTCAAATCACCTACAGGTCCAGACAGAGCATTTGTATGTGTCATTGACTTTGACAAATAACATGTCAAAGTTTGATTTTTTTTGTACTTAGAGATCTTAAGAGAAAGCATCAACATAGTGCAATCCATAACATTCTAGAGAGTTGGGGTGCAAAATAAGACCTTTCCTAGCATAGAAATGACCACCTAGGTGTGTTGGATCTTTTTGAGTTTTTTGTAAAACAAAAATTAGCCTACCTTGCAGATTTACACTACATGCATCTGACAATTTTGGGGTTAGGAAAACCTTTCACCATGACCAAATAGCTTGGGGATATGAAAAAATGAGAGAGGTTATTATAGAGAGACCCTACACAAACCTATACCTTTAGACAAAACATTTCTAACTACCATAGTTTTTGAGAAAGAGCCCATCAAATTTTGCCATTTTTTCACACTTTGGTCTCTTAAGAGAAATTTCCAATACAATGTATCTTGTAATGATCCGTAATGCTAGGGTATGAAAAAATACCTTTACTAGTGTAAACCTACCCACTCAGACATGTTAGAATTGTACATTTGGTTTCCCGATGAACATAACAAAAACTATGCCACCTTGCAACTTTCTCTTCAATGCATTTGACACTTTCTCCATCAGTTAAAAAATGTGTCACCATAGGAAAATGGATCAGAGATATGAAAAATTGAGAGAGGTTATTGTAGAGGGGCCCTAAATGACCCTATACCTTCAAAGGAAATAGGTGTAAGTGCCAAATATTTTTAGAAATTTCTCATCAAATTTTTCCACTTTTTCACACTTAGAGCTCTTAAGAAGTTGCTAGTACAATGTAGCATAGAATGATCTGGAAAGACAAGGTGTGAAAAAGGACCTTTCCTATCATAAACCTGCCCACCCAAACATGTTGGAACTGTCATTGTGGTTGCGTGAAAAAAAAATGTTTTTTGCCACCTTGCAACTTTATACTACATGCATCTGATGTCTTTTGCGACATGCAAAATCCTATCACCATAGGAAAATCAATTGGAGATATGAAAAACTGAGAGATGTTATTGTAGAGGGACCCTACATGATCTTTTACCTTTAAATGAAATATTTGTAAGTACCATGGTTTCCAAGAAAGAGTTCATCAAATATTTTCACTTTCTTGCACTTTGTTCTCTTAAGAGAAATTACTGTGATAATGTAGCCTAGAATGTTCCAACATGCTAGGATATAAAATAAGGCATTACCTAGCATAAAACTACCCACCTGAACATATTGGAACTATTATTTTGGTTGCATGATGAACAAAAAAATTTACTCCACCTTGCAAATTTCTCTTCAATGCATTTGATGCTTTTTCCATCAACAAAAAAATTATCACCATAGGAAAATGGATTGGAGATATGAAAAGAAAAAAACTTTAGTATTTTCCATTCTGTTTCCATTCTCAAAAGGGAGTGAATCCCTCCTCTCCATAATTTTGACCCAAGTTAGTTTTATTAAATAAATAAAAGGAATCTACCATTATGGTGTCCATATTACTTGTTGGTTTTTGGGTATTCTGATGCATGACATTGGAAATCCTTTGCATTTCTAGACAACTAGCCTCACTGTGGTTAGTTCATAAAACCTACAACCATTAACATCTATGGAATTGGTTATGTTGGCACTTTCCAAGGGACTAGGTACTCCCCCGTTGTTAGGAATTGTATTTCATGGTCTATTTGGTTGTTGTGGGTTGAAACTCTTGCCTTGAAAGACTTGTATGTTCTATTTATGACCCTAGTTCTAGCTATTTCCTATGTGAGGAGGGTTGAATTTCTAGAAGGCGAGTTCATTTTTTACCTACGACAACATCTTTTTCATTAACTTGAAATTAGAATCTTTTTGAGCTTTTTGTCCCTGATCAAGGAGTGTTGTTGGCTATTCAAAGAAGGATCTCCTTGACTATCTCATTCCATTGGTAACATTGGCTTCTAGTACATAACTGGGGTATGTAAGTGTGGGTGTTCCATAGGTCTGTTGGACTGTGGTTAGATGGGACAAAAATTTGTGTGATGTATTAACAACTCTTGGGATAGTATCCATCAGGGGCATGTGGTTACTGAAGGCATTATTTATAGTAGGGATCTAATTTACCATTCCTAGTAGAGCAAAGGATGGTAGGGACCCAAAAATGTTGTTTGCCTATGGATCCATTTTTTATGAGAAAGTGATTGATTCTTGATGTTATAGATCTATCAAATGTATCCCTACTAGTAGAAGGAAATATTCATAAAAACAAGCTAGTGAAGGGACCTAGGGACCCTAAGTAAGTCTATACTACTGCCAACTTAGGTACAATGTAGGATTATGCCAATTTTTTATATGTTCTATGGAACCTAGTGGAAAAAATACTTATTGGCTCATTGGCCTCTTTCTTACATGATACAAATTGATGGTACATAATGGCCAGATCTATATATACTTAGAACTGGTTGATAAACTTGTCCTCTAGATCTTTCCATGTGTTAATTCCTCCTCTAAGTAGATTCAACTACCAATTATAGGAAAATTCCCCTAATGAATATGGGAACAATCTACAAACTACATCTTGATGGCCAATCTACTCTCTATTGTAGATTTCCTTAAAGGTTTTTTTGTGAACTATTCAACTATTTGAGATTCTCCATATACAAACTTAGGGATTTTTTTTTATATTTTTGGGTAGCTCATGTAGAGCTCCTACTACATTTAGAGTGGGACTTTCATCCACTATAAAATATTCCATATGTAATGGAAAAGGTACAACATTTTTTATGTTCTGGGGTATTGGCAAACTTATAGGTGAGGATTGTAGACTTGGGTTTAACAAGGAAGTTGTAGTGTTTGAACTTTCACCTCTAGTTTTACCATTGCCACTCTTGGTTTTCCTGTGTTGATTCAACTCCATCATATCTTCCTTGTTTGGAGAATATTTGAGAATTCTATGATACTTGTCTTAGGAAAATGATACAGTATTTTCTATTTTTTAAAATTTTAGACCCTCCTTCTAGTGAAAATTATATTGAGGGTGGTTTTAATACCGCAAAAAACGTATTCCAGGGAGGGGATTTTAGGTCTAAGTACATGGAAATTGTGGACAAAAAAGTGGCCACTAAGAATTTTTGAGGTGATTAAACATAATATAATTTTATTCTTAAAAATATAATGCAAGCATGTTATGGCTCAATAAGATTGATCCATAATACAAACACATTATAATATATGCATGTTATTCACACATATGAAAATTTATGTGTTTATCTTTATAATACAAAGTATTTTAATTGTTGTTGTTATTAATTTATGATTTTTTTCTAATAGCAGTGTAATCATTGCCCTTATATCTCTTCGTCACCATCACCTACTAGTTGTAAAAAACTAAGAATTCTTGAAATAAGGGCTAAATGTAACTAGCACCCATGGACATAGACATCTTTTGTACACATGTCGTACCTATCTCCAATTATACAAAAAGCATCGACACAGTGTAGCTCAATTTTTTTGGGAGAGTTAGGGTGCAAAATAGGACCATCACAGTGTAGAAGCCCTAAGAGAATGTGTTGGGTTTTTATGGTTCGGATTCATGACACAAATAATGAAAATTAGTCTACCTTGCAACTTCACATTGCATGCATTTGATGATTTTTGGGACATCAAAAAAAATTCACCACAGTGAAATAGTTTCAAGTATTTAAAATTTGAGAGAGGTTTTTGTAGAGGCGCCTCACATGCACCTATAGGTTTAGATAGAGTGTTTTTTATGTGTCATCGACTTTAAGAAATAGCATTTCAAAGCTTGATTTTTTTTGCACTTAAAGATCTTAAGAGAAATTGTTGACATAGTGTATTTTAGAACATTCTAGAGAGTTGGGGTGCAAATTAGGACCTTTCCTAGTGTAGAAATGACCACCTAGATGTGTTGGAGCTAAAATTTTAGCCTCGTGAAGAACAAAACAAAAATTAGCCTACCTTGCAACTTTACACTACATGCATTTGACAATTTTTGGGGCAATGAAAAACCTTTCACCACAACCAAACGGCTTGGAGATATGAAAAAATGATAGAGGTTATTGTAGAGAGACCCTACAAAAACATGTAACTTTCGACAAAAAATTTCTAAGTGCCACAATTTTTGAGAAAGAGCTCATCAAATTTTGCAACTTTTTCACACTTTGGTCTTTATGAGAAATTGCTAATACAATGTAGCCTAGAATGATCTTGCATGCTAGGGTGTTAAAAAATACCTTGCCTTGCATAAACCCACCCACTCAAACATGTTAGAACTATACATTTCATTGCACGATGAACATAACAAAAACTATGCCACCTTGCAACTTTCTCTTCAATCCATCTGACACTTCCTCCATCAGCTCAAAACTTATCACCATAGGAAAATGTATTGGAGATATGAAAAACCAAGAGAGGTTATTGTAGAGGGACCCTACATGACCATATAGCTTCAAATGACATGGTTGCAAGTGCTACAATTTATGAGAAAGTTCTCATCTAAATTTTCCACTTTTTCACAATTAGAGCTCTTAAGAAGTCACCAATATAATGTAGCCTATAATGATATGGAAAGATGGGGTGTGAAAAGGACCTTTCCTAGCATAAACCTGCCCACTTGAACATTTTGGAACTATCAATTTGGTTGCATCACAGACATAGAAAAATTAGGCCACCATGCAACTTAATACTGCATGCATTTGATGACTTTTGTAACATGCAAAATCCTGTCACCATAGGAAAATAGATTGGAGATACGAAAAACTAGAGAACTTATGGTAGAGGGACCCTACATGATATTTTACCTTTAAATGAAACATTTGTAAGTGTCATGGTTTCCAAGAAAGATCTCATAAAAGAGTTCCACTTTTTCGCACTTTGGTCTCTTAAGAGAAATCGTTGTGATAATGTATCCTGGGATGTTCCAACATGCTAGGGTGTAAAATAAGACCTTAACTAGCATAAAAATACCCACCCAAACATGTTAGAGCTATCAATTTGTCACCTGATGAAAAAAATACTCCACCTTACAACTTTCTTTTCAATGCATCTGACACTTTTTCCATCAACTAAAAACTTATCACCACAGGAAAATGGATTAGAGATATGAGAAGAAAAAACTTTAGTATTTTCTAGCTTGTTTTCATTCTCAAAAGGGAGTCAATTCCTCCTCTCTAGAATGTTGACCTAGGTTAGTTTTATTATATAAAGCAAATGAATCTACCATTATGGTGTCCATATTACTTGTTGGGTTTTAGGTATTCTTGTGCATGAGGTTGGACATCCTTTGCATTTCTATAAAATTAGCCTCACTGTGGTAAGATGATTCATGAAACCTGCAACCATTAGCATCTATGGAATTGACTATGTTGGAAGTTTCCAAGGGACTAGGCACTCCCCCATTGTTAGGACTTGTATTCCATGGTCTATTTGGTCATTGTGAATTGAAACTCTTGCCTTGAAATCCTTGTATGTTCTAGTTATGACCCTAGTTCTAGCTATTTCCTATGTGAGGAGGGTTGAATTTTAGGACTTGGTGAGTTTATTTGTTACCTATAATAACATCTATTTCATTTACTCAAAATTAGAAGCTATTTGAGATTTTTTTCATAATCTCAGACTGTTGTTGGTTGTTCAAAGAAGGGTCTCCCTAATTATCTCATTCCATTGGTAACATTGGCTTCCTATCCATAATTGGGGTATGTAAGTGTGGGTTTTCCATGGGTTTATTGGATTGTGGCTAGATGGGACAAAACGTTGTGTGATGTACTATCAACTCCTTGGATAGGATTCATCCAGGGTGTGTGGTTACTCAAGGAAAATTTTCTAGCAGGTATCTGATTGACCATTCCTAGTAGACCAAGGGATGGTAGGGACCCAAAAATGTTGTCTTCTTGTGGATCCATTTTTTGGGAGAAAGTGATTGATTCTTGATGTTATAGATTTTAATAAAATGATGACACACAAAATAAAGAGACAGGTCCCTGTTTTGTCAAATGACAAAAGTGGCATGACTGTGAAGGCACAACAAAATTTATCAAAACTCAAATTTTACTAATATGCCATATATATATATTTTAAACATAAGAAGAGTAAATTAGACATTACAAGATTGGTTATTGAATAAAATATGCATCACCTTGCATTAATTTAACTTAAATTCATAATTACAAGTTAAATATAAAACAAATTAATTATTTCGTTGCATCATCTAAATCATATTTATTTCATCAAGGTTTACTACATATATATTCTATGTTTGAAATTTTAAATTTTTTGTACATATTACAAATCTCACAATAATATGGTGTAGGTCAACTTAATAATAATCTTATGATATGTAATAGCAAGTTTTTATCACTAATGTCATGTATAAATAATAATAATAAATTTCCAAATGAAATCAATTGATTCTCTTGGATAAACCAAGTCTTCCAAATTTCTCAAATAAAATATTTAGAGTATCACCCAAGCACTTTTCCTCCAAACACAAATGAACAGTCCCCCACACACCTTTCATCAGAAAGTTCCCTTACCCTTCACAAGGGTAGCAGATCAATTTAAGCTCCATGATCACCATACCATTCAAGAGCTAGTGTTGTGTTATAAATAAAAACAATCTATCATACAACTCTACATACCCTGTAATTGAGTATGACTTATTTGAGTAATTTATAATAAATAGACATTGTGAACTGACAATGCAAGTAGTGATTTTGTATTACTTTGGAATTTTTTTTAATAAAAATATAAAAAATCTTCCATAAAGATAACATGTGTAGTATGTTCAAATAACTCTTTCTCAAATTGGTTCTCAAAAAATTAATTCCACAATCAATTCATATAATGGTATGGTTCAAAATAAACACATATTTACATTGATGAGGATTTCTTATATTTCCTTTTCATATTTTAAGAGAAATTCCAATGCTATAGACTATCCCTTTACTTGGATACAATTTGTATACTTATATATACATATTCATATACATATATATTTAAGTATGTATGCATGCATGTATGTGTGTATAAATAGTTGTTTATATGCTTACATTATTATAGGTTCCTATTATTTTCATTATATCTAATTGAATGTGTACACACACATATGTTTCCATATATGTGTACCTATGTAAATACATATTTATTCTAATATACAAAAATTAAAGTAGAGATCAATATTAAAGGTGAATGCAGGTAATAATGTATCCACATTCTATACCAAAAAATGCTTAGATTTAGGTACAACTATTTCAAAAACTAAACTGAAATATATACCATTATAAATGCATAGGATATCAATACACTCTTACCTAATATTGGCTTTGTCAATACCAAACAACAATGCATAAAATTTAAAATATAGTTCCACAAAAAGTGGCACTATCAATACCTATTAATAGTATATAATATTTGACCAGAGTCCAACTATCTAGGCAATGTCAATATCTAAAATAACAATGCATAGGATTTTAAACATAGAGTTTTTGATAAAAGGGTAAAACGGGTTTTACAGGGACCCAAAACCACAAAGTTTACAAAATAGCAAAGAGAACACCAAAGTTCCACAAAAAAAAATAGCTGCCCGAGAAAAAACCAGCAGCAACTAAGCAAAAAGGATCAGAAGGGTCAGGAAAGAAGGGACAGTAGAGAAAGAACACAATGAGCCCCAATCATTACTTCAGAGACCTAAGGACAGTCTCTGTCTCCGCCTCCATATCCTGCATATATTTAACCCCCTTTTTAAAGTTTTGAACCATTTTCGGAGTAAGGGGGGCCTTGCGCTTCAAGTTGGCACGGGTTCTTCTGGAAATGCCACCTTTCGTGTCCTGGCTTTTATCTTCTGTATCTTTCAGATCAACCACCAGAGACCCCTGCTGGGCTTTGTCAAGATTTTCAATCATCGCATTAATAATTATAGCATTATATCTTGCTATATGGTTGTTTTGTTCTGCGATAATTCTGATGGTATTCCTTAAGCTCTCAGCATCGATATCAATGTTCTTGTTACTATGAACCGCTTCTTTCTTACCCATCTCAGCAATCTTAGCACCCATTTCCTCTATCTTACTTTTCAGGGCCCAGTTTTTATTTTTCAGCTCATTGATTTCAGAGAAGGTCCAATCCAAAAGTTTCGAATGGAACTCAGAATTGGTTTTAGCAAGGTAGAGATAATCAAGAGAGGGCTCTTTTCCAGTGTTAACAGGGGAATTATCAACAATGTGTATGTCCAGCAAAGGGTCAACACAACGCTCAGAGATGTTGGTATCAGCTTCCTCCAACTCAGAGGAATATTCGGTATAAGAAACAAGGCTTTTGGCCTAGGTAGTCTTGCCGACAGAGCTGATCATAGGAGGAGGATAGTCAGGCTCAGGCTCAACATGGATTTTACCCGATTCCCTAGAAGGGCCAGCATGCAAACTAGGGGCTTTTCTACTCAGGCTAGGGTTAGGCAAATACTCTGAGCCACTGGGCTCAGTATCATCACTCTCAGCATCTGGGTTGATTGCCAAAATAGCAGGAGTGGGCACATGAAGATGTTTAGCAATAAGCCTAATTAACCCAGTATGAAGGAAAGGGAATCTTTTGGGGTTTTTTTTATTGTCCTCCAAACTTTTCCTCAAAGAACAGAAAAGATAATAGGGGATAGAGACCCTTACCTTGTGATGGAAATGGTTGAGGAGAGCGAAGTGGTAACCATAGACTTTAGTAAAATGCTCGTCCACCATGACGTACTCCATGATGGCCCGAAGAACCTTTCTCCATATAGATTTTATGGAGTCAACATCAAAGTAACTATTAGCAATTTTGACCAAGCTTTGCTTTTCCTTGTCCCTTTTGGGAAATCTGATAACAACTTCATCAGAGAAAGCCTTGTCCCTAAAAAACTTCTTCCCATCAGTGGGTAATCCCGTAACTTTGGCAATAAGATTTTCATTTGGCTCCACATTCTTGCCAAACAGGGTCAAATTACCATCATGCCAATTTTTGGTGAAGAGATTCGTAGCCTCCTGATCAGAGCCATGAAGCTTCTCCAGGAAAGGAATAAGACCACCACTTTTAATCTTGTTCCAAACCTCGGCATTTTTCATGTGAGTTTCATAGCTGTCCGGCTCAGTTCACTTTCTGTCTCCTCCCATATCGGCCGACACAGTGAGGTAGGTCCAAACACAAGCCTTTCTAAAATTGGCCCTGCCAAGTCGTAGAACCCACAAAGCGTGTGAAGTTATCTTGCAAATTACTCCACTGGGCTCGGTCCCATATAATCTAATGATTGTGATGTGAGAGATCCAACCTGTCCTCATTAAAGGGATAACATGTTTCCTTACCATGTGATTTATCATAATTTAATAGGGCACATACATTAATATTTAGATCGCTATTATTTAGCCAAGTACACACTTCTTTGCTCTTAACTCCTTCATTAGCAAAAAAGTCCGCAACAACATTGGCTTCTCTATAGGCGTGTGATATTTTAACTTTTTCAAACTTGGCCAATTTAAATTTAGCTTCATCAATCCACGAGTTGATGGTCCACAAGGGTGGAGACTTGCCACGGAGGTAGTCAATTATGTTTTTGGAGTCTCCTTCAAGCCATAAATTTTTAATGTTAAGACTTTGGGCTAAATTTATGATATGGAAAGCACCAGCTGCCTCCGCCAGGTGATTAGTTTGAGAGCCAAGAGGAGAGGCAATTGCACCTATGAAGTTGCCATTGGAATCCCTTATAACTCCTCTACAGCCCGCCGCCCTCGGATTGCCTTTAGCTGCACCATCAAAGTTAGCTTTGATCCACCCGTTAGGCGGAAAAGTCCAGCAAACTCCCTCTCTGTCCTTTTTGGCCTTCATTGTAGAGCTAGACAAATTAGGATTTATGTTCCATTCCTTAGCAACAAAAAGATCATAGTTCGAATACTCTGCATTCAAGGTCTTCCTGTCCTTCTGGGCCACGATGCTGAAGTTTTCCTTCAGAGATCTGACAATTTTATCAAAGACATAATCCACAGAGGCTTCTTTGCCCCTACAAATTCTGTTGTTGCGTTCTTTCTAGAGGCCCCAAGCAATATGAGGGAAGGATAAATCCCAAAAATATCTAAGTAAAGGATTCCTTGTCGGAGCTTTCCATTAAACATAGTGTTACTAACAAAGGCTAAATCAATACCATTTAATAATTCAATGATTTCATGTTTCCATGAGAATATAATGCCCAAGTTCATTTGATATTATTTGTATTGTTTTATTGTGGTGTTAAAAAAAGATCTCTAGACAAAACATGCCTATAAGGCTAAGTACCACAACTATAATCTTTAAGAAAGATCAACATATATGGCCAAATATTACATTAATAAGTTCAAGGAAAAAATATGGCCTATAAGGCCAAGTATTATGGTTACAAAAATAAGACAACTTTGGCCTAAAGGTTAGGTACAATAATTTTAAGCTCTAGGAAAATCTAGTCTACAAGATCGAATATAACATATAAAGTTTAAACAATACACACAGATCTATATGGTCTCAGGGAAATATATATAATATTTAATATTCTCATAGAAATATTTAGTCTCATTAGTTAATTCAAAGAACTAAAGGTTCTTTAAAAGAAAAAGTACAAAGGTTGAACATACAAAGAACTTTATGGTCTTTTAAAAAAATGAATAGAAGTTGAACATACATATTGTAATATTAACACAAAATTGAACACCTGAAAGAGTATACTATAACACCTTCAATACATAAAATTTTAAGAATTCATAGTTCGATAGTTCTAGTCCCTTTCCAAATGTATACAAAGAAAAATAGGTCAAGGGTTAAGGAATTTAACAATAAAATTAAAAAAAATCCTTATAAAATTCTAAATCCATCATACATTCCTATGGAGGTTTGCAAAATAAATTATGTCAAAATTAGTCTCAAAATTTCCTAGATTAGTTACTTTTATTTGACTCAATATATATACATATATACATACATGCATATATCTACATAAATATATATATACATATACATATATGTACATATATACATACATACATATACCTACTTACATATATAGATACAAATACATATATATCTATATATAATTTATATACACATTTATACATCCATGATCTATTAGAAATTTTCTCCAATGAAATTAATTTATTTATCGAAATGCATATTCATATGTTTTAACATTATAGAACAAAGAATAGTTATATAATCTTCTAGAAATCAAAATATATCAAATTGAAAATATTTTTCATCAATTTAAGCAAGAAAAAAATAGGTTAAAACGACTTATCAAGGTAAAAATTTATAATTATATATGAGAATAAAGACATCATCTAATGAGTGTGTGCATAATTTATTTGCCATGGTGTGAATGTTATTCTTTTGGGTATGCTTCCCTCTTTTTAGTGATTCTCTCCCTCCTCACGTAGGAGGGGAAAACTAGTTTCCCGCATCCACCTCATTCAACCAAAAAGGTAGTTAATATGATAAATATAATATCAAATCATAACATAAAACATCCACTAACATTACAATGATAATATATTATCATTGAATTGGGATCATCTTAAGCTTGGAAAAGTTGGTCCTTCCTTGTGTATGTCCTTTGCAGAAAGGTTGGTGAAAATGACAACCATATTTTCTTTTATTGTGAATATGCTCAAGAGTTGTGGGGAAGATTTCAAAAATGGTGGAATATAGTTTGGGCTATTCCTCAAAATTTGGAAATGATTTGAGAGGATGTGATTTTAAGGTTAAAATCCACAAGCTTAGATTTTTTTGGGGTGTGTTTCCAACCTTCTTGGTTTGGAATGTTTGGATTGAGCGGAATAGGAGAATATTCTTAGATCAAGAGAGAGGAGTGGATCATTTATGGGACCAAGTAGAGTGCTCTCTTAATGATATTGGAGAGATAAGGATGAAAAATAGCTAGTAGGTGTGTATAGATGAGGATTGGCTTGACAATGTTTGGCCCAGATTCTGCTGGCTAGGCTAATTAGGTGTCTCGAGGCATAAGTGCTCCAAGGATCAGTATGTTAGATGGTTCCCTCTAGATCCTTGCTAGATCAAGTTGAATTTCGATGGTTCTACAAGGGGAAACCTTGGGGGATCTGGTGGTGGTTGTATTTTTAGGGATTGTAATGGTCAACCTTTGGGATACTACTCTCTAGAATTTGGTAAAGATAAATAATTTGACCAAGGCTAGGGCTCTATGGAAAGGACTTCTTTCTGCCAAGGATAAAGGCTGGAATCATCTTTGGGTGGAAGGTGACTCAAAGGTTATTATAGGTCTTTTGGAAAAGGATTCTTCTAGTATCTAGCGGTTGGAGAAGATAATGGTGGAAGTCAGTAGATTGATTAGTTTTCTTAGTTGTTTTGAAGCTACCCATATTTTGAGAGGGGGGAACCAAGTGGTAGATTGGGTTGCCAACCAAGGTGTGGATTTTGGTAGTAGTGTTGTTTATGGGGTGGAAGGGTTAAAGTATTCCTATCCTTTTCAAGTGGTTAGGTTGATTCAAAATGATATCAAAGAACAACCCCCTTACAAGGGGTAAGAAAAATAATCATAGTTGAATTTTAGCCTCCCCGAGGAGATTTTATGTGATGAGTCATTGAAAGGTTATTTAATATTTTATTTGGGTGGTGTGTGGATGTAGTTTTTGCTTCTCCTATGCCTTGAAAACCTTGTCATCATTTTCCACAACCCTATCTCATTGTATGTGGCTTTGGTGGGGTTTTCCTATGCTATGGTGGAGAATCACGTGTTGTTGCTAGATAGTTTTCTTGTTGCCTTGTTGGGTGTGGTGATGTGCCATCAAACTATGGGGTTATTTTTTGTCTTTTTGGGGCTATTGATGGCGGTTCATGCTTGGCCGGTTCTTCACTTGTGCCTATGTTTTGTTGTGGTGTAGTCTTTTTTGGTTCTTGTTGCCTTGTTGGGTGTGGTGATGTGCCATCAAACTATGGGGTTATTTTTTGTCTTTTTGGGGCTATTGATGGCGGTTCATGCTTGGCCGGTTCTTCACTTGTGCCTATGTTTTGTTGTGGTGTAGAGGTGGTCTTTTTTGGTTCTTTTGCTTAGTAGTCTCCTTTGATAATATGTATATATTTATGTCAGTGCTATTTAGCTCAATACTTTGGGATTTTACCTATTCTTGATGGATCCTTGGCCCCTTACCAGGGTTTATACAAAAAAAGGATAATATATTCACATTTATATATTGAAAATATATCTATTTGATATTTTCCTTTCCTTAATATTGTAGTGTATAAAATCGTACACCTTTACAATTTCACACTATGTTTGCATATCCTTAATTAATTGGACTTAATTAATCTTCTAATTGAATGAATTATGCATTCTAAAGCCTTATTATTCTGATTTTCCAATTTAAGGGAAACTTATATTAAACAATTGCCAACATTATTTTAAACACCTTGGAAATTGTGTGTCCGGGATTTAGGTCCTAGGACCCATTTAACCAAGCGTGAATGGTTCCCCTTTAATTTCTAAGACCCAATTTTTAATATGTTTTTGGTGGAATTATAATGATTCAAAATTAAGTTTTAAGTGTTGGATTTTGGAATCTAATTTTTGGGAAATTAGATAAACACCTACAAATACATAGTTATTCTATCAATTCAAAATTAACACACATATTTCAAACTTCATCTAGAGAACATTACCAGTGTAAACGCATAAAAAATACCCAAATGTAACATAATACTTTCTCATTGTATGTCTTTTCCACTTCCAAAGTTGCACCAAAATTTCCTACAAAAGAGAAACAACAAAAAATGAAACAAAAAATGAACATTTTTTTTGTTTGACATAGGATTGTGCCTGTATCTGGATGCTCTTGCATCAAACATGTTAGGTAGAAAGATTATTATCATAGGATCATAATGGTGGAGTTGACTTGCACTACTCTTCCAGGTTTCCATCAATTTATAGTGAACTCCTTCGCTGTCAAGTGCTCAAGATCAATATTTCTTCCACTTTTTCCAACATCATTCCAGAACACGCACCACCATCTTCCAACAACACCACATCTTCCTCCTTTTCCCCCTTGTGGACTCATTTCCACCAAAACCTAACCTCCTCCATGGGTTAAAATCCACCTTTGACTGACTACCTCCACAAAAAACACCTTGCAACATCTACCATTTCTACACATAACCATGTAACATCCACAAAATGATCTTGCTCTCTATCCATCTCTCCTTTTACTACCATATCTAAAAACAAAATAACATGACAAATATGATTTACGTTATCTTCATTCGTAGTTGAAACATCGAATTTCACCATGAAATCTTCTGCCTCCTCATCAGTTGTAGCCTTTTTCTCCTCTCTCTTCACTGCAAAAGTGAGCTTCGTCATCCACTCTTCCAAAATCACCAACAATTGTGCTAACAAATATTCTTCGCCATCAACTATGACCTCTCACTGCTCGCTTCATTATTTTTTACCTTTTCCTCAATGTATTCCTCATGGAATGTCTCCATTGAAACTTATTTGGTAGGGGATACATCCTCCTTTTTCCATCTTGGGTTTCTATCCTCACTCCACTTTACCACTTTCCTCTCACCTTTTCCATTATTCTTTTCCAGCTTCTTTATTCATGCCTCAATATTTCCTACTTCTTCATGAACTATTTTTCCCATATTTTAAATCATCTCATCCTCCACTTTCTCCCAATACTACTTCCAAGACAATATTTGCATGGGTCTCCTCATGACCCAACCCACATTTCTTGCTAGAATCTCACCTTAAGCAATATGCCATCACACTCAATTTGCAAAATAAATTCCTTCGTGGCTTCAAGCTCCCAACTGCTCAAGACTTCTCTACCTACAACTACCCTATCGAGCTCTCCACAATTGCTTCACACACATTCCCCTTGGTGTGAATTGGCTTATGGTTGGCGATCTATTTACACTTCCAATCATAGGTCCTAATGGATCCTCTCCACACTCAGGATTACCCGCTCTAATACCAATTGAAAAAGAGTGTTCTCCCATCTGTCAAACAAACATTCATGAAACACAAAATCACAAGCAATGCATTGCCCACTTCAACCAATCAAAGTAGTTTAATTTAAGAAAAAATATAATTTTATTTATTTAATTGAAAATTATAACAAATTGGCCTTTCATGGCCATACTCTTCTTGGAAATCCAGTCTTCTCCTTCTACCTTCACTCCACAAGTACTCTTTGGTTCACACAATGTGCTCTCTGACAAAATTTATTCATGCTACTCTGTCCAACCCTCAGACTTCAATCAAATATTCACTATCAATTTCTACTTTTCAACATTTATCTGTTCTCTTCTATGCAACCTCTTTACCCCTGTTTGGTTGCATATTCAAACATTTACAAATTTTTCTTCTACTCATCTATGGTCTTTTCTTCCAATACTTTGTATGTTATTGTAATTTAATTTTAATCGACCAAACTATATGGCTTGATTTGCATTCCAAAATTTCATTTCTTTTTAGATTTCACTCCTTCGTTGTAAAGAACGACTACTATAGGTTCTAATCTACCTACACCAAATTCTAATTATGGCTCAACAACTCAATCTTGTTTCTCTACACCATGAGTTCCTTCCTTACATGACCTTTCTCTCTTTAGGAACTATAGTTACATTTTAATTTTAAGTCTTCAGCCATATCACATGGTGTGACCAATTTGTGGGTCTCTTCTTCATTGCATCCCTTAACCAATATCTTTCATACTGCTATCTATATTCTCCCGTGCAACACTATTTATTGGTATGTTATGTTAGCCACAATGCCCCCCTCCCCAATTCCTCTTTTTAGTGCAACCTCTGCTATTTTTGTTCATTCATTAATTTTAAAGTATCTTCTTATGTTCCCTTTCATTTCCTCCTGAGGCATGAATTTTCTCCTACCAGGTATGACCTCTCCACTATGGTTTTGTTGCCTCTTCCCTTTCATCATTTTTTCTCCAATTTTGGTGTCATTAAATCTTCCAATTTAAAGTCTTTGACCCATGCCATAATGCAATATACATTTCAATTTTTGCCGCTTCATATTCCTTGTTACCTATTTTAAATCTACAATGGTGCTCAACGCCTTTTTATCTCCAAATTGCAATATACTATAGTGTCTAAAAAAGTATCCCTTTTCCACACTTAATTTGGGAATTATTAATATTTAAATGAGCCTAATGTTGCCTTAATTTAGTGTTGTAATATGTTTTTCATATTCACATTAAGATTAGGGCCCTTTTAAATTAAATACACTTAACTGTGCCTTATTTAGGGTGTTGTAAGGTGTACTCTACACTTTCACACTAATCTAGTACTTTATTAATTGATTGAGGTTATTTTTCCTTATTTGGCCCCATTAATTAATATCCAGGCCTAATTAAATGCAAAATTTGAGAGATAAAACTCAACATTCATAAATGCCATTACACAACACTCAACTTTTGAAGATGCGTGTCCTAGGTAGGTGACTTATGACTGATTATCCATAGGGCGAATGGGTACTCACTTAGTCCTACAACCCTGATTTTTCATAACATTTCATATTGTCCAATTTGTTCCCTAGGTAAGTGACCTAAGACCCATTCACCCTATGGCGAATGGATCCTCACTTAGACCTAGGACCCATCTTTGAATTTTTTTTTGGTGGTATTTTAATGATTTCAAATCTATATTTCAATGCTAGCTTGTAATATTTGAATTTTTAGAACTAATGTTAAGATATGTATAAATACAAGGCTTTTTCACTTAGTTTCACCTATAGATTTTCAAGTCTTCAAGAATTCTAGCATGTTTATGAGCAAGTGTGATAGAGTATTTCTAATGCATTAAAGGGAAGATTTGTAGAAGATTATTGCAAGAATCAATATTCTATTGTCATGTCAAAGATTTATTGCACCATGCATGTTGTTTGAGCTAATATGGTGATGTAGTGTTCAAGGTCTATCAACAATTTAATTTCATTGTTTCACATCAAGTTTCATGATCAAGATCTTCATTCATTGAGACCACTACATGCTAGATTGCAGATTTATCCAAGGTTTAAATAAGGTGTGGTGAGTTGTGACATTGCATTTGTTCACTCATCATTACTTTCATGCTTTTATTTATTACAAGGTTGAATTACCAAAATGGGGTTTGACCAAGGCAAAATCCTATTCCCTAAAAAAAACATTTTTCTCTCTTTGATGTTTGATTACAGGTTTTAGGTTGAAGATTATTTGAAGAGAAAAAATGAAGAAAGTTGCAAAGTTGTCAAAGTTGCAAGAAAATTTGTCAAGTCATAGAAACTGATCTATAGGTTTTATTTTTGGCTTTCCAATAGTGAACAACTAGAATCTGGGTGTGTAGATTGAAAAAAACAAAACTCAGAAATTCATTTTAAGGAGCCCTAGCTAGGACCCATTTTCCATAGGGAAAATGAGTCCTTAGTGAGGTATGAAAAAGCATCTTTGTTGATAGGTACACAAAATTTTATCCTTTCTAGTTATGTATTTTAATAGTTAGTTTTGTTAGTTCTTAGATCCATATTCTATAACACATATTTTGAATGAAAATAGAGAAATAGGTGCATGGCTATCAATCCATTTTTGATAACACCCCACCATATTTTTCTATGTTTCATTATGGTTAACCTCACCTTTTAAGAATTGTAATTATGTAATTTTGAATTACTCTTGCATCCTAGATTTAGATCTTGTATTCATTTGCATCTTTTTGCATTGAATTAGTTCTCATTTAGGGTGTCTAGTTTGCATTCAACTTTGCATTGCATCTAGGGTTTTTAGGATTACATTTTTAACATTATTCAAATCTAAAAAATACAAAAAGATCAATCATCTTGCATATCAATTACATCATATTAACTTGCATTTGAAAATTGGAAAAACAATTGCATATCAAATTAGGTGTTATAGGTTATCATTTTATCACATTTTACACTTACATTTCAACATTGCATTTACAAAAAATCAAACTGAAACTTACTATAAAAAACCAACATCTAAAAAGTAATGAAAATCACTTTAAAATCTATAAAAAAAGGTTTCAAAACCCTCATTTAGGACCCATTCTCCCTAGGGTGAATGAGTCCCTTATCAAGTCGTAATCTAATTTTCTTAGCATTAAAATATTAATTTCTGCATTTTTGTTTGCTACTTCTAGATTCATATTACTGTTTTTAGAGTTTCTATTTCATCAGTTTGATCATATTTAGCTTAATTTGATAAATTTAGTGCATTATGCGATTTCAAAATTGCATTTACAAGACTTCATTTTCAAGTTTTTGCATAGTTTAATAAGAAAATTACCTTGTTTTAATCTGAAAATTGCATTAACACATTGCATTCTAGGTCATTGCATTACCCTTTACACTCTTTCCATTTTAGGTTGGCATTGAGTTTGTGAAACTTTTATGAGATTTACAACTTAGTGTCCTATTAGAAATACTATTGTGAGATGTAGTTTGAGACCGATGTCATCCCGTGATACACCATTCACCGTGGATCTTGGGTTTCCTAACTCTTTTTCTAATAGTGTCGATAATCAACCCCTTATGGATCATAAAATGCATACCTCATTTCCAATGACTTCCTTACCTAAAATGAATGTGAATGATGTTAGCAATACCATCCCTAACTTGACTAGTTATACTCAATATTTGGGGTATACTCAAAGAAAAAGTGGAACTTGAATTCCGCCTTCTACAATACTCATTTCCATTCCTACATACACTAGTACTCAAGTTACCACAACCATTTAGCCTACTAGCAATGTCAACACTTCCTTAGGTATTTCCACATCATGAATCCTTCTAGATTTGTGCATTCAAATACTATATCTCCTCAACCATCCTCCCTCAAAAATTTACAATTCACTCGCCCTCCACATACATACACTAGTCCACCTTATTTCCCTCCATATTACAATACCATCAATGATGTCATCATTAACACACTTTTGTAAAATATGTCAACCCTTCAAGAAAAAATTTCCACCCTAAATGAAAACAACAATGGTCAACCTTCAGAATACATCAAAACCAACATGTTATCCTTGGAGATATTGAGAACACAAATTCCACAAGGTATATAAGTTCCTAGATCTGAGAAAAATGGTGGAAAAGAAGATCTTTAGCCATGTTTCCGCTTATACAACCCTATGTAGTGATTTCATCTTTGAAGATAAGCTCTTGGCTAAACTCTTCCCTATATCCTTGAAGGATTCTACTTTAGAGTGGGTTTTCTCCTTACTGAATAATTGAATTGGTTCATTCAATGAGCTTATTGATGCCTTTTACAGTCACTTCCACATTCACATGGGTCCCAAGATGACCCTATCTGATTTAATGACATGTAAACAAAAGGATGATGAAAATGTTACAAATGTCATAGCACACTATCAAATGCTTTATTCACAAATGATCATTAAGATTCTTGATGTTGATCTTCAATGAATGCTTATTGCTAATTTACAAAATACAATCCAAACTAAACTCGAGATGTTGAAATTCCCATCCTTCACATAGTTATGTATAGCCCTTCATGATTATCAGAATTTAGTTTATAGTCATAATGTGAAAAATCCCCATAGTCATCTTGAAAAGTTTGAATTCGTACCTCAACATAGTTACCAACATTAAAAGAAAAATAATAGGGGATTTTTACAACTTAATTCCCCTCAACCAAGTCAACAATTTGATAACCAAGTGGATGCCATAAAGACAAAAAATCCATTTTCCTCTAAGGGTAGGAATAGAAAATTTACCCCTTTACCTGACACCCTTCATAATATCATGTTGCAACTCCTAGAAAAGAATATTCTTTCCTTACCTCCTGTAAGAGATCCTGATCCTAATAAAAAACTACCATCAAACTATAGATCAAATGCTTATTTCCATTACCACCAAAAAAATTTACATGATACGAAAGATTGTAAGCATCTTAAACATCTTGTGCAAGACCTTATTTATTCTAATCATCTTGTAATTGGAAGCGTGAATGATCAAGGTAATAATTTTTGTAGCTCCTCCTAACCAAAACTTACAAATCTTTACAAATCCCATGCTGAAATATACTATTTCATTTTTCAAAGCTAGTGAAACAAAGAATGATGTGATGAATGCTGACATTGATGATGAAAACACAAAAGATGACAATCAGGAAGAAATGATTAGAATGGTGTCGTTTATTGAAGCTAAACCTTGTATAGAACAAACCAAAATTTACCTTGATATTTCTTTCTCACAAAATTAAATAATAAAAAATGCACTTGATGTTCCTCTTTACATAGCTAGAAGAATCAATGACAAGCATACTAATGGGATATTAATTGATCTCATCTATGTAGAGAATGTGATTACTGAAGAATTCATATTTGTGCATGAACTATATCAAGATACATATGACAAACTGAAAGCATGGATTAAAACACATAATGCTTTTTTTGTCCTATGATTGGCTTGATAAAACTCCCCCTAAAAGTTGGACTAAAAACATTAAATGTCTCATTCAACATCATTTGGCCATCAAACCAATTTTGCGTGAAGTTAGGCTATCATTGGCTTCACTACATGAATGCCATCCAATCAGTTGTGCATAAATGTTTCAAGTTTCCCTTTGGCAATGAGATCTTTACTCTACGTTGTAGTGGCTTTAATCCCATGTCTTCTTGTGGGAAATTTTCATTGGATTTCCTTTGGCCCAAGCCTATTGAACCTATTAGACCTTGTGAGGACTAATTTTTGAAAGTATATCAAAATTTTAAGGTGAAACAAATAGAAAAATTATCTCTTATAAATATGCCTCAACCCATGATTGAGATACCTATGCTTAACAAACTAATGATTGAACAAAAAACCCTCCCAAATATCCAAGAGAAACCTATGAAAAATCATCCTACCATTTCCTACAAGAGACCATGAGACAATAAAAGCAATCCCGTTGTGCCTCCTAAAGTCAAACAGGTTTATAAAGCTAAAAAGAAAGTTGTTGAACAACCTCCTATGGTTCCTTCTATTCCTCCCCTAAGGGAAGGAAAGAAAGGTATGGTTGAGAAACCAAGTCCTACACAATCAAAAATTTACAACAGATTGAAATGAAATCAAAATTTTGGAGAGTGTATGCATAGACATCATGATATTGCTCGTATGCTACAAAATAAAGAAGAAAAGAGCAACATAGAAAATCAAAATCTGAACTTTCCTGAAGTAACGCATTATGACTCTTTACCCTCTCCATAACATAAAAATGAACATTCTATGGACATTATCATTCAACTTCCTATTGTGATTAATCTAGATGATGAAATTGATATTGCAAAGATTGATAAAAAAGTACATAATGAGTTGAATTCATTGTTCTCTTTGTCCACAGACTTAAACAGTGATGAGAGTGTTGAACTTGGTGTGTGTCCTAGTTTGGTACTTGTTTTTGTCACTTTTGCTAGTTTTTCACCTTCCTATACACCAAGATTGCGATGTGAACGACCTACTATAGGTTGACTCGCATGTTACTTACTAGTCTTTTTCTTTGTTTCTTTTTCCTATTTCTTTATGTGATTGCATGTGTGTAATGTGATCCCCTATGTTGTTTTGTTTTATTTGTCTATCTCTCTTTTTGTGCATTCCTCTATATGTGTCTAAATTCTTCTCTATGTCGTAAACATTTTACCTTTTTCACTTGTCTTGCATTTTCCTTTTGGGGATGATGCAAGGCATCGAGATATTTAGGTCTTTTCCATTTTGGCCTGAAAGGATTTTTTTATTTTTTCACTCTCTTTATGTCATTCATCTAGTTCTTTGAGTATTTGGGGAATGATGACATTTCTGAGCTCTCTAAAAATATTGTGGCAAAGATATACTAACCTTGAATCTATAGATCCCTTATGTATTTTTGGTGCAACCCCTCCCTCCTTTTTCATGACATAGCTTTATTTCAGAAACATATAACTTGGCATAGGGCTTTGTGAGGAAGCTCTCATGTCTTAGGAGTAAACATTCGCTACTTTAACACAATTTCTCACAAAAATGGTGCGATTTTCTTTTTTTTCTTGTGATGTATGCTTTTCTTGGTGGTATCATTGGGTTTGATGTCCTTCAAGAGTGTGATATTTCTTAGCGTATGAATTTCCTCTTAGTGGTGATGTAATGCACTACATTCCCTAAGTTTTGAAAATTTTACTCTTGACTTGTCCTCTCTTATGGACATTAGGTGCGATGATCCCTAAGAAGAAGACCTTACATGAACTAAGTGAAATCACTTTGAATAAAAACCTATATATAATGTTCATAAGTGTTTATTTTATCTTGTTGACCTTATGAAGCTCAAACCCTAAATAAAAGGCCACCTAGCATAACACACCTTGCTTTCCCGTGGAGCCTTGCATTGTGTTGCCTTATTGAAGTTGTCAGGAGGATAGCTTTGATATGGTATTGGAGCCTAATATGATTCTCTAATTTTCCACCCTCTTTTATCTTTTTTTAATTTTGTGGTGCCTTATTAAAGTTATCAAAGGGATAGCTTTGGTATGGTTAGTATGATGAGAAGCTAACATAGAGGCATGAATTTCTAATTTTACAATGAAAATTTGACACAAATGCATGTATTTCTCACTAAGCTACTCTATTGGAAGACTCACCTAGTGGACAACATAAAGTTTCGCTACCTCAAAGTGAGCACAAACCAATAGCTTAGATGTGCTCCACATCATGTTGTACAATCTAGGATTTATCTTCTTGGTCTTTGGTGTTATATGATTGTGTATCTTTGTCATTAATACATCCATAAGTTTCTTGATGTCTAATTTAGTGTGAGTTTGACATGGGGTCATACTCTCACTGAAGTGGGGGAAAAATATAGAGTTGAAAAAAGTATCCCTTTTCCACACTTAATTTGGGAATAATTATTATTAAAATGAGCCTAATTTTTCCTTAATTTAGTGTTGTAATATGTTTTTCATATTCAAATTAAGTTTAGGGCACTTTTAAATTCAATGGACTTAATTGTACCTTATTTAAGGTGTTGTAAGGTGTATCTTTACAATTTCACACTAACCTAGGGATTTATTAATTGATTGAGGTTAATTATCCTTAATTGGCCCCTTTAATTAATATCCAAGCCTAATTAAATGCAAATTCTGAGAGATAAAACTTGACATTCATAAATTCCATTACCCAACACTCAACTTTGGAAGATGTGTGTCCTAGGTAGGTATTTTCTAATGCAGGGATTTTCTGATGTAGGGATTTTCTAAAGCATGTTGTAGGTAAGTGACCTAGGACCCATTCACCCTATGGAGAATGGGTCCTCACTTAGACCTAGGATCCCTCTTTGAAATATGTTTTTGTTGGTATTTTAATGATTTCAAATCCATAGCTCATTGTCAGCTTGTGATATTTGAATTTTGGGAATTAGTGTTAGGATATGTATATAAATACAAGATTATTTCACTTAGTGTCACCTAGCAATTTCAAGTCTTCAAGCATTCTAGCAAGTTTATGAGCAAGTGTGATCAAGAGTATTTATAAGGAATTCAAGGGCATATTTGTAGAATATTATTGCAACAATCAAGATTTCATAATAATATCAAGGATGTATTGCATTATGTATGGTGTTTGAGCTAATATGGTGATGTACTGTTCAAGATCTATCAAGAATTCAAAGGTATTGTTTCGTATCAAGTTTCATGATCAAGATCTACATTCATTGAAGCCACTTCATGCTAGATTAAAATTTATCCAAGTTTCAAATAAGGTATGGTGAGTTGTCACATTATATTTGTTTATTCATCATTCCTTTCATGCTATTATTCATTGCAAGGTTTAATTACCAAAATAGGATTTAACCAAGGTAAACCCCTATTCCCTAAAAAACAATTTTTTTCTCTCTTTGATGTGTGATTGTAGGTTTTAGGTTGAAGATTATTTGAAGATAAAAATTGAAGAAAGTTGCAAATTTGTCAAAATTACAAGAAAAGATTTCAAATCATAGAAATCGATTTATAGGTTATATTTTTGGCTTTCTAATAGTGAACAACTAGAATATGGGAGTGCAGACTAAGTACAACAAAACTTAGAAATTAATTTTTAGGAGCCATAGCCAAGACCCATCCCCCATAGGGTGAATGAGTTATTAGTGAGGTCTAAAAAAGAATCTTTGGTGATAGGTACACAATATTTTACCCTTTCTAGATCTATATTTTAATAGTTAGTTTTGTTAGTTTTCAGGTATGTCTTCTATAACACATATTTTGAATCAAAATAGAAAAATAGGTGCATGGTTATCAATCAATTTTTGATAACCCCCACAATATTTTCGTATGTTTCATATAAATTTAAATAAAATGATGCACCTCGGTTTCTAGCCAAGACCTCTTACCTTCCCAATTAGAATTTGTCTTCTTTTAAATCTGCCAATGCTTTCCAAATTATGCAATGTAAGTTGTCATATCTTGTAACACATGGGGCATCACCTCTTTCAATTTTAAACAAAGATTGTATCAATCAAATGCTTCGATGGATTTTTCATCTGGAGAACATTATAAGTGTCAATGCATAAAAAAGACCCAAATACAATGCAATACTTTCTCATTCAATGTCTTTTACAATTCAAAATTTGTACCAAAATTAAAAAATAAAATGAACATCATCTTTTTTTTAGTTGATACAGGATCACGCCTATACCAAGATTCTCCTGCATCAGGTCCCTAGAAAAAAAGATTTATCTTTGGTAAATAAGTTTTGATAGTTGAGACTTTTGGTTTGCTAGGAAGCTACATCCATCAAAGTTTTTCCATTGTGCATTTGAGAGAAGCTTATCTTCCATCTTAACGTAGTATTTTACTTTTACTCCCCAATGATGTTTTATGTATATTCTTGCTTCTTCTAATTATTCAATTTTGGACAATGGTGAGAAGCCATTTCAAGAATCTTCCCAGAACATTTCTTGTCCTTAATTACTTATATGTAGCACCCTTTCAATTTTATTATGTTTTCAGTCAGTTATTTTACTTATATAGACTATGATAATATGATGTTATTTGATCATTGACATTGGAGCGATGATGGTACACTATGTTGGTTCTTTTATTTTCCCCAGCTAGGCTTCATAATTCTCTAAGAGGTAGCCAATATCTATATTCAAAAGTCACAAAGGCTAGTGGACAACTAATAGGAAAAGATTCTCAGGGCTTTACCCCTACTCCTTAGGCTCTGTGAGACCAAGGTGTTCCTATTTGTGTTCATATTATACTTCCTTCGTCAAGAAAACTTCAATACAAAGATGCATTCCTATTACCGCACAAACATACAAGGTTTATCAAAGGTTTGGCTGACGTTCACATAAATGACCATATATTTTCTTAGGAATATAAGTGTTAAGTGAGATTTGCATCTCAAAACTTATTGTATTTGAATTATTTAATGTTCTGACCTTGAATCCACATGTAGGTGCTTCCTAATTTTAACTACATAAAAGAATTTGAAAAAGAACTAGCCAATGCCTCATCAAATTGGGTAGGAGTCATACGTAAAACATTCGGTCATACATAAATTAAACCCTGACATTAGTAGACAATTATTAAAATGCATTACATCATGAAATTTCACAGTATTTGAAAAAAATCACTCCTTACTAGATCCTTAGCACATTATCATGGACCTACAATCCATTCTCAAGCATTTGATCAACTCATTATGTTAAACCAAGAAAGAGGATCATACATTCAACTGAATTATTGAAGAAAAATGAAAGAACCATTGATAATCTCATTCATAATCTACCATAACACACATAGGAGAGAAATTTCCTTAAATTTTTTTAGATTTGTTTCAATATTAGTAATTACATATAACATATTAAGACTGTCACATATACAATTCTTACCCAAGACGACTAACTAGCTAGCTTATCCCAAACCCTGCATTATGCACTTTTAGTATATCGCACCTATACATTTAGGTCTCAAAAAAATCTGACCTCTGAAATGAGCCTTGAAATATCCTTTATAGAACAAGAGAGAAACAAGCTTCGGGCTCATTCCATTACAATTTAGTAGAATTTCGTTTCAAAAACAAAATGTTATTTCATTTCACAATTCCCATATTGATGGATATAATCATTTGGTAAACAGGGAATCAAAAATATTTATGACCCTTGTAACAAGTCAGTCAAAGAAAAACACCACCAAGGGCTTTGTCATATTCTTCCACGTCAGACCAAAAGAAGACAACACCAACATCAATAAAAAATTGTAGTACCTAGAAGACGACACCATTAACAAGCACCTGGAACAACCCCACGACCACGATACAAGTGACCGCTCCATGTCCTCACCTCAGTGAGAATTGGGAGCACTACCTTATCCTCATTAGTACCAGCACCAAAACCATCAACAACACATGGTGCCACCACGACAATAGGATACACCGCGAGGACCTCTTCTTCCACACCGACCAATCTAGTTAAGGCCGTGAGGTAGCTGCGATAATCCAAGTCAGTGTCAGAACTTTCGCTATGAGATCAACCAGTGATCTCAATGGGTGACTCATACTACCTAAACTTTGGCTCGGCCATTGATTCTTCACCACACTTGACATACCTCTTTTATTTTCCATAGCCCATCACCTCCGCCTATGTAACTTGGACTTTGAGCCGAGGAATGCTCTTATCAAGAGAAGAGAGGGACCATGTACCTTCTTCATTGGCTACAAGAGCACCAAGCATGGTGCTCTATTCACTTGGACTCACCTCTTATTGAGATTTTCTCGCACTCATCCTCACACTCCTATGTAATGGCGAACCAGAAGCAATTGATTTGCTCATTGTACACACATACCCAAAGCTTCACAAGAACAACAACCACTCAATCCAGTAGCACAAATGAATTCATATTCAAAATTTCAATGATGCAAATGTACAATTAGCAAGCATTTATCAAGAAAACCGGTGCAGTAACCATTAATGTTCCAATTGTAGTATGAGTGAGCGGGCGATTATTGGCTAACGTCAATTTCACCATTGTTAGTTTCCAAGTTTATGGAAACTGACATACAATCCATCACGATTTCCAAGAGAAAACCGCTCATACACATGGAAATCAAGATGATATCCATCGAAAAGCTTCATTCATTATTATTATTATGTGTAATTTGTAGAGCTCAAGCGGCCATCACATGGCTGATTCCATGTTTTGAAATTGGGTCATTGATGCAAAATGGAGCTGGCATGTTGAACAACTCAAATTGAGTGAAGCATAGTTGAAAATCCCATGTCACCACATGGAAGGCCCATTGGCCAATAACACACTTCCCAGTCAGTAGACATGCTCATCGATTGTGGGCCCAAACCAACTACCCTATACTGCCAGGCAAAACCACATGTCACCAATCCGTACACCCCACAACATTTTTAGAAAAATTATTTTAATCATTCACGGTTGGCGAGGAACGACCACAATTAATCCTCATCAACCCTCATTATCATATGACAACTGTCGATTTGATAGCCTTTATGCATACCGCTGGAAAATTAAGACTGGGCCCTATCATCGTACATGACAAGTGGCAACATATCGCACACCTTTCAATACTTCGATTATGTCATCAGATAACCCTACGAGGTCAGCGAGGAACGGTCGAGATTAAGACCCTCAATCCGACGGTCCACAATTTTGCACATGCAATAATTTTATTTATATCAAAGGGACCGACTAGGCATATGAGGGGGTGACTCTTAAGGTATAAATTTTAGACCTGAGTTTAAAAATTGGAAATGTCCCAACCCAACATTAGGTGAAATTATATTAAGTTTAATACAAAAATGTTAGAGTAAAGGTTTTAACTTAATTATGTTGATTAAGTTACCTTTATTCCCTTCTTAAGATTTCACTTTAGTTTGCATAAAGTGACATTTAATAATTATATTAATTATTAAATGTTTTCCTATTAGGGTTTCTATTAGGGTTTGCATGATCTCCTTTTATAAGGATTGATCCCATTGTATATTTCAACACATTGAATTCCTTTTTGTTCTGATAAGATAATTTCTCCATTTTTTAGAGCTTCAAACCCTTGTTTGTTTTCTCCATCCATTCTCTTCCTTATGACAGGTATCCATTTGCATGTAGGTGATCTTGGAGTCTGAAGTTGGTTTTGACAACTTCTACATGGTATCAGAGCTTTCCTGCTGCATGCCTATTCTTGTTTGAAGAATTTGGAGCTATTTGGAGCTACAAGGTTGGATCAGGCATTCATAGTTTTGGGGTTTGCATTTTTTGATCCAGGGATTCACTTGCAATTTCAAAGCATTTTGAGCCCAAACAGACATCGCCATTGCGTCCGCAACGGTCCAAAACCCCTAAATCGACTGTTCATTCATCCATTTTGGACAAAGTTGATTTGAGGGGCAAAATTTTTTTACCCGTAGGGCCGTCCGTACCGCCATCCCCCTGCTTGGTAAAATTTTTTATTCGGAATTTATTTTTCTGCATCATTTTTTTCGGAATTATTTTTTTCGTCAAAAAATTTTTTTTTTTCTGCAAAAATTTCAGTTTTTTTTGTATGTTTTATTTAAAAAAAAAAAAAATAAAAAATAAAAATACGCAGTTGGGGCTTGCCGATTTGGGTGGTACCCGCAGGTACCTGCGTACGTAGGCTTGCAGGCCCTCTGTCCTGCTGGTTGGCGTACTGCCAACCGCTGGCAGCCTTACTACCGATCGACGGTCTGACAGTACCGCCGACGGTGGTATAGCCGCCCCTCTTCATTTTTTTTAGTTATTTTTTCAAATAAAAAAAACAATGTTTTTTATGATTTTTTTTTTAAAAATCAAAAGGTTTTTTTTATTTGTTTTTTTATTATTAAAAAAACATTTTTTTGTGTAATAGGCTCAATCGCGCTTTTGCGGTGACGACCATTTGGCCGTCCAATTTAAGCCTACATTTTTGCTGCGACGGCCGTATGACTGTCAAATTTAATCCCGTACTGGCTTTTTTCCCCTTTGGAGCTATTTTTTTCCAGAGGTCATAACTTGGGCATACGATATCATTTTTTGGCAAACAAGATATTGTCGGAAAGCTGGTTCTGTCAAATTTCCAGTGGTGTGGGTTTCATCATTTCATTTTTCTGTTGGTATATTTTACAACCAGTTGAAGTCAAAGGAGCTTCTTTCAGTCCCGAGCTCATAAGTTTTGATTTGTTTCTTTGTTTTTCACGATCTCAGCGGAGTTGGAACCATATTTTAGAGCTCTTCAGTTCCATCCATGCAATATTTCCAGATTTCCCTCCAGGTATATTTTATTTAGTTTTTTGTGTTTTCACACTCTAGTGAATTACCTAGACATATTTGTTATTGAGAATTTTTCGTTTGCATGGGATGCTTTTTTTTTGGCTATTCTTCATGTATTTCCAGTGTTTTGTCCTTTTTGGGCATTTTGAGCATCATTTGTAAGCAATATTTTATGTAAACACACTGAGATAAAGTGCCACACTATTGTACATGTATTTTTGGGGATTTTGCACATAAGGTTGTACCATATTTTGTACTCGCACTATTTTATAAAGTGCCATGGGGGGTTGTGTAGTTCCTTTGTTTTTCCATCACACCTTTGTCCGGTGAGTGTCCCTCCACAAGGACAGTGGATCCATATGATTCCAGCCTCATGCATGTGTGCTTTGTTTTGCACACCACTTTTTCAGTTGTAGGTTCTTTCTTGCACAGTTTTAGATGTTGTTTCTTCTCCTTCATGCACTACAGGGTGTTTCACACCATTTCAGTGGATCTGTCAAGCTCTCCTAGTTTAACATTATGGGGGGGTGTCATACTGTTCATTCTAATGCTTCCTTGGCTTCATCTTGGAAGGAATCTTCCATTCTTAGTTGATCAGTGTTTTTCAAACTATTGGTACTTGTGCCATCTGTATCTTCATTCTAGGTGTTTGCCTTTGTTTTCCATCTGATTCGAGTAGTGTCATTTGGGGCACTCATGCAAATTGTTGTATTCTTGATCCTGATCATCTTATCTTTAGAGGAGGTTCTTCAACACCATAGCAATCATCTTTCGACAATTGTTTGTAGCTTCTTCTGCTTCAGTGATGTTCTTCATGGCTTTCAACATCTCTTTTTGGAGTAGAGTTTTTCCCATGAGGTTTTCTCTATTTCTCCTCTTTACAGAGATTTGGTTGTATTTGGGTACCTGATTTGGCCTAGTTGCCGGGACCCATGTTTTCCTTCTTGCATTGTAGTTACCTTTGCTTTTTTTCATATGTTTGTAGCTACACTTTTGCTCATCTTAAGGGGGGGTGTTAGAGTAAAGGTTTTAACTTAATTATGTTGATTAAGTTACCTTTATTCCCTTCTTAAGATTTAACTTTAGTTTGCATAAAGTGACATTTAATAATTATATTAATTATTAAATGTTTTCTTATTAGGGTTTCTATTAGGGTTTGCATGATCTCTTTTTATAAGGATTGATCACATTGTATATTTCAACACATTGAATTCCTTTTTGTTCTGATAAGATAATTTCTCCATTTTTCAGAGCTTCAAACCCTTTTTTGTTTTCTCCATCTATTCTCTTCCTTGTGATAGGTATCCATTTGCATGGAGGTGATCTTGGAGTCTGAAGTTGGTTTTGACAACTTCTACAAAAAAGACCGACAAACTCAAGTAAAGTGGCTGGTAAATGCATGACCAAAAGGGTTCAGTTGATGACTTAAATGACCGACAACCCAAAGTAACAGGTCAACATCAAAACATAACACAAGATTTTATTAGGTAAGAAAATTTTAAAGAAGGGAAATAAAACCCTAAACCCTAATATTTGACCCCTAGGCATAAGGATAAAAACCAGACAGGCCATAGAACCAGCCAAAATTTTATGAAAAATTTAAAAGTTCTATCGGTGGCTCCAGCTCTGAGACACATACCCTTGGTAGGTATGGTGATAATCTAGACCTCTAGGGAGAAGACTAGACATTGAGTCAATTAGGGTGTCCTAAAAACTGCTCCAAGATGCTACATTATACTCATGTTCAAACCCCACTTGGTGGCCCTAGGCCCCCAAACAAAGAAAAAATAGAATTTACCTCTGTAAAAAAAAAGTTCTTTATTTTCTGAAGTAAACTAAGTTTGTAATTATTGCCCTTAATTTCCCACAAACCAATTAGGTTACCAATATGCCCCACTATATTAGTGTGCTTTCCAATGTCACAACCCATTCTATCAATCTACAATCTACATTTAGATACTAACTGCAATTCATAATCATGATGACATTTTTCCTTGGCAAGTTTCCCTTTGAATTGAGCCAAGAGATAGAAATCTTCACAATCCATTTGACATTTGACATTCAAATCAGTTTTCACCTTAAGTTGAAAACTCTCATACATAACTTGTTGTGTGTCATGCAAATCCCCCTCAAAAATGTTAAAAACAAAAGATGTATATTCTGGTACATCTTCATATTGATTATTATGACACAAGCATAGTTGTTGACATTTGTGTTCAAGTATACCAGAACACATCTTGATATCATAGGGATGGGAATCATATGCAATAGCTACATCCAGGGAATGAGTAAATGCACTCATCTCAGGCTTGAGAGCATAATCTGATTCATTCTCCTCATCATCTTTCAACTCAATGCAAAATACCTCAAGAATAGGCTGACACAAGTCAACATCAACAAGAATAGAAGAGAAACACTCCGATGCACTGGTAGCCTCATGTGCAATATCAATTTATATATGTGTTAACCCAAAAGTGAAAAATTCAGTGCAAGCTAAAAAAATTTCACCAACAATAAAATTGAAATTTCCTTTCTCTATCACATAAAGGTTTGTCTTAAGGGATGAAAAAATGTCAATGTTTACATAAGGAGCATCAAATAGGAAGCAATTTTTCTTTAATGCATATTCACCAGCATGAGATTCACCATTATTCTTATTTCTCGGTTGCTCTATACATGGATCAAGAGTCTTTGCAGCATCAACACAAACTGAAATCCCATCAAATTGTTTTGCACTAGCTATGGGTGATGATGTTGATCCTAGATCCATCTGATTGTTACAATGCATAACTTGATCCTTCATAAATGAATTCCTTCCTTCATCAATGTACACCTCATCGTTCTTTTCATATACAACATTATTCTCTGGATCGACATACTGATAACACACATATTTATCTTCAACCATTGTGTTACTCACACAATGAACATGCTCCCTTGATAGAAAACCTAAATTACATTCCAAGTTTTCATCATATAAAATTGGATCATTCTCTTGTGGACAAGTGATTTCATGAGCTTTCATGTCATTGCAATCTTCATGTGAGAAAGTATCTCAATATCATCCTTATGTGAGCATTCATAATCATTAGAAAAGAAATCAGTTTGGCTGTCTTCTGCATCCTCATCACAAGAAGACTTATCACTCCATAATCCATGCTTAGATTCCTCGGAGTAAGTTCTTGAACTTCTATCTTCAATGTCTCAATCACTAATTTGTGGTGAGAGGGCATCAAAAATTGCAAATTATTTTCACTAACCAAAACCTGATATGGAATGATGTCTTGCATCTCTTTCATTTCTTCATCATTTAAGATATTGCAAGAAAATTTTTCATGCATATCTATTTTTCCCTCATACCATGTATCTTCCTTTTCATCACTACTGAAAGGATCTGCACATGCACTCATTGTGAGCTGATTAGAATTAATATCCTCATTCATACAACATATATTTTCATTTTCTGATATATTCTTCACTTATTTGCATTGTTGTCTAATTTTCATCAAGAGGATAGTCGTTGTCTCCATTTTGAGGATCCATATTTCGTGTCTAACCACACTTGGCTGATTCTACAATCTTTATCTAATCAGGAACTTGGTCAAAACTGTGGGGATTCAACTCTTCTGGCAAAGTACTCATCCCAGGTTCATAAATATCACAAAACAAATCAATGCACACAGAATCATCAGGTCTGAAATCTTTGGGGACTTCTATCAAAACATAAAAAAATCTCAAAAATAATTTAAATGGCGATTCTCCTTCATGTCTTTTCATTTCATACAATTCTTGCATCTAAGAGTTTTGATCATCACTCAAAATTTTTTGATGTTCAACTTGGAATTCACTATGATCTTCATACTGTGATGATGGAGAGATCACAACAACCAAAGCATTGTCATCTTGGCAATCAATTCCACTATCTGATCCTTGAATTCCATTTGCATGAGATGTGTTAGGATGACCAACACTCACAACCCTTTCTCCTTTCATCATTGAATATCTCAAGTTGTTCTTAATGTCCATAGCAATCTGATATGCTTGGTGCAAAGTTGTGGGCTCTTTCTCTCTTAATAAGAAACTCATGTTCTTGTCAAATGTTCCAAGATACACAACCAAACACCCAACCTCATTTGGCCTTATATCTTCTGGGATTTCCCTGATTGCTTTTGTAAATCGAAGATTAAAATCAAGGACCAATTCATCTCCTCTTATGTGGATTTCCATAAAATTTCTCCTCACCACATTTGGATTTACCCTTTCACCAAACTGCTCAACAAAGGCTGTCATAACTGATTCCATGAAGGAACATAACATGTTGGTAAATATGAGAACCAATCCCTGACATCGTCTTTCAAGGATTGAACAAAGAGCTTCATGACAACGTCCTCGTGATTCACCTCATAATCCCCCATCACATCTACGAAGGTTTGTAGATGTTTAGAGGATGATTCTCAATTTTTCCTTGTGAATTTGGGCAAATACTTCCTAACATTCGTAGGAATCAAATTAGGGAAACCCTTAATACCACTGAAAATCAATGGCATATACCTTTTAATAATAAAATCCCTTTGAGCGTTTGGCAAAACCTATTTTCCTTGCATAATTTTACTTGATGTTTCACAAGGAAACCCTCTTATATCCATATTCAATCATCATCAATCTTAATATGGTTGTCAATTGCATTTACCAATTCAACATAGATTGAATATTTATGCCTTAAAAATTTCTTAGAGGTGTAATTCAAAATGAACATACTTCTCAAATCATTACAAACATTACATGTTACATATCAGAAGTATGAAAAGAAATACCATTGTTCCCTTTCTTAATGAAAATTAATCTAATAGGGAACCATTTATCATATCAATCCATTAACATTTCTCATAAACAAAATAATGCTCTCTTTAGCTTTATGAGAATACTTGGAAACTTAGCAGCATTTGTTAACCTTTTCTTCTAACTAGAAATCTTGCAGATCTGGAAATCTTCCTTGTAATTCAACTGGTTCTTTAGATAGAGTCACCGCCTCCTTAATAGAGGACTGAATTTCAAAATAGTATGAATTTTTTTCAAGAGTAGATCTCATTTTGGGTCTTCTTCCACAACAGAGTCACATTCAAATTTTTTGTGATCATGCTGCTACCAATCCTTTCTAGCTCCAAAAACTTCCAACATCTAAACTTAAAGTTTAGATTATCCAAATACTTGACTCTGTGATACTATCATCTGCGCTTGAGATTCCTTTCTCTTTAAATTTATCAGAAGTTCTCCCCAGTAGAGTTGCCATTTTGTTGGTTCTTTTATTTTCCCTAGCTAGGCTTCATAATTCTCTAAGAGGTAGCCAATCTCTATATTCAAAAATCACAAAGGCTAGTGGCCAACTGACAGGAAAATATTCTCAAGGCTTTACCCCTACTCTTTAGGCTCTATGAGACCAAGGAGGGTGTTCCTATTTGTGTTCATATTATACTTCCTTCCTTAAGAACACTTCAATACATAGATACATTCCTATTACTGCATAGACATACAAGATTTATCAAAGGTTTGGATGACCTTCTCATAAATGACAATATATTTTCTTAGGAATACAAGTGTTAATTGAGATTTGCATCTCAAAACTTATTGTATTTGAATTATTTAATGTTCTGACCTTGAATCCACATGTAGGTGCTTCTTGATTTTAACTACATGAAAGAATTTGAAAAAGAACTAGCCAATGCCTCATCAAATTGGGTGGGCAGGAGTCATACATAAAACATTTTGTCATACATAAATTCAACCCTGACATTAGTGGACAATTCTCACAATGCATTACTTAATGAAACTTTACAGTATTTAAAAAACATCACTCCTTACTAGATCCTTAGCACATTAGCACGGACCTACAATCCATTCTCAAGCATTTGATCAACTCATTAAGTTAAAGGAAGAAAGAGGATCATACATTCAATTGAATTATTGAAGAAAAATGAAAGAACCATTGATAATCTCATTCATAATCTGCCATAACACACATAGGAGAGAAATTTCCTTAATTTTTTTTAGATTTGTTTCAATATTAGTAATTACATATAACATATTAAGACTATCACATATACAATTCTTACCCAAGATGACTAACTAGCTAGCTTATCCCAAACCCTGCATTATGCACTTTTAGTATATCTCACTTATACATTTAGGACTCAAAAAAATCCAACCTCTGAAATGAGACTTGAAATATCCTTTATAGAATAGGAGAGAAACAAGCTTCGGGCTCATTCCATTACAATTTAGCAAATTTTCATTTCAAAAAAAAAATGTCATTTCATTTCACAATTCCCATATTGATGGATATAATCATTTGGTAAATAGGGAATCAAAAATAGTTATGACCCTTGTAACTAGTCATTCGAAGAAAAAAACCACCAAGGCCTTTGTCGTATTCGTCCACATTGGACCAAAAGAAGGCAACACCAACATCAATACAAAATTGTAGTATCCAGAAGATGACACCATTCTCAAGCACTTGGAACAACCCCACGACCACGATACAAGCGATTGCTCCATGTCCTCGCCTCAGTGAGAAGTGAGAGCACTACCTTATCCTCATTAGTACCAACACCAGAACCAACAACAACACATGGTACAACCGCGACAACAAGAGACACCGCGAGGACCTCTTCATCCACACCAACCAATCTAGTTAAGGCCGTGAGGTAGCTATAATAATTTGAGTCAGTGTTGGAACTTTTTCTATGAGATTCACCAGTGATCTCAATGGGCAAATCATACTACCTAAACTTTGGCTCGACCATTGATTCTTCACCACACTCAACAAACCTCTTTTCTTTTCCATATCCCATCACCTCCGCCCACGTAAATTGGATTTGAGCTGAGGACTGCTCTTAACAAGAGTAAGGAGAGACCCTATACCTTCTTCATTGGATCCAAGAGCACCAGGCATGGCGCTATGTTAAATTGGCCTCACCTCCTATTGAGAATTTGTCGCACTCATCCTCACACTCTTGTGCAATGGAAAAACAAAAGCAATTGGTTTTCTCATTGTACACACAAAGCCATAGCTTCACAAGAATAGCAACCGATCAATGTAGTAGCACAAATGAATTTAGATTTGAAATTGCAATGATGCAAATGAACAATTAGCAAGCATTTACTGAGCAAACCGGTGCAGTAACCATTAATGCTCCAATTGGAGTATGAGCGAGTGAGCGATTAGTGGCTGACATTAATTTCACCACTGTTAGTTTCCAAGTTTATGGAAAAAATGTACAATGGACATCATGATTTCTAGGAGAAAATTTCTCACACGTATGGAAATCAAGATGATATCCATCAAAAATCTTGTGTTATTGATATGTGTAATTTGCAAAGCTCAAACGGCCATCACATGGCTGATTCCATGTTTTGAAATTGGATAGTTGATGCAATAAGGAGGTGGTTTGTTGAATGAATCAGATTAAGTCAAGCATCATTTAAAATCCCATGTCACCACATGGAAGGCCAATCGGCCAATAACACACTTCCCGGGTAGCAGACACGCTCATCGCTTGCAGGCCCAAACCAACTACCTTGTACCGCTAGGTGAAAACACGTGTCACTAGTCCGCACACCTCACAAACGTTTTAAAATGATTATTTGAATCATGCACAGTTGGCAAGGAATGGCCACAATTAATCCTCATCAACCCTCATTATCATACAACAACCATCGATTTGATAGCCTTTATGCATACCTCTGGAAAATTAAGACTGTGCCTCATCACCATAAATGACAAGTGGCAACATCTCGCACACCTCATAACACTTTGGTGATGTCATTAGAAAACCCTGTGAGGTCAGCAAGGAACAATCGAGATTAAGACCCTCAATCCGATGGTCCACAATTTTGCACATGCAATAATGTTATTTAGAACAAAGGGACTGACTAGGCATATAGGGGGGAAACTCTTAAGGTATAAATTTTAGACCTAAGTTTAAAAATTGGAAATGTCCCAACCCGACATTAGACAAAATTATATTAAGTTTAACACCGAAAAATACTAATGGACTTAGGTAAAGGTGTCGGTAAATGCATGACCAAAAGGGCTCAATTGATGACTTAAACGACTGACAACCCAAAGTAACAGGTGAACATCAAAACATAACGCAAGGGTTTATTGGGTAAGAACATTTTAAACAAGGGAAATAAAACCCTAAACCCTAACATTCGACCCCTGGGCATAAGGGTAGAAACCAGCTAGGCCATAAAACCAGCCAAAATATAATGATAAATTTAAAAGTTCTATCACACTATATTGGTGATTATTGATTATGACATGCTTTTTGGTTAGCATAGTTGATTATTTGAGTTGATATTGATATATGCTCATCTTTAATTATTTGATGTTTTAGTTTTGTCAGTTTTGATGTGACACTGTATTGGTTAAGGGGACGGGATTGCATCCCTCGCTTGCGAGTGCCCTGCGATTCCACGATTTGCTCTTCACGGTGTGATTTTTCATTATATATATACGACATATGCTTTGATTGTAGGATTGCAGGTACATGACATTGACTCCACATGGATTCACAAGTTTGAGTGTGTCCATTGACCAACGAAATAGTTGATTGGGAGATAGTAACAATTTTTCCTTGTCAAACCACAACCTTAGTCATAGTGTGTCATCATCCTTGTTTTGGTCATGATTAATTTTCATGTTGTCCACATTTGCCTTGTCGTTTATTTATTTTGCAAGGTATGTTCTGTGGGAAATTAATGCTTAGAATGTTTTTAAAGTAATTATTTAATTAATCTTGATTAATGTTGTTAGAAGTTTTATATTTGATTTAATTAATTAAACTTAATTTATTTTGTAAAGTGATTTAATCTTTGAGATTAAATTAATTTTATCAAGTGATTAAATTAATTAGATTAAATTTAATTAGAAGTTAGTATGTGATTTTGAATTATTAAATGCATAAACATCTTTTAAATATCTTAGAGGAAATATCTGTGAAATTTGGTTGGAAAGATATTTTACTTGTGACATGTGTTAGAAAATTAAACACTCTTGTTGGGAATTAATTCTCAGAGAGAATAATTGGATTAACTGAAAGAGGAAAGAGGTTACTTCATGACAATGGAAAATATATTTTGGAGGTTGCTGAAAATTGGAAGAGGTTGTTGAAAATTGGGCAAGAAGCTCTCAGGAAATTTTGGCTCTGGTTTTGTTTTTCTCAACTTTTTGTAAAGAAGAATATTTGGAAGAAGCTTTGATAATATTGAAATCTGAAGGTGAGGTTCTACTTCAATCTTCATTTCTTTAAACATTTGGAAATAGGTTCATTAATTATTTTTATTTATATGCAAATTGGAAAGATTGCCTGTACAAGAAGAATATTTTATTTGTTTAGAAGATTTTAAATATTTTGAAAATTTGAAAGATTGTCATGTTTGGAAAATTTCCATGAAAGCTTTGGAGCTTCTGTAGAAATTGTTTAAAGCTTTGATTTGTTTTGAAATTGGAAAATTGCCATGAAAGTTTTTGAACCTCTGTAGGAAATTGATTTTAAACAATAGAATTCCCAAAAAGATTACATAGAAAAATTCGAAAAACTCTGTAAGAATTGTTTTTAAAACAAAAGAAATCTCGAAAGGAAAAGAATAGAAGATTTGGAAAATCTTTGTAGGAATGGGTTTAAAATATTCCTATCAAAATTTGTGGAAAATATTGTTCGTATGGGAAAATATCTTCCTGTAGAAGAATATTTGACTAGGGAAATTATAAAGCTCTAGTAAAATGGTGAAATTCCTCCTGTAGAAAATTTTGTGAAAAATTTGCCCTTCTGGAGGAATTATATTTGATATAGTTATACATATATTTTTATATATATATATATACATATACATTTATAAATATATGTATGCATATTTATTTCTAAAATATCCTATAGAAATATTTTTTTGGAAACCTTGAATGAGTTTCGTACGGTGATTTTGAATTGAATCATAGGAAATTTTGATTTTTTTTTTTATAAGTTTAGATTTCTTTGGTTGGGAGATACCCATAGTCACCGCCCCCATATGGGGAGCCGATGCTATGAAGGCATGAGTAATGCTCCCCACACAAGGGGTCGGCTATGTATGGCATTCGACCATTATAATGGCCCCCAATAAACTCTTATCGCCCACCCTTTCATTATTTAAACTATATTTAATGATTATTAAAATATATAAAATATAATTTATATATTATATGTGCACAAATATATTATATGTAAATATATATTATAATATATATTATAATATATATTTATATATATTATAATATATATTATAATATATATTTATATATATTATATTTATTATTTGTTGGAAAATTTTAATTTGATTTTAAAATATTTAAATAATATATATATTTGTATATATATAAATATATATAAATATATATAATTATGTATATATTCAAATATATATATATATTTAAATGATTTTTTTTATTAGATGCATGCGAATGCACTAATCAGATGTGTTTAAAATGAAATGATTTGTTAAAGAGAAATTGATTTTTATATTGATGTGATTGGGAAATTGAATTAAACAATTAGATTTAATTTCTTTATTGCCTGTACAAACGAAATTGTATTAAGCTAGTTTATTTAGGCAATGTATTATTGTATTTTCTTCAAATGGAAATTGGATTTAGGAAATCCTAATGGGAGCTTTATTTCCTACATAAATTGCTTATTGAATTATGATTTCTTTTGTTCATGTAAGTTGGGGAAATCTGTTAGTTGTATATGTAAGTCTTCCAGATATTGTAATTTTATGAGGGGGTTGCTGTGATTTATGGTTCAGCCCTTGATTTCCTTGGGTAGTGCACTTGGTTGTGATTCAATATAAACACCCGATTACTATGAATGAGATGTTTTTCCTATTGTATTATGGTTGGGTTTTAATACCCATATTTTGTGCACTTTGTTTACCCTTGGGTTTTGGATTAGATCCTTGTGTTGTCAGTAGGGGAGTGGCTCTCAATGAGGGTCGACGCACAAAGTGGTGCCAAGATAACTCATGTAAGAGTTAGATAATTCAATGGAAATTAAACAAAAGTTATGGGAAATGGTAGCTTAAATCACATAACTTGTTAATTGTGCCTCGCTCATGGGCTCAAGGGCTTGTTTAGACTTGAGATGAGATAGGAAGGCCTGGAATGTCAAGATCATTATCTTATCCCTTTGAAAGATATTTGATTTTGTATTGGTTCGCATGTGGGGCTAGGGATCTGTTGAGGCTACCAAGATAACCCAAGAGGGGGGATAGGGCCTAGGAAGATCTGCTAGGATAACCCATGTGACTTTGTGATGAAACTCCTCCCATGATAACAATTTATATGGTTTAGTTGATGTACTCGATTCTTTTACTCTTGAAGCAATGTAACCTTCTTATGTTGTACTGTACTTGTATGAATTAATCTTGTGATTGCCTATGTCTATAGGTTGTTGGTATTGCCTAGGAATCCCTTTTACTATCTCCTAGCATGGGAGGTGGGCCTTTGGGTACCACTTGGTTGGGTGGAACATGCACCTTACACCATTGGGTTTCCACTTCATGTTCGTGATGGAAGGATCTTCTAGTTTGGAGAGCTCGCATGTTCCTATTGCTTTGTTCCATTTCTGATGTTCTATTGGATTAGTTGGATATTATTTTATTTGTAATATTTTTATATGATATACCTCATTTTGGAAATGAGCCTTGTAACTGATATATTGAATGAATGCAATCTATGAATGGTTTTGTTATGTACCTTGTAATCTTATGAGATGAGTTTTATGTTATTGGATCTATGTTCTTTATTTCATGAGTATAATTTATATGCTATGGAATAGTTTATTTTATATGTTATGGGATTCAAGTGTAAGAGTTGTCGCGTACCTTAGAGAATGTATGTGATAAGTGTAGTTCACTTGACTTATTGATTATTGCACTTTTAAAAAAATGTTATGCTTTTGTTGTGTTTGCATCGTCCTCTAGGGTTACATGGTGGGGTGTTATATTATAGACCAGGTTAAATATGGGATGATAACTTATGCACAATTTATGATAAAATTCCACATTTTGAAGCCCTCTAGTGGATTTTCCATTGTAAAAATTCATTCAAGAATTGACGAGTCCATATTTTTTCTTTGCATGATTTTGTCCCATTTGAAAGATGGTTTTGCAAAAAACTTCCACACTACTTTGGCTCCCAATGGTAGATTCCTTTCCTCTAGGTTATGTAAATTAACTCTTCAACATTTTTATCTTCACAAAGTTTATTCCATGAAACTAGCGAGATTTTACTCCTCTTCTTGCTGTCAAGGTTCCATGTCAGTGGCACTTTCTGATGCATTTCTCTAAACTTAGTTGCACTATTTTTGGTAGCTTAAGGATTGACATAACATAGTTGGGAATAGCTGAGAGGACTACTTTTATTAATGTGATTTTTCCTACCATTGTTAGCTACCATTAATTTTAATAATTTTGATGCATTAATTTTTATTATCCACTATATAATTAAACAATTTTAATTATTTAATTAGCTACCATTTCCCCTATAATTAAATAAACTAATTTATTATACTTAAACGTTCTATCTATCTTTAATTCTTCTAAATATAAATACAATTGATATTTTTTTCCTAAACATATCTTTCCCTCCTCCACATGAAATTAAATAAATTTATTTATTTAATTATATTTATATTCTTCTAAGTGAGTTGTCTAAAAATAAACTTTTGTTCACTCACACTCACTTTCACTTCACTAATTCATTCTATCAGTTCACCCATCCATGCAACCTATTAACTCATAAGTCAAACCCTTTATCATGACACACATTGTGTGCACATTCATCATGATCTCTCAATTAATCTCATCCATCAATATTTCAAATCATTTTCCACTATTGATCTATATCTAGTGAGAGCTATAAGTCCACCATCATCCAATCCCTTAAACAAATCCACAATCTTGTGTTCAAGCTATCATATTACATCCATTTTTCTATGACAAGTTATGCTTATGTTTGAAAAATCCCACATCAATTATTTTACAAAATTATCACAAAAAAAATAGTAAGATTGATGCACTTTGTGGAGGTATAATTTGATCGAGTTATTTCATTTGCTTTACTATGTTTGTGCACATTCTCTATAAAAGTAGTTGTTGAATTATTGAATTAGGTATTTGTATTTCTTTATCCTTAGTTTCAAATTCATCATTTCTATACACTCATGGTATCATATTCACACTTATTGAATCATCAAGGTTTCATTATCTCAAAACCTTAGATGATGGAATGGTTTAATGTAAAAAAATATTAGATATGATGAATGCATTAACTAAGAATACATAAAACCAAAATTTTGACACAAAAGATCAAGTCGCTTAGGTTTAGAAAAATATAGTTGATTTTATTCATGCCAGTGGATTTATAAATCCTTATATATTGGGTCATATGGAATTACATATCGCTATCAAAGAGTGCAAACTATTCAATTTATTCCTCTCAATTAGAGTTTAATAGTACAAATTTAGAGACATGTTGTGCATGTAGGTACTCTTCTTTCACCTCATTACTTAAGATTGGTACATTTCCTTCATGCCCTAAAGGAATGTTACACATCATTAAAAAAAATTTATGCTTGACTAAGGTAGATACTAATTAATTAATTCACTTCTCCCTCTCCTTGTGTTGATTCTTTCCAGAGCTACCATTAATTTTTTAGAGTTGGGGATCTAGACATCTCCTTTGTAGCTCATAATTTTTTTAGTTTTGACTTGTTTGGTTTTCATGGAATTTTTACCCTTTCTATTTCTATTTGACCTAAATATTTTTGCATTCAAAGAATATCATCATCATCACAATTATGGTTTTAAACACATTATTATCTATTATGATAAATTATTGCAAAGCGGGCTCATAGGCCCTAAATTTTAAACCATGCTCTGATACTATGTGATGAAACCACATTCATTGAATTAAATATTATTAATATGTCATATATATTTTTCAAAAAACAAAAAGAGTAAATGGAACATTAAAAAATTATTTACTAAATAAAATGTGCATCATGTTGCATCAGCTTAACTTAAGTTTAAAAAATTAAGTACAAAGCATAATAAGTGTTTGATTGCATCATTTGAATAATATGTTTGAAATCATCAAGGTTTACTACATATATATCTTTGGACTGGATAGTGTGTCCTTGTTGTGCTTTGATTTGTTTTCTAGATTACTCAGATACTTTGATATACTTTATCATGTTGTTTGTATTTAATTGCTATTTATAGAGCGACATAGACTATTTGTGGTGGTTTGATGTATCTTTCTTGATGTTTTATTTGACATGCTTTGATTAGTGTAATAATGTTAGTTTGTTACAACATGATTATTTCACATGATTTATTTAATTATGATGGAATTGTTAGTTTGTGATAAGTGTATTGGTGAAGGGGACGGGATCGCATCACTCGCTTGTGAGCAGCCTGCGATTCCAAGATTTCCTCTTCATGGTGTGTATTACTATGTTGTTTATATACATGTACTTTTGATATCTCATTTACAGGTTTGCAGGTACAGGACATCAACTCCACCTAGCTTCATAGGTTTGAGCATGTCCACTACCCAATGGTAAAGTTGATTGGGAGGTAGTAGCTAGGTTACTGGTCTACACCCTAGCCACAATGTGTCATCAGTCCATGTTTGGTACGTTAGATTGTCATGTCTATGTTTTCCTTGTCAATTGTTATTTATTTATGCAATGTTTATTTTATGGAAATTAATGTTAAATTAATGCTTTAAATGATTTTGGTATTTATTTAACTAATTTTAAATAATATTGTTCAAAGCTTTTTATTTAATTTAATTAATTAAATTAAATTTATTTAGTAAAGAAATTTAATCCTTGTGATTAAATTTATTTTATTAAGTAAATAAATTAATTGATTAAATTATTTATTAATCAAATAGATTAATTGAATTAAATTTATTTTGAAATCAAATTGTGGTTTGAAATTATTAAAATGCAAAATAACTTAGAGGAAATATTTGTGGGTTGTTGAGAAGATATTTTGTATTTGACATGTGTGTGAGAAGAAATTATGAATCACTCTATTGGGAAATTATTCTTGGAGAGAATATTTGCCATAACTGAGTGAGGTAAGAGGTTACTTCACGGAAATGGCAAGAGGAATATTTTTTAGAAATTATTTGGTTGAAAATTAAAAAAGAGGTTCTTAGAAATATTGTGGGCTCTATATTTTTGCATCTATTTGGAAGTGGTGATTTTGGAAAAGGCTTTGGGAATTGAATTTTGAAGGTGAGGCTCTGCTCCAACCTTCATTTCTTCAAGCTTCAATAAAATAGGTTCTTTCATTGTTTAAGTTATTTAGTTGATTTCGAAAAGGATTGTGTGTACAAAACTCAATTATGTAGAAGCTTTATTTAAATTGATTAAAAAGAAATGGAAAGAATGTTGTATAAGAAGATTTTGTATTTTTAGTAGAAGCTTTTAATTGTTCTTGAAAAAAATTGTAAGGCTTCTATATTTGTAGATTTGTCGTGATTAATTTAGTGCCTCTATAGGAAATTTTTATAGTAAAATTAGAGAGCCTATGTGAAATTGATAATTTAAACAATGGAAAAATCCAGAGGGAAATATTATAAGATTTAACAAAAAAAAAACATTGAAAGCTTTTGTGTAGAAAATTATTGAAAACTTTTGTGTAGAAAATTGTTGAAAGCCTCTGTAGGGAATTGATTTTAAACAATAAAAAATTCCAAAGGAAACAATAGAGATATTAGAAATCCTCTGAAGAATTTAAGTTTTCCGAGAAATTACACAATTTTACCTGTAGGAATACTTTTGGAAAACGTTTCCCCAATTTTATTATTTTATTATTCAAGTTATTTTTAATATATATATATATATATATCCATATATATATATATATATAATTTGTAATATATATATATATATATATATATATTTATAAATATATATGATATATATATTGTTTGTTTAAATATAATTCTATTGAATTTTGATTGAAGTTACATTGTACAACGAATCTGTGTTATTGAAATCGTAGGAAATTTAAAAAGCTGATTTATTTAAGTTTATGTTTTTTTTTGTGGTGGGGGATACTCCCCCACTGCCCCCATCAATGGAGGGTGCGGCTGCCTTGTGAGGCAACGCTCTCCACTTAGTGGAGGGAGTGTTTCCTCATGAGGTAGCACCCTCCACTTAGTGGAGGGAGCGTTGCCTCATGAGGCAACACAACCCCCTTATCTTTGGGCCGGTGCATCCCATATATGTGGGATTTTGAACATGCATTAAACAACGAACTTAAAACTTGTTTCACAGCCATTGATCTTAACTTGGATTTCAATTTTAAATGGTATTATATTTAATATATGTAATATATATAAATTATATGATACATATATATGTATATATTATATATTATATATGTTAAACATTATTTACTATGATTTTTGAAATATTATAGTTGTATATTTAATATATCTATATGTTATGGAATAAATATATACATAATTAAATATCTATATATCTCATATATATATAATTAAATATATATTTAAATACTGTATTTAATTTGTAATATATATTAAAATATATTTAATGTATATATTTAAATATATAGGAATATATGTGGTTTGTATGTATATGACATGTGTATATACATTTAATTGTATATTTAATATTTTATTTTATGTATTTAGTTGCATGCAAGTTTGTACAAATGGAGATTTGGAAAGGAATACTTTATATGCATGGCCTAATTTATTAGAGAAATGGGTATTTTAAGTAAATAGAGGAAATTATTATTGCTTTTAAAAGTAATTGAGGATTTGAGTTTAAATAAAGTTAGAATTTTTCCTCTCTGTGAATATGAAGGGCTTTTTATTTAATTATTGGAATTGGATAAATTATTATAATGTTTTCTACTGATTGAGAATGGATTTAGTAAATCCAAACATTAGATTTATTTATCGTGTTGATTGCCTTGTCGTGACTATTTATTCTAGTTGTATTTTGGGAAAATGGGTTAAGTGAGTCAAATATTTTGTAAGTCTTCCAGAAGGAACCTTGATAATGTGGGTTCTTGCAATGTTTTGTCAACTGTTTTTAATTTCCCTTGGGTAGTGCATATGTCAGTGATTTACTCGGTTTCTATGAATGGATAATTTGTGCCTCCTTGTGAGGAGTGGATTATGTGATTTGTTGCCTCCAAGTGTTTGGAGTGGGTTTCGTTATATGTTGTCTCCTAGAGTTGGAGTGGTTATTTTATCTAGTTTGTATGTACTTTGGTACCATTCGTGATTGATTTGCATGTGTGTTGTCAAGTAGAAGAGTGGCTTCTGTTAGGGGCCAGAGCCCGTAAGAGGTAAGATTGGGTAACCTTCGAAGGTACTTTAATAAAGTGATAACTTAACTAATGTACTTAGTAGATTAGATAGTATTTCACACTAAACAAGATAAGTTCTAGCCTCACTCATAGATGAAAGTGCTCATTTAAGCTCGGGGTGAGTGGGAAGGCCTGGAATGGAAAAAGTCATCTACCTTGTCTTTACGAGAGGTATTTGAATCTACATGAGTAAGTGTGAGGGTCAAAGGTTTGTTGAGGTCTCCAAGATATCCCTTAATTAGGGTCGGGGCCTATGAAGATCTGTAGTGGGTAACTCATGATGAGTTGTGCGATGACACTCTGTCTAGGACAACTATTGGTATGTGGTTTTATGTGTATGGTTCTCTTAACATACTTGATTGGTTATAATCTGGAAGCAATGTGACCTATGTCAGTGTTGTATTATTGTACTTGTTTTGTACTTGTGTTAGTATGAGTCAGCTTGTGTCTAGTATTTGTAGGTTTGGCCATATGATCTTGTTACTATCTCCTAGCATGGGGGGTGGGACTTCGGGTACCACTTGGTTGGGAGAAACGTGCACCCTATGTCATTGGGTCCCTCTTTATCTTTGGTTTGTGATGGCGATATTTCCAGTTGGAGAGCTCGTGGGATCCGGTTATATTTCCTTGCTCTGTATTTATTTTAGTTGGAACTTGTTATTAATCACCCCTCATTTGTATTCGAGGTGGATAATTTGTATATGTTATCACATTTATATGATTTACCTCATTCGGGGAATGAGAGATGTAACCTTATTGTTAAGTTAATGTTATTGGAATTTTATTAGATCTCTTGTGTTATGATGTAATTTATCATGTATGGAATGTATGAGTACTTAATCCCTTAAGTAATTAAATGCTATGGATGTATTATGATGTATATGTATGGGTTTTAAGTAATCTCAGTCTCGTAGTCTTAGAGGTTGTTGGCAATAGGAAGTGAACATGTATGTTAATTATAATTTAAATAAAATATTTTTTTTTTGCACTTAAGTAGTTAATTGCAACTACCTCTAGGGTTACATGGCAGGGCATTACAAATATGTCATATATATTTCTCAAAAAACAAAAAGAGTAATTGGAACATTAAAAAATTGTTTACTAAATAAAATGTGCATCATGTTGCATCAACTTAACTTAAATTTACAAAATTAAGTACAAAACATAATAAGTGTTTGATTGCATCATCCGAATAATATGTTTGAAATCATCAAGGTTTACTACTATGATCCCTTAAATTTCTATCCTATTCTAAAGATGAAAATCTACTATTATGCAATAATGGAAGAACAAAAAAGATACACCTCAAGATTAGCCTAAGGAATGATAACACAAAGAAAGATAGAAAAATAATGATTGTAAATGATTATACCTTTGTGTCGTTCAATCCCTTGGTTGGCCCTTAATGTTTGAAAGATTGTGTGCTCCTTGGATGGCTATGGAGATGACTAGATGTAAGATGAACAATATGATAAAATGCAAGTGTTAATGGCTAAATGAATTGATTGATTGATGAAGATGCTTGCAAATGGCTAAGTGTTGTAAATGAAAAAATGGCAAGAGTTTAGTATCAAATGCATAAGTTCCCTAAATGAGAGAAAATAGGGGGTATTTATAGAGGGATTTGAACTCTCTAGAGAATTCAACGGTTGAGATCAAACCAAAAAGGCCAAGATGGAGGGATATGGTGAGTTGTGGACTCACAAGCCCTCACATCTTGACATGTGGAATGTGAGATGGCTTAGGATGAGATGATGTGGAAGTGAGGTGGAAGAAAGGTACATGATGTGGAGGAAGGACAAGTACCTTGGAAAAGGGATGATGTGACCTCTCAATGATCACATAGGGAAGAGGATAATCTTAGGTGAATAAAATTGAATTAAAAATTCACATGATTGGAAGAATCTAGTGGATAAGACAAGTTTCCCAAAAAGGTGGGAAATTTCCACATGTGATTGATGTGACAAGTCAAAGATTCTAGAAGACTTTGGCACATGTGAGTGATGTGACAAGTCAAAGATTTTAGAAGACCTTGGCACATGTGTGTGATGTGACAAGTCAAAGGTTCTAGAACTTGTATGGGAAAGAGGAAAGTCTTGGAAGGATAATTGTGAATTAAAAATTCACATGGGGAAGAGAGGAGTCTAGGGTGAATAAAAAGGAATTAAAAATTCTTTGGGGGATGGGGAGAGTTGACCAAGGTACTGATTAGGCTTAACTGACCAATGATTAAAAGATGATTAGTGACTAATGAAGTTTAAGAAGCCAACTTGTAAAATTTGGAGGATGTGACATGTCTTAATCAAGGATTAGACATGTACACATCTCCAATGATGAGATTAGAAGATGGATTGAGATTAAGGAAAAGGATGTGACATGTGAGGAATTAAATAAATTTCATATTTATTTAATTCATTTGGTGAAAAGGAGAATAAACGGTAGGGTATTTAAATATTAATTAAATACCTTAGGGATTTAGAAGAATTAAGGGTATTAATTAAACAATAGCGATATTACTTAATTAATGCAAATAAGAGGATATTAGATGAAAAGGGATAAATTTGGACAAATGCACGTGTCCAAATTTAGGTGTCTACATTTTTCCCCTCTTTGAGATGGTGTTACAAAGTAGCATCATTTCAAAGAATATTAAAACATAGAACCTAGAAGAAGATGGTTAGATTGGAAAAGATGCCCCAGTCATCAATAGAGTGACTGGGAAGAAAGATGATGGGAGTGAAGATGAAAATTAGGGATTGAGGATGCCCCCTTGAGAGGACATGTGGGTTCAAGAGAACACACATGTTCTCTCGAAATGGGTGAGAGGATGAAAGGGTAGATGGGGAAGATAATGGAAAATGATGGATGGGAAAGGATGATAAGCGATGGGAGATGATGAGAAGCACAAATGGATGGAAGGACTAGAGGTGATGTTGCCCAAGGCAAGCTATAAGCCAAAATGGGATGATGATGGATGAATTGTTGTCGATGAGGAAATGGTATATCCCAAGACAACACAAAAGCATAGGGAAGGATATGGCCGATGATGATGATGAATATGTTGTTGATGAGGGAGGGATACATCCCAAAACAACATAGGGATAGAGAAGAATATATCCCGACGAAAGGGTTGTTGATGAGGGAAGGATAGATCCTAAAACAACACCAAAGGATAGGGAAGGATACATCCCAATGTGGATGACGACGGTGATGATTGGATCAAGGCTTGTAGAAAGGTTGGGAACAAGACCAAGGATGTGATTAGATGATTTGTGCTAACTTGAATGGATGAGGATTGGATTAGGATCAGCCTTGCCTATGTGAAAGCACAGATCCCTCATAGTTAGATAAAAGACCATGGATAAAATTAGAAAGAGGACAAGGGTGACCAATGATGGATGGCGAAAGACATGAAAGATACCCTAGGGGAAGACAAAATGATTTATCCTTGCCTATGTGAAAGTGCAAGGGCAACATAGTTCAATAAAAGGCCAAAGAAAGATGATGGAGGATGACAAGACAGATAAAAGACAGAGCCTCGGGGGTGGATCAAATGATCGAACTTTCTTATGTGAAAGCACAAGGGCAACATAGTTCAAAAAAAGACCAACAATAGACAATGGATAAGGGATGATGAGATGACCATGATAAATTGATAAAAGGATGGAGCCGATATGATGAGACAAGATAGACTTGCAGGATTGGATAGGATGATGGTTTATATGTGTAGGATATGTATGATGTGAAGCTCAGGGATAGGATAGGTATTCAGATCATTAGAATATGAATTGGGAAGGTGAGATGATGGATATATGAGCGATGAAGAGATGAGAAAGATGTGGGAAATAGATAAGAATGATGAGAGGGGGGTATCAGGGCATTAGAGTGCATGGGGGTAGCCTATAGCTAGATACCAATGACAAGGGATTATGAGATAGGAGGAAAAATAGAAGTAAATGGATGGATGGATAAAGATGGGCAGATAGAAAGATGTAGAGATAGGTGGATAGAGGGATAAGGAATTGGAAGGATGGAATGGATTATTGGATGGATAAATGGATGGGAGGATAAGGATGAAAATATGGAAAAGGACTAGTGGATGGGAGTATAGGAAGATAAGGATATGGTAGATGGCAGGAATTACTAGATGGATAAATGGATGGGGAGGTAAGGATGGGTAGGAGGGGGAGATGGAGAGGATTACTTGGAGGGATGGATGGACGATGTCTCCAAGGAATCTATCGCAAATAAGGAGATGCCACCACTCTAGATGTGTCATGTAGGATGAGGCAAGAGGGATAGCAGGATGGGTGGATAAGGGAGTGAGATGGGCAATGGAAGATAGATAGAGGTAGATAGGATGCAGGGACAATGGAAGATAGATAGAGGTGGATAGGATGCATGGACAATGGGAGATAGAGAGAGGTGGATAAGAAATATGATAGTGTATGGATGAGGGAAATATATGCCAAGAGATGTCCAAAGAATCTATATAGGTTTGCCCCTATCTTTATCAAAATTACAAGAAAGATGGAGGGACTAGGACAAATGGGATATGATAGGATGGGGAAGATAGTAAGATGTAGGAGATGGAGGGAAGGAATGTGTAGGTGGATGCTACCCCATACTCTTGGAAGTTGACCAGATGGGAGATTTATGCATGACACCTATTTTCTAGGTTTTCATCATGGTCCTTATCCAAGGCACTTGTTTTCCAAGTTTTCACCATTGGACGAATGATTTCTCTTTACTATTTTCTTTTTTCTTTGTTTTTTTTGTTTTTTGTTGTTTTGATTTTTTTGACGGTTGGGACGTTTAAGAAAAAAAGATGGATAGAGATGTAGGAGGATATGGATTTAGAAGTGGATGGATGAAGTACTCAAGCATCAAGTTCCATATGAGGTAATAAGAGCCCATGTGTAAAGTGACCATTAGATGTTGGTACAACCTTATTAGAAGAAATGGATTATGCAAGAGGATGAATCAAAGGGATTGGATGGGGGAGATAGGGGGGATAGTGGATGGGGTGTTGGAAAGTGTATGGATGGAATGATGGATTGGATGTGTGATAGGGGAAGGTGGTCAGGACCAACATTGGCACATGTGGTGGATGTGAAATAAGAGGAGGGTTGATGGATGGAGAATGTGGCGAGATTAGAGGTGTTGGGATAGTGAATTTTGGGACATAAGGACCCAAAACAAATTTAGGAGATGGAGGATGTGAATTATGAGCTTTGGGAATAGCAACTTTGGATGTCATCATGAATTTTTCATTTGAAGGCATTATCTTTTTTTTTCTTTGGGATCCACATGGTGTTGATTTTTGCTTTGGTGGGACTTTGTGGCTATTTGGATTGATTTGGATTGTGGATTCAATTTTTCTTTTTGTTAACATGTCTTTAGGAGGGGACATGCAAAGCTATAGATTTATATATTTTTTCTTTGGCATCCAAAGTTCTTTTAGTATCAATGGGATGGGTATGGGGAGATGGATGATGTGGAGAGGATGTGGATGGAGTGATAGGAGTAGGAATTTGACAAGGAAGTGTGGATGGGGGATGTGAGATAGCATGCATGGAGGGGTTCTTTTGTTGATCCTGATTAGGAGTTATGAAGGTAGGATTTTTATGCTATGTATGAGGGATAGGGGTGGATGAATGAAAGGATGAATAGGATAAGATGGAGGGGGTGATTTTGGGATATAAGGACCAAAAATAGGCTATGTATATGGAGGATGTGTGGGGTTTGATGGAGGGATATAAGAACCCATAGTAGATGGAGGATGAGCAATGATGGATGGAGGGAAATAAGGACCCAAAATGGATTTAGAAGATGAGGGAGGAAGATGGATGGTTGTTTTGAGGTAATATGATGGAGGGGGGATGGCGGCAAATGACAAGGTAGAACGATGGGAAGTACCTCTTGTTCTTTGAGAAGAGGATCATTTAAGATGTACGGAGGTTGTACCAACATATTTGGAGTGCAATTTTTGGGTGATATATCCAAGACCATGTGTGCCTGGATGTTCTTTGACTTGGATGGGCTCTAAAGTACCTTGCTCATGAAGGCCTAAACCTTTTCCTTGATAGTTCATGTTCTTGAGCATATGATATCTAGGGTAGGATGCTTATTCTTTTGGAAGCATGATGTGAGTCCGTTATTAGGTAAAGGAGGATGGGTGGTGCATATACTTTGTTTTTCATCTACAAGGAGACCACCATGGATGAGAGTATGTTACCGAGGTGATATAAAAGTGGTGTTGTGGTGACAAGGCTAGTCAGCGATGGAGGATCATGCGATGGGGACAAGGGGATATAAAAATCTTGATTAGGAGGAATGAGTGATAAGGGATCAAGAGAGGGATTTGATGGTATGGCAGGATCCGAATTTATGGCAGTGGGTGATAAGGGCTCATGAGAGGAAGTGATTGGATATTGAGTGAAAAGGGGATCATGGGATGGAGTGGGAGAGCTAGTGTGATCTTGAGATGGAGTAGATAGGATCGTAGGATCAGGATTTGGGCGAGGAAAGGAATCATGAGATGGGATGGATGGGGGACTGTGATCTTTGGATGGAGTGGATGAGATGGTGTGATCTATGTTTGTGTGCTTAGGATCAAGCCCTTGGCATGGCTCCGCATGTGTGGGAGGCACGATGATGGAGGATTGTTGGATGGACTCCTTAGGTGGGGGAGATGGGAGGATGGAGGATTAATGAATTTCAAGGGAAGGGATATCGATGATACTAGGAGTGGAAGGAATGAATGGGACTTGTGTGTCATCACTAGGAGTGGGAAGAGTGGATTGGACTTGTGGATCTATGATGGATTGGGAGGATCTAGGTGTAGGAGTAGTGGATCAGATTTGGTTATCTTTGATGGGCTCAACAAATCTTAGAGTAGGAGATGGGGGCTTAGTGGATTCAGAGGATGTGTTGGTTTCGATGGTTTGAGTGGTGCTAGGGGTGGTAGCATCAATGATAGGTGTGGGATGGAGAGGGGTCCGATCACTAGTGAGCATGGATGACAGATTGGGATGGCATGGTTCCATGAATTCAAAAGGTGGAGTGGGGAATGTATTCTTTGTCATGAGTCCTTGAACGATAGTTGGAAGGGATGTAGGATTAGGTGGGGTGACGGGAATGGATGGAGGTTTAAGGATGGTTGGAGGACTAGGAGGAGATGGAGGATTACTATTAGGAATTGGTAGATTAGGGTTAGATGAGGGGATGTGAATGGATGGAGGACTAGGAGGAGATGGAGGATTAGGGTTAGATGAGGGGATTGGAATGGATGGAGGACTAGGAGGAGATGGAAGATTAGGGTTAGGGATTGGAGGATTATATGAGTGGATGGGTGGATGAAGATTATATGTAGAACTAGGAGGAGATGGAAGATTATGATTAGATGAGTGGATGGGACTAGATGGAGAACTAGGAGTGGTTGGAGGAATAGGTGGGTTATGTTTAGATGGAGGATTAAGATATAATATAGTGAAAGGGGTAGTGATGTAGGAGGATGTAGATGTTGTATTAGATTGGGAAGATTGGGATGGTGAGTAATAGTAGGAAGATGTGGATGAAGGATTAGAATGGGGAGATGTGGAATTAATGTAAGGATATTGGGATGGGGGATTGTGATAGGAAGGTGTGGATGTTGGATTAGAACAGGAAGATTGAGGTGGTGGATCACCATAGGAAGACATGTATGGTGAGTTGGCATAGAAGGATAGGGATGACGGATTAGGATAAGGGGATTGAGATGGTGGATTAAGATAATAGGAGTATTGGGATGGGGGATTGTGATAGGAATGTGTGAGTGTTGGATTAGGATGGGAAGATTGGGATGGGTGATTAAAGTAGAGATATTGAGATTGTTGATGATGATGAGGATAAGAGGATGTGGATGTTGGATAGGATAGAGGCTGAGAGGGGGGACATGCTGAATATGTAGATGGTGAGGATGTTGGATATCCCTTGTCAAGGGTAGCATAAGGACTGTTATTATAGGCAGATGGAGGTATGGTGGGATAGTTCAGAAGAGTAGTTGGATTTTGGGAGGCGATTGGAGAGAGCTTGCTAGAAATGATAGAGTCAAGGGGATCTATATAACAATCTTCGTGATTGACAAGATTTTTGTTATCATCATCAACGTAGTTTAGATTCCCCTTGACTACTATTATTGGTCATGGGAGAGGGGGATAAGGATTCATGATGGATATAGATTAGTAGGAAATAATAGATGATGGATAGAAAACTAGGATGGACTGGAAGCTCATATTCGGATTGGATAAAAGCTCAGATTGGGATTGAATACAAGCTCAGATTAGGATGACAGGATTAATGCTCAAATTATAATTGGATTGGAGCTTAGATTGGGGTTGGATCAGAGGATATGATAGGATAAGTTTTTTTTGGATTGGATGATGAATTGGGATTGGTTGATGGAAAGGATCCTAAACCCAATTCAGAAATCATCCTAGGTGACTTAATACGTTGGTTGATAAGATTAAAGGACTAAACCAATGATCATGGTGCTGAATCCACCTTGAGATGGAAGGGGATTGATTTGGGCCAATGATGCCAACTTTCAACACAAATCTACCTCAGGATAGAATCAGATTGATTAGATTGAAGACAATGATTGATATGTAGGATAATGATCAAACCTAATGCCTTGGTCAATTCAGGTAATGACTCCAAAAATAAGGTTTTAAGGGATTTTTTATTGAAAGATGATGATGAATGCAAACTAAAGATGTCTTGATGGTTATCTATGTGATAGGGGTTTTGTTGAAGTGATCTTTTTGGAAAGTGTGAATGTTTAGGTCACACGGTAAGATGGTAGAGTGAGTTCCCCAAATTGTGAAATGATCAATGCCAATGTGAGAAATGGATGTTTAGAAAGGTTAAATGGAGGCTTGAAATGGTCCAACGGATGTTTGGAATGGTTAAATGAATGCTTGGGATGGTCAAACAGTCAAATGGAGACTTGGGGTGGTTAGACGGAGACCTGGAATTGTCAAACAAGGAAAAGTTGATTGTTAAGGAGGGCGTATCTACCCCTATGCAGTAATCTGCAAGGAAAATCCGCCCCACTGCAGTAAATTAGAGGGTGTATCCACCTTTCTACGAAAAATAGGGACTTGTTTTGGATGAGAATGACTATGGAAAGAACTTGAAATGACACAATGAGGCTGACTTATAAAAAATTTACTGGTTTCTCACCAAAAAAATACTTTAAACAAGCATAATCCTATGATTAGTGTTAAGGGTATTACCAACAAAGGTCTTACTCTAGGATATACAAGGCTTATATGGAATCCTTGATATACTCTCGATACGTGAGACCCAGACCATGAACACCAACCTGTCACAAGCGTGAGTCGGGAACCCTAGCGAGATACTGAAGGGCTTAAACCAACTCTTCATGTCTATCTAGGTATCACCCTAGTTTCGACGCTCTGTTAGGCATGATGTGACTGGATTGGGGAACAAATTTGGCTCTCCCCCCTTTTTATACCCCACCAGAACGCATGGTTGGGATCGTCCCTTGAGGTGATGAAATCCCCAAGCAGTTCCCTCTAAAAAGAAGGCATTAATTGCTTCCAACTACTCCCCAGGATCACACAAAGTGCAAGGGGAAAGCAAAAATGAACTAATTCCCCCTTTGGGTAACACAAAAAATAAACACACCAAGTAATAAATTTTACTTCCCCCTAATTAAACTATGTGCCTAGATGAAAACAAGGAAAAGTTTTAAAATTTGAACAAACCGATGGCCCTACAAGAAAATGTTAGCTGTTTTATCCTCCATTCTTTGTTAATTATGAAAGTATATGTTGATAAATATTAGCAATAAATCCAACAATACCCACAAAAAAACAAGGTTAGGGGGTTAGAACCTCAAAACAACAAAAAATTGAGACTAAAACGAAGCTAAAATGCTTATTTTTACCTTCTGAAATGTGTTGTTTAGGGAAAATTCACCCCTTTATAGTAAAATGTTAGAAAAAAGTGTGAAGAACAGAGAAAATATTAGTAATAAATCCAGATATACCCTCAAACAAACAAGGTTAGGGGGTTATAGCCTCAAAACAACAAAAAATGGAGACAAAAATGAAGCTAAAATGCCCCCTTTTTACCTTCCAAAACGTGTTGTTTAGGGAAAATCCGCCATTCTGCAGTAAAATATCAGAAAAAACTATGAAGAACAGGGAAAATATTAGCAATAAATCTAGCTATACCCTAAAAAAAAAAAGGTTAGGGGGTTAGAACCTCAAAACAACAAAAAACTGAGGCAAAAACGAAGCTAAAATGCCCATTTTTACCTTCCAAAACATCTTGTTTAGGGAAAATCCGCCCCTTTGCCGTAAAATGTTAGAAAATAGTGTGAAGAATTGGGAAAATAATAGCAAGAAATCTAATTATACCCTCAAATAAACAAGGTTAGGGGGTTAGAACCTCAAAACAACAAAATATTGAGGCAAAAACGAAGCTAAAATGCCCATTTTTACCTTCCAAAACATGTTGTTTAGGGAAAATCCGCCCCTCGACGTGCCGTTTAGGGAAAATAAACCCCTCTGTGAAGGGAAAATCTGCCCCTTTGCAGGACAAATCCGCCCCTCTATGAAGGGAAAATTTTCCCCTCTACAGGGCAAATCCGCCCCTCTACAAGGCAAATCCGCCCCTCTATAAAGGGAAAATTTTCCCCTCTGCAATAGAAATGTTAGAAAATAGTGAACTAGTAGGGAAAATACGCCCCTCTGCAACAAAAATGTATGAAAACAATGAATTAGGAGGGAAAATCTGCCCCTTTGTAGCAAAAATGTTTGAAAACAGTGAACTAGGAGGGCAAATCCACCCCTCTGCATCATAAATGTTAGAAAACAGTGAGCCAGTAGGAAAAATACACCTCTTTGTAACATAAAGGTTAGAAAATAGTGAACCAGTAGGGCAAATCCACCCCTCTGCAACAGAAGTGTTAGAAAATAGTGAACTAGTAGGGCAAATCTGCCCCTCTACAACAAAAATGTTAGAAAATATGAGCCAGTAGAGCAAATCTGCTCCTCTGCAACATAAATGTTAGAAAACAGTGAACCAATAGTGAACATCCATCCCTTTGTAGCATAATTGTTAGAAAATAGTGAACTAGTAGGGAAAATCCATCGCTCTACCACAAAAAGGTTAGAAAACAATGAACCAATAGGGAAAATCCGCCCCTCTACAATAAAAATGTTAGGAAATAGTGAACCAGTAGGGAAAATCCACCCCTCTGCAGTGAAAATGTCAAAAAATAGTGAACTAGAAGGGAAAATCCATTCCTTTGCAATTAGATATCAGAAAAAAGTGTAAACAACAAGGCAAACCTACCCGTCTATAGTGAAAATCAGTAAACAATGGGAAGAACAAGGAAAATCCACTCCTTTGCAACACACTGTTGGGCAAGTCCACCCCTCTGCGACCTAAACCTGCAAACAAACTCAACACCAGCAAATGTGAAATAAAGGGACCTGTTTGTGGGACATACCAGGTGTGCCAAAAATGTGATCCCTTAAATGTCTATCCTATTTTAAAATGCAAAACCTACTATTATGCAATAATGGAAGAACACAAAAGATACACCTCAAGATTAGCCTAAGGAATGATAACACAAAGAGAGATAGCAAAATAATGATTGTAAATGATTATACCTTTGTGTTGTTGAATCCCTTGTTTGCCCCTTGATGTTTGAAAGCTTGTGTGCTCCTTAGATGGCTATGGAGATGATTAGATGCAAGATATATGAACAATATGAGAAAATGCAAGTGTCAATGGCTAAATGACTTGATTGATTCATGGAGAATTCTTGCAAATGGCTAAGTGTTGTAAATGAAAAAATGACAAGAGTTTAGTATCAAATGCATAAGGTCCCTAAATGAGAGAAAAGAGGGGGTATTTATAGAGGGACTTGAAATCTCTAGAGAATTCAACGGTTGAGATCAAACCAACAAGGCCAAGATGGAGGGCTATGGTGAGTTGTGGACTCACAAGCCCTCACATCTTGACATGTGGAATGTGAGATGGCTTAGGATGAGATGATGTGGAAGTGAGGTGGAAAAAAGGTACATGATGTGGACGAAGGACAAGTACCTTGGAAAAGGGATGATGTGACCTCTCAATGACCACATAGGGAAGAGGAGAATCTTAGGTGAATAAAAGTGAATTAAAAATTCACATGATTGGAAGAATCTAGTGGATAAGACAAAGTTCCTAAAAATGTGGGAACTTGCCACATGTGAGTGATGTGACAAGTCAAAGGTTCTAGAAGACTTTGGCACATGTGAGTGATGTGACAAGTCAAAGGTTTTAGAACTTGTATGGGAAAGAGGAAAGTCTTGGAAGGATAATTGTGAATTAAAAATTCACATGGGGAAGAGAGGAGTCTAGGGTGAATAAAAAGGAATTAAAAATTCCTTGGGGGATGGGGAGAGTTGACCAAGGTACTAATTAGGCTTAACTAACCAGTGATTAAAAGGTGATTAGTGACTAACGAAGGTCAAGAAGCCAACTTGCAAAATTTGGAGGATGTGACATGTCTTAATCAAGGATTAGACATGTGCACATCTCTAATGATGAGATTAGAAGATGGATTAAGATTAAGGAAAAGGATGTGACATGTGAGGAATTAAATAAATATCATATTTATTTAATTCATTTGGTGAAAAGGAGAATAAAGGGTAAGGTCTTTAATTATTAATTAAATACCTTAGGGATTTAGAAGAATAAAGGGTATTAATTAAATAATAGTGATATTACTTAAGTAATGCAAATAAGAGGATATTAGATGAAAAAGGATAAATTTGGACAAATGCAAGTGTCCAAATTTAGGTGTCTACAACTACATATATATCTTTGTTTGATATATTAAAATATCAGTACACATATTAAAAACCTCACAACAATGAGGTGTAGATCAAATTAATAATAATAATACAATGATATGTAATAACAAGTTTTTGTAACTAACAACATCATGTACAAATAACAATAATAAATTTTTGAGTGAAATCCATTTATTCTCTTGGATAAACCAAGTCTTCAACATTCTCAAATACAAGAGTTAGAGTATCACCCAAACACTTTTTCTCCAAATAGAAACCAATAGTTTTCCACACACCTTCATCAAAAGCGTCCTTAACCTTCACAATGGTAGTAGATCAAGTTAAGCTCCATGATAAATTTTTCATTCACAAACTAGTGTTGTGTTAAAAATATAGAAAATGTGCCATACAACTCTACATACCCTCTAATTGAGTATGACATTTCACTAATTTTTAATAAACAAACATTGTGAACTGATAATGCAAGTAGTGGTTTTGTATTACTTTGGAAAAATATTTAATAATAAAATAAAAATTTACATAAAGATAATGTGTGTCGTATGTTCACAAAAATATTATTCAAATTGGTTATCAATAATTTACTTCCACAGTTAATTCATATAATAATATGGACAAACAAACACATATTTAGATTAATGGGGATTTTTGATTAAAACATAGAAAAATAGGGGAGGGTGTTTATATTAAAATGGATGTGTAATAGAGGGGGTCTAATGCACATATTATTCAATATTTCACTAGGAAATGAGATCCCTACAAAAAATTGACTAAAAAACCTTAGGTGAATCAACTCAATTTGAGAATATTTAGATTTCCTTATTCTTGAAGAATGGGGGTCAAGGTCAAACAACACTTTTGGGACAAAAAACTAAAATAGAAAATCAACTCGAAAAGGCTATCTAACACTTGAAACAACAATATTAAACTCAATATTAGCATAAGAAAAAAACAAAATGCAAATCTAAGAAGAGTAGAGACGTGTGTTTATGGGTGTTTTTGCACTTTCTCAACATAGACAATGTATAAGTGCAATGCCTCTCTTGAAAGGTAATTTTTGCAACTGAGTTTTATAAATCATCCCAAGGTCTCTCGAGTGTCAGGTCATGACTTGCAAAAAGGTTCAGTTGATTGATGTGATTTTCTAGTAATCACAAATGGCATTTATGGTTTATTAAGCATGGAGGGAATTGGGTCTACAAATGGAGTTTATGGATTCTGGAAATGGGTGAATAGTTGCTGCAAGTTTAGAACAACAAACTAAAACTCCTTCTTGCTTATTAGATTTGGCTTTACAATAATGCCAGAATTTTGTTTTCACATCAGATTTTAAAGAAATGGAAAAAGGGAAAAGGGGTTAGAAGTTTCCTAAACTTGCAACTAGTGATGAACAGTAACAATGGAGGATGCTACAGTGAACAAAATTTTCCCCTCTACAGGGCAAATCCGCCCCTCTACAAGGCAAATCCGCCCCTCTATAAAGGGAAAATTTGCCCCTCTGCAATAGAAATGTTAGAAAACAGTGAACTAGTAGGGAAAATCTGCCCCTCTGCAGCAAAAATGTCTGAAAAAAATGAATCAGGAGGGAAAATCTACCCCTTTGTAGCAAAAATGTTTGAAAACAGTGAACTAGGAGGGCAAATCCACCCCTCTGCATCATAAATGTTAGAAAACAGTGAGCCAGTAGGGAAAATCCACCTCTTTGCAACATAAAGGTTAGAAAATAGTGAACCAGTAGGGCAAATCCACCCCTCTACAACAAAAGTGTTAGAAAACAGTGAACCAGTAGAGAAAATCCGCCCCTCTACAACAAAAATGTTAGAAAATAATGAACGAGTAGAGCAAATCTGCTCCTCTACAACATAAATGTTAGGAAATAGTGAAGCAGTAGTGAAAATCTGCCCCTTTGTAGCATAAATATTAGAAAATAGTGAACTAGTAGGGAAAATCCACCCCTCTACCGCAAAAAGGTTAGAAAACAATGAACCAATAGGGAAAATCCACCCCTCTACAATAAAAATGTTAGGAAACAGTGAACCAATAGGGAAAATCGACCCCTCCGCAGTGAAAATGTCAGAAAATAGTGAACTAGGAGGAAAAATCTATCCCTTTGCAATCAGATATCAGAAAAAAGTGTAAACAACAAGGCAAATCTGCCCGTCTATAGTGAAAATCAGTAAACAATGGGAAGAACAAGGAAAATCCACTCCTCTACAACACACTGTTGGGCAAGTCCACCCCTCTGTAGGGAAAATCCACCCCTTTGTGACCTGAACCTGCAAACAAACTCAACAACAACAAATGTGAAATAAAGGGACCTATTTGTGGGACCCACCAGGTGTGCCAAAAATGTGATCCCTTAAATGTCTATCCTATTTTAAAATGCAAAACCTACTATTATGCAATAATGGAAGAACACAAAAGATACACCTCAAGATTAGCCTAAGGAATGATAACACAAAGAGAGATAGCAAAATAATGATTGTAAATGATTATACCTTTGTGTCGTTGAATCCCTTGTTTTCCCCTTGATGTTTGAAAGCTTGTGTGCTCCTTGGATGGATATGGAGATGATTAGATGCAAGATATATGAACAATATGAGAAAATGCAAGTGTTCATGGCTAAATGACCTGATTGATTCATGGAGAATTCTTGCAAATGGCTACGTGTTGTAAATAAAAAAATGACAAGAGTTTAGTATCAAATGCATAAGGTCCCTAAATGAGAGAAAAGAGGGGGTATTTATAGAGGGACTTGAAATCTCTAGAGAATTCAATGGTTGAGATCAAACCAACAAGGCCAAGATGGAGGGCTATGGTGAGTTGAGGACTCACAAGCCCTCACATCTTGACATGTGGAATGTGAGATGGCTTAGGATGAGATGATGTGGAAGTGAGGTGGAAAAAAGGTACATGATGTGGACGAAGGACAAGTACCTTGGAGAAGGGATGATGTGACCTCTCAATGATCACATAGGGAAGAGGAGAATCTTAGGTGAATAAAAGTGAATTAAAAATTAACATGATTGGAAGAATCTAGTGTATAAGACAAAGTTCCTAAAAATGTGGGAACTTGCCACATGTTAGTGATGTGACAAGTCAAAGGTTCTAGAACTTGTATGGGAAAGAGGAAAGTCTTGGAAGGATAATTGTGAATTAAAAATTCACATGGGGAAGAGAGGAGTCTAGGGTGAATAAAAAGGAATTAAAAATTCCTTGGGGGACGGGGAGAGTTGTCCAAGGTACTAATTAGGCTTAACTAACCAGTGATTAAAAGGTGATTAGTGACTAACGAAGGTCAAGAAGCCAACTTGCAAAATTTGGAGGATGTGACATGTCTTAATCAAGGATTAGACATGTGCACATCTCTAATGATGAGATTAGAAGATGGATTAAGATTAAGGAAAAGGATGTGACATGTGAGGAATTAAATAAATATCATATTTATTTAATTCATTTGGTGAAAAGGAGAATAAAGGGTAAGGTCTTTAATTATTAATTAAATACCTTAGGGATTTAGAAGAATTAAGGGTATTAATTAAATAATAGCGATATTACTTAATTAATGCAAATAAGAGGATATTAGATGAAAAAGGATAAATTTGGACAAATGCAAGTGTCCAAATTTAGGTGTCTACAACTACATATATATCTTTGTTTGATATATTAAAATATGGGTACACATATTAAAAACCTCACAACAATGAGGTGTAGATCAAATTAATAATAATAATACAATGATATGTAATAACAAGTTTTTGTAACTAACAACATCATGTACAAATAACAATAATAAATTTCTGAGTGAAATCCATTTATTCTCTTGGATAAACCAAGTCTTCAACATTCTCAAATACAAGAGTTAGAGTATCACCCAAACACTTTTTCTCCAAATAGAAACCAATAGTTTTCCACACACCTTCATCAAAAGCGTCCTTAACCTTCACAATGGTAGTAGATCAAGTTAAGCTCCATGATAAATTTTTCATTCACAAACTAGTGTTGTGTTAAAAATATAGAAAATGTGCCATACAACTCTACATACCCTCTAATTGAGTATGACATTTCACTAATTTTTAATAAACAAACATTGTGAACTGATAATGCAAGTAGTGGTTTTGTATTACTTTGGACAAATATTTAATAATAAAATAAAAATTTACATAAAGATAATGTGTGGCGTATGTTCACAAAAATATTCTTCAAATTTGTTATCAATAATTTACTTCCACAGTTAATTCATATAATAATATGGACAAACAAACATATATTTAGATTAATGGGGATTTTTGATTAAAACATAGAAAAATAGGGGAGGGTGTTTATATTAAAATGGATGTGTAATAGACGGGGTCTAATGCACATATTATTCAATACTTCACTAGGAAATGAGATCCCTACAAAAAATTGACTAAAAAACCTTAGGTGAATCAACTCAATTTGAGAATATTTAGATTTCCTTATTCTTGAAGAATGGGGGTCAAGGTCAAACAACACTTTTGGGACAAAAAACTAAAATAGAAAATCAACTCGAAAAAGCTATCTAACACTTGAAACAACAATATTAAACTCAATATTAGCATAAGAAAAAAACAAAATGCAAATCTAAGAAGAGTAGAGATGTGTGTTTATGGGTGTTTTTGCACTTTCTCAACATAGACAATGTATAAGTGCAATGTCTCTCTTGAAAGGTAATTTTTGCAACTGAGTTTTATAAATCATCCCAAGGTCTCTCGAGTGTCAGGTCATGACTTGCAAAAAGGTTCAGTTGATTGATGTGATTTTCTAGTAATCACAAATGGCATTTATGGTTTATTAAGCATGGAGGGAATTGGGTCTACAAATGGAGTTTATGGATTCTGGAAATGGGTGAACAGTTGCTGCAAGTTTAGAACAACAAACTAAAACTCCTTCTTGGTTATTAGATTTGGTTTTACAATAATGCCAGAATTTTGTTTTCACTTCAGATTTTAAAGAAATGGAAAAAGGGAAAAGGGAATAGAAGTTTCCTAAACTTGCAACTAGTGATGAACAGTAACAATGGAGGATGCTATAGTGAATAAAATTTTCCCCTCTAGAGGGAAAATCCGCCCCTCTACAAGGCAAATCTGCCCCTCTATAAAGGGAAAATTTGCCCCTCTGCAATAGAAATGTTAGAAAACAATGAACTAGTAGGGAAAATCTGCCCCTCTGCAGCAAAAATGTTTGAAAAAAATGAATCAGGAGGGAAAATCTGCCCCTTTGTAGCAAAAATATTTGAAAACAGTGAACTAGGAGGGAAAATCCACCCCTCTGCATCATAAATGTTAGAAAACAGTGAGCCAGTAGGGAAAATCCACCTCTTTGCAACATAAAGGTTAGAAAATAGTGAACCAGTAGGGAAAATCCACCCCTCTACAACAGAAGTGTTAGAAAACAGTGAACCAGTAGAGAAAATCCGCCCCTCTACAACCAAAATGTTAGAAAATAATGAACGAGTAGAGCAAATCTGCTCCTCTACAACATAAATGTTAGGAAATAGTGAACCAATAGTGAAAATCTGCCCCTTTGTAGCATAAATATTAGAAAATAGTGAACTAGTAGGGAAAATCCACCCCTCTACTGCAAAAAGGTTAGAAAACAATGAACCAATAGGGAAAATCCACCCCTCTACAATAAAAATGTTAGGAAACAGTGAACCAATAGGGAAAATCCACCCCTCTGCAGTGAAAATGTCAGAAAATAGTGATCTAGGAGGGAAAATCCATCCCTTTGCAATCAGATATCAGAAAAAAGTGTAAACAACAAGGCAAATCTACCCGTCTATAGTGAAAATCAGTAAACAATGGGAAGAACAAGGAAAATACACTCCTCTACAACACACTGTTGGGCAAGTCCACCCCTCTGTAGGGAAAATCCACCCCTCTGCGACCTGAACCTGCAAACAAACTCAACAACAACAAATGTGAAATAAAGGGACCTATTTGTGGGACCCACCAGGTGTGCCAAAAATGTGATCCCTTAAATGTCTATCCTATTTTAAAATGCAAAACCTACTATTATGCAATAATGGAAGAACACAAAAGATACACCTCAAGATTAGCCTAAGGAATGATAACACAAAGAGAGATAGCAAAATAATGATTGTAAATGATTATACCTTTGTGTCATTGAATCCCTTGTTTTCCCCTTGATGTTTGAAAGCTTGTGTGCTCCTTGGATGGATATGGAGATGATTAGATGCAAGATATATGAACAATATGAGAAAATGCAAGTGTTAATGGCTAAATGACCTGATTGATTCATGGAGAATTCTTGCAAATGGCTACGTGTTGTAAATGAAAAAATGACAAGAGTTTAGTATCAAATGCATAAGGTCCCTAAATGAGAGAAAAGAGGGGGTATTTATAGAGGGACTTGAAATCTCTAGAGAATTCAATGGTTGAGATCAAACCAACAAGGCCAAGATGGAGGGCTATGGTGAGTTGAGGACTCACAAGCCCTCACATCTTGACATGTGGAATGTGAGATGGCTTAGGATGAGATGATGTGGAAGTGAGGTGGAAAAAAGTTACATGATGTGGACGAAGGACAAGTACCTTAGAGAAGGGATGATGTGACCTCTCAATGATCACATAGGGAAGAGGAGAATCTTAGGTGAATAAAAGTGAATTAAAAATTAACATGATTGGAAGAATCTAGTGTATAAGACAAAGTTCCTAAAAATGTGGGAACTTGCCACATGTGAGTGATGTGACAAGTCAAAGGTTCTAGAACTTGTATGGGAAAGAGGAAAGTCTTGGAAGGATAATTGTGAATTAAAAATTCACATGGGGAAGAGAGGAGTCTAGGGTGAATAAAAAGGAATTAAAAATTCCTTGGGGGATGGGGAGAGTTGTCCAAGGTACTAATTAGGCTTAACTGACCAGTGATTAAAAGGTGATTAGTGACTAACAAAGGTCAAGAAGCCAACTTGCAAAATTTGGAGGATGTGACATGTCTTAATCAAGGATTAGACATGTGCACATCTCTAATGATGAGATTAGAAGATGAATTAAGATTAAGGAAAAGGATGTGACATGTGAGGAATTAAATAAATATCATATTTATTTAATTCATTTGGTGAAAAGGAGAATAAAGGGTAAGGTCTTTAATTATTAATTAAATACCTTAGGGATTTAGAAGAATTAAGGGTATTAATTAAATAATAGCGATATTATTTAATAAATGCAAATAAGAGGATATTAGATGAAAAAGGATAAATTTGGACAAATGCAAGTGTCCAAATTTAGGTGTCTACAACTACATATATATCTTTGTTTGATATATTAAAATATCGGTACACATATTAAAAACCTCACAACAATGAGGTGTAGATCAAATTAATAATAATAATACAATGATATGTAATAACAAGTTTTTGTAACTAACAACATCATGTACAAATAACAATAATAAATTTCTGAGTGAAATCCATTTATTCTCTTGGATAAACCAAGTCTTCAACATTCTCAAATACAAGAGTTAGAGTATCACCCAAACACTTTTTCTCCAAATAGAAACCAATAGTTTTCCACACACCTTCATCAAAAGCGTCCTTAACCTTCACAATGGTAGTAGATCAAGTTAAGCTCCATGATAAATTTTTCATTCACAAACTAGTGTTGTGTTAAAAATATAGAAAATGTGCCATACAACTCTACATACCCTCTAATTGAGTATGTCATTTCACTAATTTTCAATAAACAAACATTGTGAACTGATAATGCAAGTAGTGGTTTTGTATTACTTTGGACAAATATTTAATAATAAAATACAAATTTACATAAAGATAATGTGTGGCGTATGTTCAAAAAAATATTTCTCAAATTGGTTATCAATAATTTACTTCCACAGTTAATTCATATAATAATATGGACAAACAAACACATATTTAGATTAATGGGGATTTCTGATTAAAACATAGAAAAATAGGGGAGGGTGTTTATATTAAAATGGATGTGTAATAGAGGGGGTCTAATGCACATATTATTCAATATTTCACTAGGAAATGAGATCCCTACAAAAAACTGACTAAAAAACCTTAGGTGAATCAACTCAATTTGAGAATATTTAGATTTCCTTATTCTTGAAGAATGGGGGTCAAGGTCAAACAACACTTTTGGGACAAAAAACTAAAATAGAAAATCAACTTGAAAAAGCTATCTAACACTTGAAACAACAATATTAGACTCAATATTAGCATAAGAAAAAAACAAAATGCAAATCTAAGAAGAGTAGAGACGTGTGTTTATGGGTGTTTTTACACTTTCTCAACATAGACAATGTATAAGTGCAATGCCTCTCTTGAAAGGTAATTTTTGCAACTGAGTTTTATAAATCATCCCAAGGTCTCTCGAGTTTCAGGTCATGACTTGCAAAAAAGTTCAGTTGATTGATGTGATTTTCTAGTAATCACAAATGGCATTTATGGTTTATTAAGCATGGAGGGAATTGGGTCTACAAATGGAGTTTATGGATTTTGGAAATGGGTGAACAGTTGCTGCAAGTTTAGAACAACAAACTAAAACTCCTTCTTGCTCATTAGATTTGGCTTTACAATAATGCCAAAACTTTGTTTTCACTTCAGATTTTAAAGAAATGGCAAAAGGGAAAAGGGGTTAGAAGTTTCCTAAACATGCAACTAGTGATGAACAGTAACAATGGAGGATGCTACAGTGAACAAACTTCCTAAAACTAAGTTCCACTTATCCAAGAATAGCCCACATTCTCATGAAGCTAGTGCAATCTTCAAAGGGCCATTGAAATTTTTTAGATTGTTCATTCACCATTAAAGCATGAACAACAATTGAACTTAAGTGCAACACTATAAATAAGGCTTAGACTAACTTTACATATCAATTTATCATCAATAAATAGAAAAACGTATGAGCAAGGAAGACATCAAACACAACAACATACATCCACCATTAAAGCAAAACATAAACTAATAATTGAAAGTAACTTAAAACTTGGAACATCAAAGCTAAAATCTAGTACTTGGAGATAGAATCATGCACACATGAGAGAAATACACAAGAAACCATCAAAACAATGCTTTTATCATATATTTTTACAGCAACATGTTCTTACAACAACTCATCTCTACCTTTGAGAATGAGAGGATGCCCCTATTTATAATTTTCAAAAAGTGAAATGAATGGACAAGATTAATTTACAATGACTGGTTCAAATTCATTTCCACTTAGGGTGTCACCTACCCCCAATATGTTACATTATAAAACAAATTATTTTGTCCTCTTCCCTATTTTGTCTTGTAGCCTATTTTATCCTATAATTGTTTTTGTCCTCTTGTTGCCTCCAAATTTTAAAGGCTATTTTAGAAAATATTCATAATCTATGATAGGTTTTCTAGCTGCTTTCTACTTGTTTGCATACTCTATGAATTTTCCAATCATGGCTATTGGTTTCTTCTCCTCATAGAGCTTGGAATTGAGGATCTGGAAGGCTATTTTCTTAAATCTTTCAGTGATTTTCTCCTAGTGTTTGGTGCATTTAGGCATCACCTTGATAACCTATTCTGATCGGGTGAAATCCCTCACAACAAATTCCATAAAATTAGGTGACAATGTGTCACTGGCTCCCTGTTCCATCTTTTCATGAAATAGTGGCTTGATTTTATCCGGATCAATCTCCAGGGCATACATTTCATAGTCTGTAATCATCTTTAAATAGTTTCTAGTGTCAGCCCAATGTTCTACAATCCACTCATGATCTAGCTCCAGTTTACATAAGGAATTCTCCAAAATTTCCATTTTATAGTCAAGATCATCACCATGTTTCAACTAGCCAATGATCTTGTTTTGGCAATTCCAACTCCTTTTCCCATGTTTCTCAAGAGATCTTGAGGATTCTCTCCAACTTCGAATAAGTGATTTGATACAACTTGGGGAACTCCTTGCAAGTGCTTATCAAATCTTCAACTTCTTTATGCAAACTCTAGAATTTGTTGTATACTCTAGTTGCATGATGAATGCCCATTTCACCATTGTATATGACCTTGTTGAACCAATCTACAATATACTTGGTATAGTTTTTTCTTTTTCCATTTTATTTATCTCCTCCTTCAAGAGCGAGGAGGGCATGAGTGATTCAGTTGGAGTCTCTTCTTCCATGGAGGTCCATTGTTGAATGTAAGCAGTGAGGTCCAACACTTATGCTTTAAACTCCTCTTTAGTAGACTGGTCCTTATTCATTTAATGTATGATGGTGGACACTAACCCTTAAAGATCATCCATCTTCTGTTCACGAGTTTTTGGGCCTAGATTGATCATAGATATCTAGTAGTCTTTCCCCTGAATATTTTTGGCATCCTTACCTACTACTGGGGTAGCAACTTGTAGCATTTGAGACCCACAAGCATCAAATGTGATGTGTGATCTGATTTTAGGCTTCTTCTCCTTATGGGTCCTTGTCTGGGCTCTAGCTAGAATTGCTTCTAATCTTTCCTTTGGATCAACAATCATAGGGGCCTTCTTCTTCAATTATTGTTCTAGCCATGTGAGAACCTCTATTTTCCCCTTTGGTGATTCATGATCACCTTCTTATTCTTTTTCTTTTTGTGGCTGATCTTATTCATTACTAGGAGCCTCTTCGTCATTCTTTTCCTCCTCATTTAGCTCCTTTTTTGGCATATTCCTTCTTGTATCAAGCTCGAAAGAGGCTACATTTTCTTTGGTGGTACTTTATCCTTGTGGCATCCTCTCTTCTTCATGTTCAATTTCAATGTTTTTCTTGGGCTCAAAGCTCTTTTCCTATGTATCTTTCTCTTCATCCCTTTCTGGAGGTACTTACTCTTGTATCAAGCCCTTATCTTGGCTAGTCTATGGAGGCTCTTCAAGTATTTCTACATCTTTATCTATCTCTATCTTTCCTTCTTCGAAGCGATACTCCTCTGGGAATGTCTCTACTACATAGTGCTCATCAAGACCCTCAACATTTTCTTCAAAATTTTGTGGCCCTTCTTCATCAGAGGCCACCTTGTCCAATTTTATACTTAATCTAGCCTCTAGATGTTCAAAATAATCATCTTTATTAGAATCCTCAAGCTCCTCAACTATGTCCCTTGCAAAATCTTTGTGTTGCTATGTGTTAAGTCTTTCCATCTCTTTTGAGATTTGCATTGTGGCCTCCATTTTTGGTAGCTTGGTAGATGGTGGGGGAAGAGGCAAAGCAGAAACAAGTTGAGCCATTAGATCTTGGACCTTGGGGTCAAGGATTACCTCAGAGAGCTCAATGGGCATGTTTTGTATGTATGTTGTGAAATCTAGTGCCAAGATGGGTGGAGCCATAGATGTTGTTGGCATGGATGGCGGTAGAGTGGAAAAAGTAGGTAATGGAGGCAGGAGTGAGGAAGATGATAGTGGGGAAGTAGTGGAAGAGGAGGAACTAAAACCATCACTAGAGTAGCTAGCAAGGCAGAGGTGATGTGGATTTATATGTCCATGGCGAGAGGAGATGATATGGGTAAATATTTGGAAATGGAAGGTGGTGGAATGGTGGCAACAATAGTAGCGGGAATGGAAGTGGTAGGTGGTGAGCGTGGATACTCAGTTTATTCTTCTTCTCCATGATGTTCCTCTTCTTGAATAGTAGGAATTTAAAGCACAAATTTCCTCATTCTCTTTGTCTTTTTTGATGGATGGCCCTCCATCGCCTATCTAGAATACACCTTATGCTTAGGCTTGCACTTAGGTGCATCCTTTCTCTTTCTGGATCTTGTGGAAGGTAGGGATTTAGGAGCTTCACCTGATGAACCCATGACAACTCCAATATTTTTTTTACTCTCAATTTCATCTTCTAATTCTCCATATCTAAGCTCTACACATTGCTCCATCAATTGGGCGATTTGTGCATCCACCCATTACATACTTCTATGTTCAATGGACTGAGTGAGAATGCTAAGGTCGGTGACCTCTTCCTCACTCTAATCAATGACTGGAAAGGGAATACCTGCCAAGACAATGTACCTTTCATCTAAGAGAATGTCATCTTCAAAAATTTGGTCAAGCATTGGGAATAGGTTGATGGACTTCACAAATTGAGTGGTCATCCTCATGTAATGTCACATCCGCACCTCTTTTTCATCATTTAATTGGCCCAAAAGTCTTCAATATGAGGTTGGTGTGTGTATTTCCTCCCAATCCATTTCTTTAGCTTGCCATGGTTTTCAACATTCCCCCTATTTGTATGTAGGTCCAAATGATGCCCTGACAATTCCTTCTTTGAGTATTCTACACATGGAGCAGTATGGTGGAATACATTCCTTGTCCAAAGGTTAGGGGATATGACACCCCAGCTCGATGCTTGTCACTTAGCAATGTATGGAAAGTTTGTAGTTGCCGAGTGACCTCCAATAAGATGATCTGGTCATTGGGGTAGTGTGGTAACCAGTAAGGAATTCCCAAGAACCCTTCTTCCCTGAGGTAGGTGAATTTTGGGAATTGGATGAAAATATATCCAAAAACCTTCATAAAAGCCTTAGCATTGTGTGTTACTCTTCTTTCAAAATATTCTCCCAATCTAGTCTAATTATATGACTAATAAATGCATCATTTACTCTTCTGTATTCCCTTTTAAAGTTTTCGTATTGCAACCAAGGATAGCAGTCATATACTTTGAGTTCGCCCCTAGTGGTCCCCAATATTCCTACATAGAAGAGTCCTTTGTATGGGAATTGTACTGTGAGGAGATAGACCATATATGAGGTCATATAAAATTGGGAGGTCTTCTTTACCATCATGAGCTAATTATGTAGGTTTGTGCTTATCATTTTAGCCAAACATAATTTGCCTTCACCTCAGATGATCTCTTCTATGAAGTAGAACATCCACTCTTCAAAGAATGTAGCAGTTGGTAGGCCCATCACTCTACTCAGGAAGGTGACCAGATCATGGTATTCCTCAAATAAATCACTTCAAATAACTCTTGAGGCACCTTGTTGGCATTGCCCCTTTTTTCCTTCAAGCAATGTTGATTAATCATCCTTTTGCATCCAAGAGGGTCTTGTTGCCATAAATTTTGAGAAAAATCCTTTTCTATTTCCTCCATCATGTCGAATGTTGGGATGTTGAACATTTTGCCATAGGAATTGGTAGACAAATCCGCTAGTACTCTCCCATCCTTATCAATTATTTTCCTGTTAGAGTGATAAAACTCCCAATAGCTCATGACTAGCTCCGAAGTAACCAATGCAGGGGGAAACTGGCTACCTTTGCAAGGCCACTTTCCTTTATCTTTTGAGAATCTTTTGTGGTGGTATTGACCATCACCCTTTTCTTGAACTCATCTATGTTAACATCCCCTAGGTTTGTATCTAGGACTGTGTCCCAATTAGAAGCGAGCTTGGAGGTGCACTCCACCTCGTGAAACTGATACTTCATTTGTTCATTTTCTTCTCTTCCTCTAGGTGTTCTTGTAGGCTTCTTTCCATTATTATCCTGTCCCATGGGCTCCCTTGATGATCCCTTCGTAGGTTCCATAAATCCTACATGCAAAAGGTGCAGTAAGTGATTTTACATATAAAGGTGGAAAACATCAATCAATTCCTGTAAATCCACAATTAGATCCATTTTTATACCCTTAAGAAATCACGACATTCATCATCATTATACATTTAGAGCTCATTCAGGTCATTTGTGCAAATGTGGGTTCAAGGGTGCGGGTTTTCCCTAGCTGAAAGTCGTTAAGAAGAAAGACATTATAGAATGGTGCTAGGACTCTAGAATCCTATGGAAAACCACCTGAATTAGAATTTTTGCATGGCATGACTGGTGGGTAAATTCTTCATGAAGTCACTTGGCACATTCAGAGATGTGCTATGAGGCACTTTGATTGTTTTCCTATATCACATTGTTCTTTCTAACCTATGTAGGTAAAAGTGATTTGGGTGTCATCGAGAGGAAGGACATTGGTTCTTTCCATTAAGGAAAAATAATTAAATTTTTTATTTTCCAGGCTAGAGACTGCAGACTGCATAGTCGAGAAATGTGGGATCTAGGTGGCAGAAATCTATTAGGTTTTCTTTGCCAAACAACGACATCACATGGGTGGAGTTTTGATATCGGCAACCTGCATTTTTGGACCCACAAGAAATATTTTACTAGGAGTTTGTTTGTCTCTTGCACAATTCATAAGGACGACATTAACATGCTCAGAGTCCACATGGAGAAAGAATGTGAGAAATTTGCCGATGAAAGGTTGACAACTTGGTTTGCCAAAGATTTTGGGGTTGAGGGAGCAAACAACAAGGTATAGTCCGCCATGTGGGACAATGTGTTGATTTTTCTATTAAAAATGGATTCATGGTGACAACGTCCTACAAATAGATGCTCGCAAGAGCAGACTTCCAAAGACCCTCCATGTCATGGTTTTACGGGCCATTCTTTGAGTTTAGTTCTGGGAAACAAGGCTTGCGGAGCCCATGAAGAGGAAGGGCATAAGATATTTTTTGCTAAACAATGACAATCAAGGGGTGGTGAGCCACACGAAGCAACCCACATAGAAGTTGGGACTTAGCGGAATGACGCGTGTTGGGTTTGGTTTGCTCGCAGTGATAATAAAGATGGAGCACACAATGCAGGACGACATTTAGGCTAGACCACTAATGAAATGGTGATGAGATGATGGCTACCCATAGGAAGAGTCCCACATAGGGATTTTCGCATGGACTCACAAACTTAGTTGTTTAAAATTTAATACTTTTGAGCGACGAAAAAAGGAACCATGTGGTCAACGAGATGGACCACATGGGTGCTTCTGTCAATAAAGAACAACAGAGGCAAAACGAGGTTCTACATGAATTTTTAAATGTGCGATTTTGACTTGTGTAAGGTATTTTCAATGTTGGGGTAGATTGTAAGTGTAGGGCCTAAAGTTGCAAAGGATTTAACAACATTGTTGTGATAAATTAGGGTTTGAATCTTAAATATTCTACCCTAATTGCAAGATATTTTTAACAACTTCAAATGCCTAGTAATAAAAGGTAATGCAAACTCACCTCGAAATCATGTAGATAATCAAAGAAAATCTAGCTTGGATCCAATGAGGGAACTTTGTGCACGTTAGCGGCCTCTTTTCTCTCATCAAACTTGAAATGGATGAGTGAAAATGATAGGTAGGGAGCAACGTATTTATATGTGATCCCATCATTAATGAACTCATTTACTAATAGGTACAACGAACCCTAGGTAGGTGAGGTGTAGAAACTCACATCTGATTCGAAATTCAATAAAAACACCAATGACAATAGGAGATGTGGAGCCCACGATGCAATAATATGTTAAAGGTTGGCCGCTACTTAGTGGAAAAGTGACAATGGCGGTTTGCAAATGTGGGTTCGCCTGGCTGGATGGATGCGGTGGTAAAAGGAAGACGGAGGCCCGTAGGCCAAGTTTCGTACCTACCAAAGACTTAGTGAATTTTTGATGGGTGACCCAGGTTAAAGGGGATTTGATGTCCTTAATGCATGTGACCAATCTAAGCTCAAAAATAGGGGCATGCTAAATGAGGTGAGAGTGAAGCAACCTGGAGAAATCAAAATGGGATGAGGGGGTCCCTAGTCTGAACAGGGTGTGTGTGCTATAGGCACAACAATGTGTTTACCAGTCACCAAGAGGTAGTTTTTGAAGGATGACTAAAACTCATTAAACCGTGGGAAAATGGGTCTTTTGTCAGGTTTTTTCTATAACTTTTGAGAGCCTCTAATGTTGATCTGTAGCTTCTGATTTGTCCAGGTTTTAGTGTCACGAAGTCCAAAATCAGATCTGTAGGTTAGATTCCATAATTTGATAACAAATTTTGTAACTTTGATAAATTTTCTAATTTTGCATTTCAAAATTTCTTCAATCCTTCTTCAACCTAAATCTACAATCACACACACAAGAGAGAAAAATGTTTGTTTATGGTAAATGGGGGTTTTCCTTGGTCAACCCTAGTTGGTAATCAAACCTTGAAATGAAATAATGCATGAAAGAAGAAATAAAGAACGAACAAAGCTATGTTACCACTCAACAAACCCTTGTAGAAACCTTGATAATGGAGATCTTAGGAAGTCTACAAATTGCATGAAATGGCTGAATTGGATGCGGATCTTGATACTTGAATTGATGCTTTTGAATTCTTGAATTGTTCTTGAAACCTACATCACAATGTTAGCTCAAAAAACATGCATGATGAAAGAATAATTTGACATGATGAATAGATCTTGAATGCTACGATAAATCTTTGATACATCTACTCTTGAATGCTCTTGAATTTCTCCAAAAATACTCATGAAATTGCTAGGTTTCTTCTTGAAAGATCTAGTTGAAACTTAGTGATATGGTATTGTATTTTTAGGTATATATCCTTAATTTCCTAAAATTCAAATATCACAAGCCAACACTGAAAAATGGATTTGGAGATGTTTTTGATAGAGGAAAAAATGAGTTTTACAGGGACCCGAAACCACAGAGTTTACAAGCCATAATAAAATAAACCGATAGGAAGGCAGCGAGACAAGAGAAAGCAAAAAAGGACAACAACCACCAACCAAAAGCTAGCAAAAATTCAGCAAGAAGACAACAAAAAAAAACACAACCTAAACTAACCAGGAGACTTTAAAGTCTCAACAACTTCAGTTTCCAGGTTGCACATTTCCTGGGTCACCTTCTTCAGGTCCTGAGTCTCTAGAGGCGAAGAATATGATTTTCTCTTCAGATTGTCTCTTGTTCTCTTCAAAGAGCCAGAATCCTCCTGCTTACTTTTATTCTTATCAACTTCAAGATCCACAATTAGTGACCCCTGCTGGGTGTTTTCCATTTTCTCCATGAAAGCGCTCAGGATAGTGGCATTATGTTTGACAATTTTTTGGTTATGCTCTATGATGGTTTTCATAGTATCCCTGATCTTACCAATTTCCTTTTCCAGGTACTTGACCTTGTTCTCATTGTCCTTCAAATTTTTTGTGAGTTCAAATGCTCTTTGAAAGCATTCAACCATTTCCATCTTCTCTTCCACAGTCCATAAGACCTCCACAAAATTCTTAGAAGCCAGTTTAGCTTCCAACACCTCTAGCTTGATAGTGAGTGCCCTATTTTTTAGATTGATGTCCTTAATCTCATGGAAAGCCCATTTAAAAATTTTGAAATAGTCAACCACACCATTTCTGGCAATTGCCAGAATATCTTCAAGAAATTCCCTATCCGGCTTGAAATAGTGGTCATCAAGGTTAGGGTCACCATGGGAATTGCGTCTTCTCTCTTTGTCAATGGTATGAAAAGAGGCTAAGGAGTCCTCCTTATCTTTGGGGTCAACAGAGTTCTTGTCTGGAGAATCCCCCGAATAGGAAACCAACTTATTAATAGGGGGCTCCTTCATAATTTCATTCACCACTTGAGACATACCAAGAGGGGTATTCACAGGGCTAGCTTTTTTATTCAAGGGTTTAGCCAAAGGGGAATTCTTCTTTTTCTTACTAGGAGGGGGAGTGTCTTCCTCAGCCCACTAAGGGTTCGAGTCCTCTTTGCTCTTAAATGAGCTAGAATAGGTATTGTATCCTTCTGAGGTCGAAGCCGAAAGAGGGTTAGACACGACCGACATATTTTTAAAGTTCTCATGGATAAGCCACATAAGGACAACATGCAAGACCGGATTCTTCTTAGGGTTTTTTCTAAATTCCTCAATACTATTATTCATGGAACAAAGCAAGTAATGAGGAAAAGAGACCCTTACCTTATGTGGAAAATGATTGAGGAGGATGAAATAGTAACCATAGACTCTCGTAAATATACCATCCAACATAATGTACTCCATAAGAATCTTGAGCACCTCCCTCCAAATCTTCTTGATCCTCCCGACATCAAAGTAACTATTGGAGACTTTGAAAATATTCTTTCTTTCCTCCTTAGACTGTGGGAAACTAATTACAACTTCATATGAGAAATTCTTGTGATGATATAACTTAACTCCATCAGTAGAAAGACCAGTGATTTCCCCAATAAGAGCTTCATCCACATTCGCCTTCCTCCTAGAGAGAATAATATCACCAAAAACATAATTTAAATTTAGGTCCAAAGGTCTAGGGAGGACCCATCCGCCCATGGGAAAATGGATCCCAAGTCCCTATTCTTGGAACACACATTGCTCAAGGTAAAGTGTGATGTATTAGCATTAATTATTTTTGGGGTTTCTCTTTAAAAAATATAGTTTATTAGGCTTGTAAATAAATAAAAGGCCTTATTAAGGCATAATTAATCTCAATTTAATTAAGAGTGTCCAAATAAGTGCGGAAATGTAAAGGGATAGATTTATTAACACTAAATTAATGCTTTATTAAGTCCATTTTAATTAGGAGGGCCTAAAAAAGTGTGAAAATGTAAAGGGATACATTTTTATACACTACATGTAGCCCCCACTTTAGTGAGAGGATGACCTTGCATAAAAATCATATTAAAGTAGACAATCAAGAGAGGTCTAATTGTATAATTTTTGCAAGGTTAAGATGACAAAGATCAGGGAGGATGATTAAGCCTCCAAGATCTAAGATCTCACGAAAAAACCAAAAAAGGTAGAAGGAGACACATGCCTATGTGAACCACAAATTTTAGGGGAAAGGTGCTTTCTAACACTTCTAGGGTTTTTCACCTAAAAGGAGAGATATTTTCCACCAAAAACATGGAGTTCATTCAATATTAATGCTAATATGATTAAAATGTGCCTAAATGGAATATCCTAAATGCAATAAGTTGATGAAAGAGATTGATTACTAATGCAAAACTAATGAAATGCAAGATGTTTGAAAACATAATATGATATGCAAAATGACCTATGAGTGTAAACAAACTATAACAAAAATGAAAGCTATTGGAGAGGTGCACTTGGAAACTAGAAAGTGCTAAAGGGGAGCTCTAGAATTTTGTAGAAAGTGTTTTTGAAGCAAACTGGGACACTTACGCCAAGTTGGGTGACTTAGTCCTATTTTAGGGAGATTCTACTAGAACAAGTTTTGGGAAATTGAGTATCTAGAACTACATAAATCACTTTTTAGGCCTAACAGTGGGACTAATTCACCACTGATTGTGACTTAATCCACCTTCATCTTTTGAGAGTCTCAAAGATGCAATCTATAGTTTTTGGTTTGTACTTTAGTGAGCTTAACAAAAATCTGGATCCAAATATGCAAACTTTCACCTGTAGGTGATCTCCAAGCTTCTTTTATGGTTTTGTTGACTTTGAATGATGTTGACACCTTTTAACACCTTTCTCTTTGACAAATTTGCATACAAGACTTGCAAAACACACATGCAAAGAGGGAAAAAGGGTTAAGGGTTAGAGAATAGGGGTTTGCCTTAGTCAAACCCCAATTTGGTAATCAAACCCCAATTTGGTAATCAAACCCTTGAAAATTAAATGAAATGAAAAGAGAATGATGATTAACAAAAATGCAATGCTACAACTCACCAAACCCTTGAAGTAGAAATCTAAAGATGTGCAAGTAGAAGCTCCAATGGATGAATGCTTGAAGAATGAATTGTTGGGGGGTGAAAATGAGAGGAAAACCCTTTATTTATACATGATTGTGCCCTAATTCTTAGAAATACCTCATCACAGATTGACCTCAAGGTCTAGAGAATAATATCTCGCTAGAATTATAAAATAATTTTTTATTTTTAAGCCAAATGGGACTAAGTCGCCCCAAGTGGCTACTTGGTCCCACTAGGTCAATTTTACTGGGTGTTAGAAATTAAAGTGTATTTAATGATGTTTAATGGGATTATTCTCTGAAACACACTTAAGTAAGGGCTGCATGTGCATAATGGGGCCATTTAAACATAAGAAAGGATGAAATTATTGATGACAAGCCTAGAAAAGTGTGATATTTTGTTACAACTCCTTACAACACTTTGAAATAAGGCTTGGTAAGTGATAAAAGAGGTTATTTAAATTAAATATATTAGAAAGGTTCTACAAAAGTTTGAAAGTGTGTTACAACACTTCACAACACCTTTGCAAGACATCATAAGATTTTTATTGATTTACAAGAGTTCAAGACTTAATGTGAATGTGTTGGCCACATTACAATAGTAAATATAGGAAAAATTAGGCCAAATTCCACAAGAAAGATCCAAATGAGGGTAAAAATGTCCAAGGATACATTTTTGTGTGACACATTTAGCCCCTACTTTAGCAAGAGGATGAACTTACTTCAAACTCACACTAAAGTAGCCCAACACGTTTATCAAGAGGGATCCAAATGCACCCATGCTGACAAGATGAGACAATAATACTCAAGAGGGATGATCAAGATCCCATGGAAAACCAAACATTAGGACAAAGGAACACATAGGAAAGTGATGTAAAAGAATGAAAGGGAGAGAAGGAAAAGGAAAAGAGAGAGAGTCAAATCAAGCTTTGATCATTTGTCCAACTCATTGTGGATTAGATCTAGGCTATTTGTCCTGAAAGATGCATACTCACTCTATGGCGACAAAACTCATGGCTGTCCACCAGGTGAGAAGCCCAAAAGGGTGAGAAACATACACTCATGGGTGGTATGAACTCACACACACACAACTGGCTATGGGAAAGTCATTCCTTTTAATGGGCTTCCCGCTCAACCGTACCTAAGTCATACCTCCAGATAACTTTAATAAGACACCACAAAAGAAAATGGCATTTCGAGCTTCATGAGACAAGAAAAACTTCATATGCTTGGAGCTCATGAACAAACAAGATGGCACCATAGCCATGCAATTTGTGTTATGAAAGGTGGCCATATAAAAAATATAAAATGCAACATGCAAAAGAATGTTCAAAGGAGTCTTTCTTTGTTCATGCGAGGTATTTAACTTAGGGAGCATTGTGCTTAATGTCTCCAAGAGAGGACTGATCAAATAATAGAAAATTCACAACTTAGGGGATGCAATGTGTCACATCAAGCGAATAAGAGGAATACAATATGTTAAGATAGATCACGCTCATGAAGGAAATTGCACCCAATGTCATCCACAAAGTGACAAAGATTTCATATGAAATAATAAGGCTACACTAACAACTGAGAGAATGAAAAAATAAAAATGAATAATTCCAATGTATGCCCCCACTTTAAAGGAATTTCTAAACACCGTACTGTGAGGAATTTCTTTAAAGTAGCAAAATGAAAAATGCAAAAAGAAAGGAAAAGACATGAGAGCCAACATGGAAAGCCCCTATGCTAAGTCATATGTTTCCAAGGGAGGTCAAGTCATGCAAAAGGAAAAGAAAATAAAGGGGAAGGAGTTTCCCCCAAAATGAAAACACCAAACACATAAGGGATTTATGGATTTGGGGTTAGTATGTTCATTGCTAGAATGTTTTTAGAGAGCTTGAAACTGTCATCATCCACCAAATACATAGAACTGGAACAATGACACAAAGAGACCGAAAACAAAGAAAAGGAAAGATTCATTTGGGTCAACATGGGAGAGACATATGGTGTCTTGATGCTTTGCATCATCCCCAAAAGGAACACAAAAGCCAAAAGAGAAAAGGAAAAGGAAAAATAAAGAGAAAAAGGATTTTGGGTCAACATGAAAGAGACATTTTGGTCTCAATTCCTTGCATCATCCCGAAAAATGATAAACAAAAGCAAAATAAAAAGTCAAAGAAAAAAAGAAAAGGAGCCTTTTGGGTAAACATGAAAGAGACATTTGCGATCTCGATGCCTTGTGTCATCCCCAAAAGGAAAGCAAAACAAAAGAATAAAGAGAAAAAGCGAAAGAAATGCACAACATATAGAAGAATGAAGGTACAAATAGATGAATGACACAAAGAGAGAGACCATGAAATAGAACATCACAGGAGAACACATTATGTACATGAAAACACACCAAAAAAAATGCAAAAGACTAGTAAGTCAAATGCAAGTCAATCGTCGACCAAGTCATCCGCCTCCCAATCTTGTTCAGTGTATAGTGAGGGTGGGGGACTAGCCAAAGGGACAACATCAATTGCATAACTAGTATCAAAGTCAATACTCGTCTGAGGAGAAGTGTCATGCAAGCTCATGGAGGAGAAAAATAATGTATTCAAATCATTATGCACCTCCTTGTTGATTTTAGCAATCTCATCATCATCATCCAAATTAATCACAATAGGAGGACGGATGATGATGTCAATTGAAGAGTGTAACTCTATTTGTGATTGCTGTATAGGATTAGTTTGGTTTAGTTGGGGAGGAGGATCATCATTCATTTCTTTTGTCAAGTGTGGGTTATGATATTCTTTATCAGCTTCTTCATGCAACTTGCAAGAAAGGGCACGATGTCTATGCCTACACTCCCTAGCACCTTTGTTTCTTTTGATTATGTTGTTGAGTTGTGTTTGTGAAGGAGCGGGTTGATCAACCATAGGTTTTTTTTTGTCCCTATCGGGAGGAATAGAAGGAACTATGGAAGTTTTTTCATTCGCTTTCTCCTTTGCTTTGTAAAATTGTTTTATTCAAGGAGGTATGACCAAGTTACTTTTGCAGTCTTGTGGTCTCTTGGATGATGTCAGGTAAGTGTCAGGTGTTGGTTGAGCTTGGTTGTGTGGTTCTAGTTCCTGGGTTGAGGCATGGTTTCATCTAGGATAGGAGTGTTAGATGTGGATGGGGACATTTTGCGAAGAGATATTCTGAATATTTTCTTCGCTTTAAATTTTTGGTAAGTAATGAAAAAGAAATCTTTTTGAGGTGTTATGGGTTCCATGGGTTTAGGAAAAAAGGCTTCTAAGGAAAAGTTTCCTTTGGAAGACAAGGGGTTAAAGATACTATGGTGGATAGTGAATATATCATTGTCAACTGGAAACTTTACGCATTTGTGTGGAACCGAAGGGAAATATTTCATTGAGCGAAGCCATGGATGCCTAGCCACAAATGAAACTGGTCTGACTGTGGGATGATGGAGAATGTGAGATCCAATGTTTTAGGTCCTATTTGTAATGGAAGGATGATCAATCCTATCATAGGGAAAGAAAAACCATTGTGTGTTTTAATCCATGTTGTGGGTTTATCATAATCATCTTGATAGAGATCATGTAACACCAAAAATTCCTTAGTGATCACGTTCTCTACATAGATGGGATCTATTAATATCCCATTAGTGGGCTTGTCATAGATGCATCTAATTATGTAAAGAGGACTATCAGGGAGATTTTTAAGTATGTATTGAGAGGAGAAAGTGATATCAAGAGATTTCTTAGGTTGGACCTTATGCGGGATGATGTCTATCACACCAACCATTTCATCCATAGGATTAACATGGGTCACATGTGTGATTGGACCAAAATGTTTATCATTGGTAGCAACATTCATCACATCATTCTTTGTAGTTTCACTAGATTTGATAAATAAAATATTATGTTTGGGCATTGGATTAGTGAAAATTTGCAAGTTTTGATTTGGAGGGGCAACAAACTTATTGACTTGATCATTAACACCGACAATGAATAGACAACCATAATCAATGAGGTCTTGAACTAGATTCTTAAGACACTTGCACTATTTCGTGTCATGTCCATTTTTTCTATGATAATGGCAGTAAGCATTGGATTTAAATTTTGGAGGTAAAGGCTTAGTAGGATCAAGTGCTTTAACGACAGGTAAGGTATTCATTTGTTGTTGTAAAATTTGAGACATTGTGTTATGAATAGTATCTGGTAAAGGTGTGAATTGTCTGTTTGGATCTCCATAACTAAAAGGGACCATGGTTTTAATAGTTGCTACTTGGTTGTTGATAGGTTGAGGTGGTTGTTGAGGGGGTTGAACTGTAAGAACCCTTTTTTTTCTTTCTAAATGGTTGGGAATAATTTTGGTTGGCATGTTCAAATTTTTCAATTCGACTAGAAGTGGATTGTGTATCCCGACTACTAATCGAATTGTGGTAATCGTAAAGGGTCATATGTGCATAAATGCATGAAAGAGGGGAATTTTATCATAGTGAGTTTATCCTAAAGTTGAGTTTGCAAGTTTTCTATAATCATATTTTGGAGATGTGGGTCAGGGATCTTGAGATCGATTTGGGAATAAAGCGATTGATATCGTGAGATAAAATTAGTTATCTTTTCATCATTATTGTGCTTGCAGCACATCAAATCAGCTAAGGTCTTCTTGGGAGTCATATGCACTTGGAAATGATTGATAAATGCATCAAAAAGTTTATTAAATGAATGAATTGAATTTTTTGGTAAAGAAAAAGACTATTCCAAGGCAGTGTCCTTTAAAGTCCTAGGAAATAGTTTTGCTAATAGTTTATCATCAAGGAAAAAGTCACTACATAAGTCGGTGTAGGCATTAACATGGTTAGAAGGATCTCCCTTCCCTCCATATTTCTCAAATATAGGAATCTCTATTCCTTGTGGCATTAGGGTTTGTAATATTTCCAAGGACAATGGTCTGCTACAGACATAATATGTAGGTGGGCCATTCTGATTTTGGTTGATGGTAGATATTTTTTATTGCATAGATGAGACAGTTTGGAAAAGTTGTGTTATGAGAGGGTCAATGTAAGTGGTGTGAGGTGGAAGGGAAAGTGAATGGAATGTTGATAGATGGTATTGTAGAAGAAGATAAAACATGCAAGGCCACATAGGAATGAGGGATGCTAGCAAGAATAGTCGAGGAAGGAATCGCATTACTAATTTGTTGTATTGTAGTTGTGACATAAAGAGTTGTATAGGTAGGTATGGACACTACTTTAAGGGAGGAGGAGTGTGAGGTCCTCGTTGGCTAACTAGAGTGTTCACCTAGTGACAAGCACTAAAGGTGGAAGGAACATGTTTTTGATATATCTCAACTATTTGTTTCACAATGTCTAGGCCTTCGTCACTTTCAAGCATGTGATGGATGTTTTCTATAGTTGGAATTGTTGTGGCTAATTTTTTTTCAAGGCTCACTTGATGTCGCAAGTTTACTAAGTCCTCACGAATTTGAATGAGCTTCTCATGTGGGATATCATCAGGCCTATGTTCGATATGCATGCTACCTCATAGCAAAGAGTTACTAAGGGTATTTTCCATTCCTAGTGTACTATTATATATACTAGGAGTGGAAGCTCTAGATAACCCAAGATCTACAATGAGTGTGTATGCCATGAGTCTTGAACTTCTTCTCACTAAGGTATTAGCAATAGGACACCAAACACTCATGCAAAGGTTTCTAAATGTAGGGTGAATGCAAATACAATGAAAAAAAACAACACTAGAATGCTGATAACTATAATTCTGGAAAGCAACAAAGAAATTGTAGAGTAAATTCCAAAAAATGTAGTAATAAATATGAAACTGGACTAAGTTGCCCAGGGTGGCGAATTAGTCCAAGTAGTGATTTTTTAACAAATTTCAGAAATTTTAAATGGAATTTTATGATTTTTAGATGTTTAGATGCATATATAGTATGAAAATGCAGAAATTTGTGGAATTTTTAATAAAATGCAAAGCAAGAATGCAAGCTATATGAGATTTTCAATAGTGCAAATTTGAAAACCCTAGAATGCAAAACAAATACAAAACCTAATGCAATGTTGATGCAAGCTATTCCTAGGATGTAGATGCACTTGAAATCAAAAGTAAAAATGTTCTAAAGATGGGTTCACCAAAATGAGCTGCAAATTGTAGGGGAAAGGTTCTTTCTAACAATTCTAGTGTTTTTCACCTAAAAGGAGAGAGATTTTCCACCAAAAAGTTGGATTTCATTCAAGATTAATGCTAATATGATTGAAATGTGCCTAAAAGGAATATCATAAATGCAATAAGATAATGAAAGAGATTGATTACTAATGTAAACCTAATGAAATGCAAAATGACCTAAGAATGTAAACAAACTATAAAAAAATGAAAGGTACTTGAGAGGTGCACTTGGAAACTAGAAAGTGTTGGAGAGGAGCTCTAGAATCATGCATAAAGTGTTGTTGAAGCCAACTAGGACACTTATTCAAGCTGGGTGACTTAGTCTTGTTTCAGGGAGATTTTGTTTGAACAAGTTTTGGGAAACTGGGTATCCAAAACTGTAGAAATCACTTTTCAGGCCTAATAGTGGGACTAATTCGCCACTGATGGCGACAGTCCACCTTCAGCTTTCAAGAATCTCAAAGATGCAATCTATAGATTTCAGTCTGTACTTCAGCTCCTAATATAAATTTGGATATGAATATGCAGACTTTGACATGTAGGTGATATCCAAGCTTCTTTTAGGGTTTTTTTGACTTTGAATGATGTTGACACCTTTTAACACCTTTTTCTTTGACAAATCTACATGCAAAGAGGGAAAAAGGATTAAGGGTTAGAGAATAGGGGTTTTCCTTAGTCAAACCCCAGGTTGGTAATGAAACCCTTAAAAATGAAAAGAAAAGAAAAGAGAACAAAATGCAATGCTACAACTCACCAAACCCTTGAAGTAGAAATCTGAAGATATGCAAGTAGAAGCTCCAATGGATGAATGCTTGATAATTCCTAGAATGCTTGAATGCTTGGATGCTTGAAGAATACATTGTTTGGGGGTGAAAATGAGAGGAAAACCCTTTATTTATACATGATTATGCCCTTATTCTTGAAAATACCTCATCATAGGCCGACCTCAAGGTCTAGAGAATACTATCCCACCAGAATTATAAAATATTTTTTATGTTTAAGCCAAATGGGACTAAGTCACGCCAAGTGGAAACTTGGTCCCACAAGAGCAATTTTATTGGGTGTCAGAAATTATAGTGTATTTAATGATGTTTAACGAGAATATTCTCTGAAACATAAGAAAGGTTGAAATTATTGATGAAAAGCCTATAAAAGTGTGAGATTTTGTTACAACTCCTTACAACACTTTGAAATAAGGCTTGGTAAGTGATAAAAAGAGGTTATTTAAATGAAATATATTAGAAATGTTGTAGAAAAGTGTGAAAGTGTGTTACAACACTTCACAACACCTTTGCAAGACATCATACTATTTTTATTGATTTACAAGAGTTCAAGACCTAATGTGAATGTGTTGGCCACATTACAACATTAAACCTAGGGAAAATTAAGCCAAAATCCACAAGAAAGACCCAAATGAGCATAAAAATGTCCAAGGATACAATTTTTTGTGACACACTATGTTAAACATATATATGCAACAATGACAAGATACTCATGCATACAATATCAAAGACTAAATGAAAGAAAGAAAATGAAAATAAAAGGAGGTGGATCAAGCCTCAACTATCCAACTTGATGTGGATCAAGCCTCAACCGTTTATCCAAAAACGTTTACAAGTGGAAATTTCTTTGCACTATGTAAAAAAAAATTGTATGCTGACATCGGCTAGTGAAATGCATTGTCCACTAGGTGAGCCCCCAGGGGTGGAAAATGAGAGAATCTTATTAGGCTCCCATACCATACCAATTTTTTACCTTTGATAACTTTAATAAGGCACCACACAGTACGAACTTCAAGCTTCATAAGGCCTAGCAAGCTGTGTTATGATAAACACTTATGAATGTAAATAAGGCACCACAGGAAAGCAAAGTGTGTTATGCTTGGTGGCCATGAAAAATGGTTGTAACTTCATGCTTCACAAGGTTAGAAACCTACATTATGCTAAGCACTTATGAAAAAAATGAAAATAGGATAAGACATATTCAAAGGGTTTTTTCTTAGTTCATGTAAGGTATCCTCTTAGGGAACATTGTGCCTAATGTCTCAATGAGAGGAAAAGTCTAGGATAAAATATTCACAACTTAGGGAATGCAGCGCATAACATCACCACTAAGGGGAATATTGTATGCCAAGAAAAGTCACACTCTTGTAGGACATCAAACCTAATAAAACCACCAAGAAGAAAACTAATCATAAGAATTAAGAAGACCACACAATGAAACATAAGGTATAGTCCAAGATCTCCAAAATGATAATGCCAAAGTATGCCCTAACTTTACAGAAATTTCTAACAGCATGTTGTGAGCAATTACTTTAAAGTAGAAAATATAAAATTCTAAACAAGACATGAGAGCTTATTTGGAAAGCCCTATGTCAAGCATATGTTTCCAAATGAAGATACATCATGAAAAAGAGGGGTTGCCCCCAAATAAAATCCCAAGATAACACAAAAGGGATCCACAGATTTAGGGTTAGCATATGTCTTTTCTTAAAAGATATTATAGAGCTCACAAACATCATCATTCCCCAAATAACTCATGGAATGTGAAGAATGATACATAGAGAGTGGAAAAAAAGAAAAATCTTTTTGGGTCAACATGGAAGAGACCTAAATGTCTCAACACCTTGCAACATCCCAAAAAGGAAAAAAAGACAAAATAAAAGGTAAAATTTTATGACATATTGAAGAATGTAGATACAAATAGAGGAATTAACATAAAGACATGCCAAACATAATAGTACGAGGGATCAAATTATGAAAATGCAATCACACAAAAACCATGAAAAAGAAAACAAAGACAAGAATACTAAGGCACATGCAATCCAACCCATAGCATGTTGTCTACTTCTGAATCTTGATCGGTATATGTGATAGGTAGAAAAATAGCCAAAGGGACAACATCAAATGCCAAACTAGGAAAATCAACAATTTCAACATGTGGTGAATCAATCCTTGTGGGGGGATCATCATGGTTGTTATCATTTAAGCTCATGGAAGAGGAAAAAAATCAATTCATCTCATTATGCACTTCCTCATCAATCCTTACAATTTTATTTTCATCATCTAAGTTTATCACAACAAAAGGTCTAATGATAAATCCATAGAAGATGCTTGTTCTTGTTGTGGTTAAGGTTTAGAATTTTCTTGTTACGGAAAAGGTGTATAATCATCATTCATTTCTTGAGGTAAGTTTGGATTTTTATTTGCTATGTTTTTCTTTCCTTCTTTTTTTTGTAATAAATGAGCAATAGAACAATGTCTATGCCTACACTTTTTAGCATTTTTCTTTTGTTTTGTTTAGTTTTCAAGTTGTGATTATGTAGGAGTGGCTTTATCAACCATAGGTTTATTTTCTTCTTTTAAGGGAGGAATGAAAGGAACCATGGGAGGTTTTTCAACCACTTTATCTTTAGCTTTCTAAACTTGTTTGATTTTAGGAGGTACAACGAGACTTATTTGGTTATCTTATGGTCTCTTATAGGAAATGGGTAAAGGATTTGTCATAGATTCGTCTTGGTCACTTGGAAGGGATTTTGTTTCAATGATGGCTTTGTCAAGGATAGGAGGCTCAATCATGGGTTGAGGCATATTGCTAAGGGATAATTTTGTTATGCACTTTTCCTTAAAATTTTGATAGGATTTGAAAAGAAGTCCTAATGAGGCCTAATAGGTTCCATAGGTTCAGGCTAAAAGAAATCCAATGAGAAATTCCCATGGGAAGACACAAGATTAAAGCCACTATGGTGCATATTAAATATCTCATTTCCAAATGGAAACTTTAAAAATTTATCCATGGGTAGCCTAACTTCACACAAAATTGGTCCAATTACGAGAAGATGAAAAATGAGACACTTAATGTTTTTGGTCCAACTTTTGAGGAAGAGTTATCGAACCTATCATAATGGCAAGCAAAATAATTATGTGTTTTGATCCATGCTTTCATTTTTCATAAGTATCATGATAAAAATCATGGAAAAATAATAATTATTTAGCGATCAAATTCTCTACACAAATGGGATCAGTTAATATCCCATTACTATGCTTGTCATTGATTCTTCTAGCTATGTAAAGAGGACCATTGGGTGCATGTTTAATTATGTCATTTTGTGAGAAAGGAATGTCAAGCAGCATTTTGGTTAAGCCCTTACAAGGTTGAACTTCAATAAGTCCAATCATATTGTCCATGTTTTTTGTGATTTCATCACTCATGTCAACATTCATCACATCGTTCTTTGTTTCACTAGCTTTGACAAAGGAAATATTATGATTTCGAATAGGATTAGTAAATATTTGTAAATTTTGATTAAGAGGGGCTACAAACTTATTACCTTGATCATTAACACCACCAATTTGAATGTGATTAGAATTAATGAGGTCTTGCACAAGATGTTTAAAATACTTGAAATGTTCTATATCATGTCCATTTTATCAATGAAAATGGAAATATGAATTTTGTCTATAGTTAGGAGGTAAAGGCTTATTAGGATGAAGATCTCCAGCAGGAGGTAAGGAAATTAATTTATGGTTTAAGAGCTACAACATGATAATATGAAGGGTATTAGGTAGAGGGGAAAATTGTCTATTTCTATCTCCAAATGTGTATGGATTTTTCATATTTATAGAAGCCACTTGGTTATCAAAATTTTGAGATGGTTGAGGGGGATTAAGCTATAAAAATCCTTTTTTTTTTTTTTTGAAATATAGAAAAATATGATAGGGGAATTTCCCGAAATGAAAAAGTGGATCCAAAGAGGGAAAAAGGGGTCCTATTCTTCTATTTTCATTAGGAAATGAGATTCACACCAAGAATTGAATATCAACACTTAGGTGAGTCAACCCAAGATGTGACTCTATTGATTTCCCTTTTATGCTAGGATGAGGGTCCAAGAAAAATATCACTTTGGGGAGAAAGATTAAGATCATCAAATAAGCTCCAAATTACAAGTTGTAAACTGAATTTAGAAGCTTAAACATAATACTAATGGAACCTATAGAATTTAGGGAGAGTTTGAAAGGGATAAATGTTGTTTACCTTTTGTAGAAAGTGATTTTTCATGGCTCATTGAGGACTCATTCTCCCTATGGTGAATGGGTCATGGCTAGGGTTCTAGAAAATCTGTTTCTGGTTTTTGTTCTTCTATATCTACACTCCTAGATTCTTGAATCTCGCGGTCATAAATTTGGAAATAATTTTTGTAGATAAATTTTAGTGAAATTGCAAGAATGGTGACGACTTTTACAACTTTGCAACTTTCTTCAAATTTTCTCTCCAATTGATCTTCAACCTAAAACTTGCAATCACACATCAAAGAGAGAAAAGTTTTATTTGTTAGGGAATAAAGTCAAACCCTATTTTGGTAATTTAACCTTGAAATAAATAAACACATGAAGGAATTATTAATGAACAACAATATGTAACAACTCACCAAACATCAATTGAAACCTTAGAGTACAAATGTACAATCTTGCATCAACTAGCCTCAATGAATGTAGATCTTGATCATGAAACTTGATTAGAGATAATGTCCTTGAATTATTGAGTGATATTGAACAATACATCAACATATGAGCTCAAACAACATGCATGATGCAATTTACATATTTGACATGACAATGAAATCTTAATTGCTGTAATATTATTCTACAAATCTGCCCTTAAATGCCTTGAAAATGCTCTAGCTTGCTTGAAATCTTCTAGGATCTTAGCTTGAAAATCTAGAATGAACTTAGTGAAATGACCTTGTATTTATGCCTATCTTAAGTTTAATTCCTAAAATTAAAATATCACAATATGACAATCAATTATGGCCTTGAAATCATTAAAATATTGCTAAAAATATATTCAAAAGAGGGGTCCTAGGTCTAAGTGAGGACCCATTCACCATAGGGTGAATGGGTCCTAGGCCACTTACCTAGGACACACATCAGGAAATATTAAACAATATGCAAAAATAGGGTCATAGGACACTAAGTGAGGACCCATTAGCCCTATGGTGAATGTGTCCTAAGCCACTTACCTAGGACACACATCTTCCAAAGTTAAGTGTTGTGTAATGGCGTTTATGAATGTAGGGTTTTATCCTTGGAATTTATATTGAATTAGGCTTGGATTTAAATTAAAGAGGCCAATTAAGGAAAAATAACCTTAATCAATTAATAAATCCCTAGATTAATGTGAAAGTGTAAAGGTACACCTTACAACACCAAAAACAAGGCAAAAATAGGTATATTTTATTAAAAAGGTCCCTAAACTTAATGTGAATATGAAAAACATATTACAACACTAAATTAAGGCATCATTAACCTCATTTTATTATTAATTATTCCCAAAGTAAGTGTTAAAATTGGATACTTTTTCCTACACTACAATTTCTTGAATGGTTGATAGTTGTTATGAGGTGTGGATTTTGATTTCGTAGGATGACTAGAGGGAATTTTTACTTCATGAGTACTAACCGAGTTTTGGTAATCATGAAGCACAATACACAACTGTGTGAAGGAGGGAAATTTCAACATCTCAAGTTTAGTCTAGATTTTATTTTGCAAATTAGCAATAAACATTCTTTGAAGGTTAGGATCAAGAATCTTAATGTTTATTTGTTAGTAAAGCAATTGGTATCATGTTATGAATTTAATGACCTTTTCATCATCCTTTTGCTTGTATGTTATTAAATCAGCTAAGGTCATTTTAGGACCCATATGTATTTGGAAGTGATTGTAGAAGGAATCAACAAGTTAATTGAATGAATGTATTGAATTATTTGGTAAGAAGAAAAACCATTCCAAAGAAGTATCCTTCAAGTATCTTGGGAAGTGTTTAGCCTAGAGTTTATTCAAAAAAATGAAGTCACTACATAGGGTTATATATACAGAAACATGGCTAACGAGATGTCCTTTCCCACCATTTTTATCAAATTTAGGAATTTGTATACGTTGTGGCATTTTTGTTCTCAATATCTCCAAGGATATATTGTGAAGGTTGGCCATTTTTATTTTCACTTAATGTAGCAATTTGGTATTGGAGGGATGAAACATTTTGCAAGAGCTAGTTAAGGGGGTGATCATTGTTAATTTTGTGAGATGGAGGTGAATAAGGTGGAGGTATATATGTTTTGGAGGGAAAGTAACTTATAAGTTTGTGAGGGGAGATGGATTAGGAGATATGAGATTGGAATGCACAAAGCTAATGGGATTCCCAGTGGAAATACCTAGGGAATTATTGACATTGCTAGTAAGTTGTATGGTTTTTGTAACAGTTGGATTAGTGTATGTCAGAATAGAGGTTATGGTTGTGAAAGAAGGAATTGGAATTCCACCTTGACTTTGAGTATACCCCAAATATTAAGCACAACTAGTCATGGTAGGGTCATGTTTATCAATAATGTGAGATAAGCTATGAAAAATCTCTATTCCTTGTTCCTTTTCAATAATTCTCATGTTATCTATGACATGAACGACACTACCAACAATGTATTCAGAACTCACAAAGTCTTGCAATTTTTCAAGTTCTTCATCCATTATTCTAAGGTTCTCATGAGGGACATTAAAAATCATTGTATCAATATCAGTCAAATTTGTTGTGGGTAGGGAAGTCATGGGAAATGAAGTGTTAAGGGTATGGTCCATAATGGGTTGACTAGTGTCAACACTATGAGTGAAAGAGTTAGAAAATAAAAGATCCATGGTGAGTGATGTATCACAAGATGACATGAGTCTCGAACTACATCTCATGATATTATTAACAATAGAAACCCAAGTTGTGAAGCTCATACAAGTTTCACAAACCCAAGGTGCACCCAAAATGGATAATAGATAAAATGCAATTAAATACCCTAGAATGTAAAGTGTAATGCATGTATGTAAGAGAATTTTTTTGATTTAAAACAAGATAAATTCCTGATTATGCTATGAAAAAATATGAAAATGATGTCTTTTAGATTCAATTTTGAATTCAAAAAATGCACCAAATTTGAAAAATTATGCTTAATATGAAAAAATTTAGATAACAAAATTTTTGGAAGTTGAAACAAAAAATTGAATATAGAAATGTATAGAATGTAGAAATAGTGTTTTTAATGCTCAAAAATTCAATAAAATCCCTGATTAGGGACTCATTCTCCCATGGGTGAATGGGTCTCACTTGAAGGTTTTTAAAAATCAATTTATAGTATTCTAAGGTAATTTCTATGGTTTTTCAGATTTTGGTTTCAGACAGGAGGTATAGTTTTTAAGATTTCTATAAAATGAGGTCTAAATAAAAGTCAAAAATAATGCTAAATGACAAGCAAGAAGACCTAATTTAATATGCAATTTTGATTCAGTTTTATATTTTAAGTTGTTGATCATGTAATGTAATGTAAATACTATGTAAAATGACTAATATTTTTTAATTTTCTAGATTTTAAAGAATGCAAAAATGCAATCCTAAGACCCTAAAGGAGATGCAATCTAATGCAAGTTAAGAACCCTAAATGAGATGCAAATCAATGAAATGCAATGCAAAGTTATGAAAAAACTAGATCTAGGGTTGGAAATGGACTCCAAAATCAACAAGTTATGATGCTCAAAAGTTAGGTTCACCAAAATGAAACATCAAAAAATAGGGGGAGGGTTTTTTCTATTAAAATAGATGTGTGAGAGAGGAGGTATGATGCACCTATTTTTCAATATTTCATTAGGAAATGAGATCCCCACAAATAATTGACTAACAACCTATAGGTGAATCAACTCAATGTGAGAATCTTCAAATTTCCTTATGGTTGAAACATGTGGGTCAAGGTCAAACACCACTTTTGGGATAAAAACTAAAAATAACAAATCAACTCCAAAATGCAATAGAACACTTGAAACAACAATATTAAACTCAATATTAACATAACTAGAAAACCAAATGCAAATATTAGAAGGGTAGAGATGTGTTTACCAGTCACCAAGAGGTAGTTTTTGAAGGTTGACTGAGACTCATTCACCCATGGGCGAATGGGTCTTTTGTTAGGGATTTTTTGCAACTTTTGGGAGCCTCTGATGTTGATCTATAGGTTCTGATTTTTCCAAGTTTCAGTGTCAAAAAGTTAGAAATAAGATATATAGGTAAGATTTTATGATTTGATAACAACTTTGACAACTTTTGCCACTTTGAAAACTTTTCCAATTTTGCACTTCAAAATTTCTTCAATCCTTCTTCAACCTAAATCTACAATCACACAAACAAGAGAGATATTTTTTATTTTATTTTGTGAATGGGGGTTTGCCTTGCTCAAACCCTGTTTTGGTAATCAAACCTTGAAATGAAATAAAGCATGAAAGAGGGAATGGAGAATGAGAAAAGCTATGTTACCACTCAACAAACCCTTGTAGAAAGCTTGATAATGGATATCTTAGGAATTCTGTAACTTGTATGAAATGGATGAATTGGATGTGGATCTTGACACTTGAATTGATGCTTTTGAATTCTTGAATTGATCTTGAAACCTACATCACAATGTTAGCTCCAAAAACTTGCATGCTACAAGAAGGCTTTGACATGATGAATAGATCTTGAATGCTGCAATATATCTCTAATATATCTTCTCTTGAATGCTCTTAAAGTTCTCCAAAAATGCTCATAAAATTGCTAGATTGCATCTTGAAAATTCTAGTTGAAACCTAGTGAAATGACCTTGTATTTATAGGTATGTATCCTTAATTTCCCAAAATTCAAATATCACAAGATGACATTGAAATATGGATTTGAAGATGTTAAAATACTAGGTCAAAAATATAATTTAAATTTAGGTCTAAATTTCTAGGGAGGACCCATTTGCCTATGGGTGAATGGGTCCCAGGTCCCTATTCTTGGGACACACATTGCTCAAGGTAAAGTGTTATGTATCGACATTAATTATTTTTGGGTTTCCCCTTCAAAAAATATAATTTATTAGGCTAGTAAATGAATAAAAGGGATTATTAAGAAAAATTAAGCTCAATTTAATTAAGAGGGCCCAAATAAGTGTGTAAATGTAAAGACATACATTTATCAACACTAAATTAAGGCACTATTAAGTCCATTTTAATTAGGAGGGCCCAAAAAAGTGTTAAAATGTAAAGGGATACCTTTCTATACACTAAACTTCTGTTTTATTTTCATATTTTAAAATAAATTCCAATGCTATAGATTATCCTTTTACTTGTATATAGTTTGTATAATTATATATACATAAGCATATAAATATATATTTGAGTTTACATGTATGTATGTATATATGTATAAATACATATATATACTTACATCACTATATGTTCTTAGCAATTTTATTATATTCATATTTCATGTGTACATATGTATGTGTTTTGCATACATGTGTACCTATGTAAATATGTATGTACCTTTTTATAAAAAAATTCAAGTAGAGATCATTTTAAACATGAAGGAAGGTAATAATGTATCTGTATGAGCATGAATTTGGACCCCTAATGAAAATTCCCCTTTCACACCTTAACAATTTAGAAAACAAAAGGTGAAGGCTTAATCCCTCTTAAGCCCGCTTCTCGCATTCCACTTGGCACCTTGTTTGTGTGTCGGTGGGGGCATTTCTATCGAGGATGCCCACACGATGTGTAGATGTCCGAAGGACACGCTTACGTCCATGGTAGATTCCTGCAGCTAGAGACTCTAGAGGCGTTACATTTTCGATTGGAAGTCAAAGAGTAATGTCCCTCTTTGGCTAGATGACCCGAATATGGTAATTTTCACCTTCTCCTTCATATTCTCACTCCATTCATCCATTCTCAAGTTTGGAAAAAGTTTTGAACAAGTTGGCACACTCTCTCCATGCTTTGAGCATTCACTTTCAAGCTTTGTAGCAACATTCTTCACTCCATTGTAGCAATCCACTACTCCATTACTCCAACAGGGCGAGAAAAAGACATACACCATGGTAATAGAGGCTTGATTCCCTCTCATTCTCTCCTCCACAAGCCTTGAGTGCTTTGGATGGAGGTGGTAAGCTCCTCTAATCTCTTCTATTGTTTTTTATTGAGTAAGCACGTATTGCTTGAAGTGTTTTGTGTTTATGTAGCTTGTAGTTTCTTTTCTTTATCAGTATCTCTAATATCCCAAACTTGGTTGTCCGTGGAGGTGGAAACACCAAGACAGGGGTTTGACTAAGGCAGGCCCCTATACAACCACAACAATTTCTCCCTTTATTGTGTGCAGGTGGAGAGAGTTTGAAGCAATATGGTGAGAGGACTATTCTACGAAATCATCTTCATCACCCTTACGGTAACATACTTCATTTATCATGTTAATCCATATTTTTTGTATTCCTTAAATAATATTATGTCATTCTAGAAACTTGTAAACTAGGTTGTTAGTCCTTCCTTAGAGGAAAACCTCATCTCTCTAGTTTTCTAGTCATATGGATACCATCACACTTGTGAGACGCTAGCGTGCTATACTGTCATCCCAAAACTGTGCTTTTGTCCTCAGACAGAGAGCTGCTCAAGACAAAAAGTTGACTCTAGAAAGCGACTCTTCTAGTCTCCCTTCAATTCCTAGGATTGCAGAGTGATCAAAGGGCACATATTATTCTCATCCTTTCTATCGTAACCTTCCTTTGAACTGAGGTAAGATAGGGTAGCCTTTCCGCTCTTGGCCTTTTGTGACCTATGGCTTTGTAGTGGGTGGTCCCCCTCTCTTAAATTTTGGTGAACCTGATGCAAACCAACATCTATCCATTTTTTGACATCCTAAACGTTTTCTCATATACCTTTTGGTCATCGTTCCCCGGTGTGTTGTGAAAGTTTATGAGCTTCACAACCTAGTCTATGACCTCTAGAAATATTGTTAGAAGAAGTCTATGACACCTTCTGATGGACAAGACAAAGGTATCCTCTAACTTCACTACCAGCCTTTTCTTCGATTTTGTGGTTTTTCTGTCCACACAGGAGTATGTATAGTAAGGCGAACCCAAGTTTCTTGATTAAACCAATTGCATCCCTACTCCTCCTGCATCACTAACCTCTTCATCTATAAATGAGCATGAGGTCATCTGTATCCCTTCTGAGTACGTTGTTAGTCTTGGTAAAGGGTTGGGTGCATTGGAAAATCACCTAGAAGACAACCCGAAGTTGGCTAGGGCTACTAAGGTGATTAGAGAAATAAGATACATGGTGGAAAAAGACTAGACAAGTGTAGAACTCTTGGCTAGTCTCGTTGGTCTAGCCGAAGCATGTGCCTCCTCGAGCTTTAGTCACATAATACAAGGTGGCCTATTCGAGGAACGTGAGAGGAAGTTGGAGATGTTGATGTCTCTTATATCTGTGTACATGGATGACATGGTCCCCTCAGTCAATATACCCTCTACCTTTGAAATTTTGGATACTGTCAAAGTAAACAGGAATCCTTTGGGTTTCCACTTCACCCCTTCTATCACCTCCGGTGGTGGAGGATTTGGCGGAATGATTGGTGGAGGCTTTAGCAATAGGAACTTCATAATTGGGGGTGGCATTGGTGAAGGCGGTACTGGTGGAAGTCATGGTGGTGGCTTCGGCTCTAGCGGTGGCTTCGACTCTAGCAGCGGCATCGGTGGCAGCTCTAGCGGTGGTCATAGTGGTGGTACTGGTGGAGGTCATACCAGTGGTGGCGGTATTGGTGGTAGTTCTGGCGGTAGTCACGGCGGTGGCTTTTTGGTGGTTTCAGCGGTCCTATGTCTTCTAATGACCCTATTTTGAATACCCTTCATCAAAATATGGGGAAGATGCCGAACTAGCTTGTTAACATTTTTGAGGCCTCATCTCGGCCTATCTTCCAGCCCTTCTTTTGACACAACTCATTATCCATTGCAATCCTAAACACTCCTTTCCTGCAAGGGATGGAGATTCCAAAATTTGAGAAATACGGTGGCAAAGGGGACCCACAAACACATGTGTCTGCCTTTAATGCCTTATGCACAATTTTTTTCCATCACGACGCGTTGATGGCCAAACTATTTCCCCAATCCCTCAAAGATACAAAACTAGATTGGTACTATTCTTTGCCCGATAATTCCATCTTCACATTCGATCAACTTATGAATCAGTTCTTGCAATAGTTCCAAGCCAATATTGGACTGAAGATGACCTTCTTAGACCTTATTCGATGCAAACAAGGGGACAATGAAAAGATCATAGACTTTATAGAATTGTACCAAGCACTCTTCTCATAGATCTCATATCTGTTACTCGATTCTGATGTACAAAAGGTCTTCATAGGGAACTTACAAAGGCCTTGGCAAGAAAAGTTCACCCTCATGAAGTATCCTTCTTTTGCACACTTGTGTGCAGCTTTACGAGAATACCAACAAACAATGGTTGAATTTGGGGGTCCTCCCTCACACTCCCATTCTAAAGGAAGATCTATCGTGTTGATCTCGGGAAGAGATAAAACTATTGCAAATGTAATAGCCGTTGTGGATAACAGTGACCTCAGATGCGACCGAAAGTTTACAAAGCTATCAATATCTTATTCTTTTGTGTTGCAAAAGTTGGTGAAGGATAAGATACTTACCCTACGACCTCCTAAACCAGTTAGAGAGCCCTACCCTAGCTGGTATGAAGAAAACACTTATTGTCAGTACCAATGAGTTAAAAAACACAATACCAAATGCTACATGCACGTGCATCACGAGATACAAGACCGCATTGAGGATGGTACTATCCATGTTGATGGAGGTAAACACAACACAAAAAAATCAGTGGTGAAAGCTAATAGTGAATTGCAGATATACACGAACTAGTTTCCATCACATTTTGTTAACATGATTATCGATCTCGCCAATTCTACTTCTCACCTTGAGGTGCATGTTCACATGGTTACTGTTACTCCCTCTCCTTGTCTTACAACCGACTCACCAGATGTGAAATTTACCTCGCAAGACATTCCAACAAATAGCAATCCTTCTTCACTTTATATTCCTGCTCGCCTCAATGGTAATATTGTGAGAGGGATCTTGGTTGACCCCGCCAATAGAGTGAGTTTCATCACAGAGGAGACGTTACTCTTAAACTCCCTACAAAGGAAGAAATACAACAAAACAAAGTCCATCATCCACACACATGATGGAATTTCTCTTAAACCATATGGATCGATAACGTTATCCATCCTAGTTGGACCTAGGAGTGTCGACACAGTCTTCGATGTCATTCTCGAGTCAGACCTATTTAGAGTGAAGATAGGCATACCTTGGCTAGCTTCTGTGAATGGGATCACCTCCGTGATTCATAAATTCCTTAAGTTTTCCCATGAAGGTGCCATGTACATGGTGCATGATACTAGATATCAATCTGTGGTATCCCGTGGGGGATATTTGTTGGATCCCTTTTGGCCCACTCTAGTCGGTCCACTCCCACAGAGAATGAACCTATTTTATAAGAACTACGTGAAGTACAAGACTAGGGACAAGGGATAGTCTAAGTTGGCCCTTCCTATGGTAGAGAAGCCAACTACCTCCTTTTGAAAAGGAAAGGAGATGCTCACTTCCTCTCAAACTGACTTGTCCACTCCCCTCTCTTGGTAAGAGTACTGGATGAACAAGCTCAGGTTCTACCTACTACGTCCGATGATGCCTCCTTGGTGAAAGCCCAAGGTCAAGATATCGGATCTCCCTAAAAGGTCCTTGGGACCTTGGTATTATTTGTACAACAAAATAAAGGCTCGTAGAGAGAATTTGCCCCTCAATCTATTCCTGTTTCCCCGAATAGAAAAGGATCCACCTCTAAGGTGGTAGAATCAATTCCTCTCGTCATTGTTGAGCCTGCCCCTCCTTCTCTCATTTAGAAGTCTTCCCTTCTGCTAGAGATAGACATGGAGGACACTCCCATGGTTGAGAAGGATCCTTCTATCCCTTCGCAAGTCTTGGATTTTGGTTCAAAGAGTCATAGAAACCGCCTTGCGCGTGAGCGTAAGCACCGGTGAAAGGCTCTCCTAGACGAGAAAACCTCCTTACAAAAGGAGGCGAAGACCGCATCTCTTGTTGTGTCCTCCTCTTTCCCTCCTTCTACCTCTGAGGCTCTTCCGGCTCCCGCTGTGAGCACACATGCACCCAGGAGCGTGCAAGTGTTCATCGTTACTTCGGTAGAGCCGCCCTTGTTGACTTCCATCTCAGATGTCTTGCCTTTCCCAAAGCCTATGGACATAGTAAACACTTCGGTTATGTCCATTGTGGTTCTTTCCTCTTCTCCCTCGACCCTCCTTATTTCATATGTGGGGATTTCACCTCCTTTGATGAAGAAGAAGGTAGAGCATGGCCCCTCCAACAATGGTAGACAAAAGAAGAGCCCACCTTCTCTGAAAGGTGACCCCAAATTGACTTGTTCTATCCTAGTGACGAAACCAATCCCAGCCTCCCCTGAGTTTGCCATTGCTCCTGAGTCTCTCAGTGAGCCTAGTAGTGAACCTTGGGTGAAAACTCCTCCATCTGCTGAGGTAAAACATGGCACTCCTGTTAAGTGCATGTTTAACTTGGTGGACGAAGTCCCAACCCTGTCAACAATCTTCACTAGGTCATTGACCCTAGACCCACAAGAACTAAGTGATGGAGACCTTATAGGTCCCTCTGCCTTGGCCCTTGTTGCAAGAGAATCAGAAACTCCTCCCCTTAATATTACATAGTTGCAGGCTCGTCATCCTTCCTTCGATGATCTAGAGTGGGAAGCTAATGACCTCTTGGTTGATCAGTGTTAGGGAGAGACCCTTTTTCTTGATCTCTAGATTAGATGTGTGCATGTCATGACATGTGTTCCCCCGTGATCATGCTACATGTTCCTGGATGACCCTCGTCACCACTATTGGTGCATGGATACAAGTGTGGTGTTTGTGTTGTAAACCTTCCTCTACATGTGTCATCATTTTTCCATGTTTGTGATTGACTTTTTGTAAATTGGGGATGATGCAAAGCGTCGGGAGCATTTAGGCCTCCTTCCATGTTGACCCAATTTTTTTTTGTCTTTCGTACATTCTTCCTGATTTGGTTGGGGATTGATGATCTTTCACCTCTTACCATGGTTACCTACATATGTATAAATAAAGGCAGATCTGACCCCGTATAACCAGATCCCCCTGTGCCCTATGTGTGTGATCTTCTTTCTTTACTTTTCACTTTATCTTTCTCTCATCTTTGCTTGAGTTGTCCCTTTCATGTGTGAAAATTCCTCTTCTACATTACTCGATCTTTAGAAAATGCATTCATTATCAAATGAATCTTTTCTCGAAGACCCTTCACACACTTCCTTGTTAGAATTGCATTCTCAACTTGAAACCCTAACGAAACATGTTTTTTCATCATGGTTTTGTAAAGAAAGGACTTGGAAATCCTCCTTTGAAGAGGGAATGGTCTTAGTCTTCCCCTCACATGAGAACATCTCCTTCCTTTTGAATTCCATGATGAAGTGAACATCTTTCAAAAGGATTCCTTAGTGATGAATCGATTCGAGAAGGAAGATATTAAGCTTTTGAACAACGTGTCCCTTGAGTGGACCCCTTCTTTTCATGTCGGGTTCCTAAGGGACACCTTCAAGAGATTTCAACAAGTTCTATGGCATCTAGCTTGGGGGCAGCTCGATTAGATCGTCTTCACAACTTGACATCTAGTCCAAGGGCAACCCGACTAGATTGTCCTCACATCTTCATGTCTAGCTCTGGGGTAGCCCGACTAGACCTTACCTTTCAATCAGTGTGTCCCTTGAATGGACCCTCCTTCCTTTTGAAGGGTTCCCGAGGGACTCCTTTCAAAGTCTTACAACTTAGCGATGGTCTACGTGACTGTCTGTTCACTGGCCTGCAGGGCTGCTTCCTGATGTGTTCTATCTGTGGGTAAACATGTCGCCTTATCTGAGTCTATGGAGTCTCCTTTGCTCGGTCTCCCTCATGTGAGAGTTCTTGGGGGATACCTTCCTTGTAGGTTTACGGGTCTGTAAGGTGCTTTACACGGTCTCCCTCATGTGAGAGTTGGGTATGTGCAGGATTATGATGGGCCAAAAAGTGGTGATATCTAAGTGATATGATGGCCCATGTGGCTGATGACTTTTTTTTTACCCAAAATTGATGAAATGAAAAGGGTTTTTAAAGGAGATTCTTAGCTTTCCACCAATATAAATTGTCCTTTACTTTGAATTTAATAAATAATTATTATTCATTTTCTATTTGAATTACAACTAAAGCCCTGATTGATAGGTTGATTGAAAAACATCTATAACTTTCAAATGGTATCACATTTTCTGAATCCAAAACATGCGTCACATTCTATGCTTTGCATAGTATAGGATTAAAAAAAAAAAAATGAATTTCATGAATTTTTGACCAAGTTAAGGTGGTTAGACATACGAGTTTTTATATTTTTTAAAATTTGTAATAAAAAAATCATAATTAATTATTTACTTGAAAACAATTTACAAAAAAACATGCATCACATTGGGACATGAGTCCCCTACTTATATCTAAAATATTATAAAAAAAATTATCATTTTATTGTGGTTAGGGTGGTCAGACAGACACCTACTTCTTATTTTTCCCCTAAAATTTAAGTACTACAGCATTGAAATTTTAAATTTTCACCAAATAGATTTTTTTTTTTTTTAAATAAACCTAGTAGCTTAGAATCTACATTTAATTTTCTACAAATTCTATTCTTACATATTTTTGAAATAATATAGATAACTTATTCAAATTTTTATGTCAAGTTGCCTAGCTCTGATTTTCTGAATTTTATTGCCACTTAAGGGCCTGTTTTTTCCATGATGATCCTGCACATACCTAGTTATTAGGGGATACCTTCATTGCAGGTCTGTGGGTTTGTAAGGTGCTTTACCTAGTTTCCTTCATGTGAGAGTTCTTGAAGGAAACCAGCCTTGCAAGACCATGAGCCTATAAGGTACTTTTGCATTTTATCTTTGTAGTTCCATGGAACTATGATGTCCTTTCCTACACTTTCGGGTTCACCAGACCGCGCTCTGCTTCCTCGTCGATTTAGGTATACATCTCTTACTTCGTTACTTCCTTACTACTCTACTTTACCAAAGCACTCATCAGTACTCATGCTCACTAAAGTGGGGGAAAAATGTTTGAGCGTGAATTTGCACCCCTAACGCAAATTCCCCTTTCACCCCTTAAAACTTTAGAAAACCAAAGGTGGAGGCTTAATCCCTCTTAAGCGTGTTGCTCACATTCCACTTGGCACCTTGTTTATGTGTCGATGGGGGAATTTCTATCGAGGATTCCCATGCAGTGCATAGACGTATGTACATCATGCTTACGTCCCTGACAGATTCCTGTGGCTGGAAACTACAAAGGCATTACATTTTGGATTGGAAGTTGAAGAGTAATGTCCCTCATTGGTTGGTCGACCCAAATATGGTTTTTTTTCACCTTCTCCTTCATATTCTCACTCCATTCATCCATTCTCAAGTTTGGATGAAGTTTTGAACAAGTTGGCACTCTCTCTCCATGCTTTGAGCATTCACTTTCAAGCTTTGTAACAACATTCTTCACTCCATTGCAGCAATCCACTACTCCATCAATCCAACAGGGTGAGCATAGGATAGACTCCACAACAATAGAGGCTTGAGCCCCTCTTGTTCTCTCCTCCATAAGCCTTGAGTGCTTTAGATGGAGGTGGTAAGGTCCTTTATTCTCTCCTATTATTTTTGATTGAGAAAGCATGTATTGCTTGAAGTTTTTTGTGTTTATGTAGCTTGTAGTTTCTTTTCTTTATTAGTATCTCTACTATCCCAAACTTGGTTTTTTGTGGAGGTGGAAAAATCAAGACGGGGGTCTGACTGAGGCAAGCCCCTATACAACCCCAATAATTTCTCCATTTATTGTGTGCAGGTGGAGAGAATTTGAAGCAAGCTTGCGAGAGGACTATTCTACGAAATCATCTTCGTCAGCCTTGTGGTAACATACTTCCATTATCATGTTAATTTATATTTTTCATATTCCTTAAATACTATTCTATCATTCCAAAAAAATTTAAACTAGGTTGTTAGTCCATTCTTAGAGGAAAACATCATCTCTCTAGTTTTTTGGCCGTACGGACGCTAGTGCACATATGAGACGCCAGTGCACCACACTATCGTCCTAGAGCTACGCTTCTATCCTTGAACAGAGAGCTGCGCAAGACGTAGAGTTGAATCTGGAAAGTGACTCTTCTAGTCTCCCTTCAATTCCCAAGATTACAGAGTGATCGAAGGGCGCATAATCCTCATCATTCTCATCCTTTCTATCCTAACCTTCCTTTGAACTAATGTAAGTTAGGGCAGCCTTTCCACTCTTGGCCTTTCATGACCTGGGGCCTTGCAGTGGGTGTTCCCCCTCTCTTACAGTATCTAAATTGTAAACCAAACAATGCTTAGATTTAGGTACAGTTCTTTTAAAAAATAAAGTAGAATAAATACCATTGATAATGCATAGGATATCAATACACTTATCTAATAATGAATCTATCAATACCAAACTACAATGCATAAAATTTAAAATATAGTTCCACAAAAAATGGCACTATCAATACTTATTCATTATACATAATATTTGACCATTCTCCAACTATCTATCCGTAACCAATACCCAATATAACAATGCAAGGGATTTAAAATATAGTTTTCTTAATAATGGCTATATCAAATACCATTTAATAATACATTTTTAACATTTCCAAGAAAAAATTAATGTTGAGATTAATTTGACATTATTTGTTTTATTTTGGTGTCAAGGCTTGGTGTTGAAAAAAGATCTCTCTGTATTGTTGCAAGCTCCTCTGCAATGCCTTTGCAACCTACTAGTTTCCACTTGAAAAATTCCAAGACAACTAGTGCTTGGACTAGGGCACCACACTCCCCTGTTAACATACATCAAGGGATTGTTTCCTCTAGTAGAGATTTATGGCTCGATGTAGCAAATAATAGACCAGGTCGCTATCCCGAAAATATACAAAATTATTCAAGGCTCCTACTATGCCCTTTGTCTACTATAGGCTTGCCTCATGGGGGTGTTAATGTTGGGGGTGACCTACCTTCATGTATGGGGTCACCTTCACTTGGTGGTTGTCACCTCAAATTCTAAGAGGTTTTGATGCAAGGCACGCAAAATGGTGCCTCTTCTTAGATACACGCTAACCAAACTTGAAACCCTAGCCCACATCAACATTCTAATGAGTCAATTGGGTGTGATGTGGCTCCAGACGAGTTTCATTTGGGGTCCTCTCCTGGGTTGAAATTAGAGATATTTTCTAATGTCGGTTGGGATTTTCCCTTTCACCGATCTATAGATATTCCAAAAATATGCCTGAGCAGTGACATTCATGAGAAAGAGGATTTCCTTAGAGAGCATGCACTCATTTGCAGATTTACTAGATCATGGCCAAAACTGTGTGATTTACACGCGTGGATTTTAAATTTTTGGAAAGAGAGTATGGAGGATGAAGTATCTACCCTTGTGCCAGGGGTTTTTAATTTTAGAATTCGAATCTTCGAAAGACAAAAGGAAGGTTTTGGAGTTTGGTCTGTGGTTCCTCAATGGTGATTTCTTATGTATGAAGCCATGGTTTCCATCCTTTGATCCTCGATCTGAGTCTTTCTCTACTTCTTATCTATGGGTTCATCTACCATACTTGCCACAACAATTTTGGGAACTGGACTATCTAAGAGCTATAAAAAATGGCCTCAGGAAGTATTATTGTTCTTTAGAAGAAACCATAAAGTAAGCTAGCTCAACCTATGCTCATATATGTGTAGAAATGGACCTCTCCATTGCTCTACTTGCTAAAATTGATCTGAAAGTGGGTAGAAAAATCTACAAGCAACAAATAGATTATGAAAAAATCCCTTTTAGGTGCAAAAAATGTTTTTCTATAGATCACATCACTACATAATGTAAGAAGGTTTCTATTGCAAGGGGTGCATAGGCATTCAAGGAGAGGCCTACATGGTGGATTGGGGTTGAGCCCCATCATTACAACATCACTCCATTATCTCAAAATTCTACTGCTACACCAAACAATCCCCCAAAGGTGTATGAAAATGTGGTCTCCTCTGTTCCTCCTATGGCTCCCAATTCATGCACTCAAGCAATTCTTAAGATACTAAGGGATTTCCATTTCCTTCACCAACTCTGGATGGTTTGATAGCCTCTATTGTGCCATCAACTATTGTGGCATCTGAAGGTGTTGGAAATGATAGTATGCCATTATCCATGATCTCTTTGGGATCTTTGGATTCTTTGGAAGGTGTGGACACATCAAATAGTAGAGTGGAATAGAATGGGGATTCTCCCCCTCTTACTGACCATGGATGGACTGAAGTGAAGACGAGAAAATATTCTCAGCCAAAGCTTCAAATGACACTAAGATTGTCAAAAAATATGGAGAATGTTTAAAAAAATTTCTTAGATGGGCTGGCAGGTTTTGTGGAGCAAATGTCCTAGGTTGCTCCAAGCATTTTCACTTGCACTTTGCACCGCTATTCTCAAGGAATGCATTTTATTTTATCCTGTGCATCTTTTTATGGGGTATGACTCCCTTATACCTAATTTACCAATAAAAAAAGATCTCTAGCGATAGAACCCACCAACTTGTAGGTGCCTAAAACCTCACTTCAAAACGAGGAAACAAGTGGAGAAGGAGAGGTTTTCTTGGTCTAAGGAACCCACACAACCTTTACAGAGGTTTATACATGAGCTACAAGCTAGACAATTAATTTTGGAAGCATAAAAGAAACTACAGAGGCACAAACTAAGTTGTAGAAGAAAAAAGACTGTTGCTATAGGTACCCGCGACACTGGTTGTAGACGACTATTTGGAATTTCAACAACATAAAATACTCAAAACTTGCACACAACATTTGATACTTCTAGAACATAAAACTCATAACCAATATAACTCATAGACACATGCATAGAGACAATAGTTATGGAGAAGAAAATATTATATTATATATTTAATGTTCAACTTTTACACACTTCACATGCATTTACATAAGCATTTACAAAAATAGAGCTCTCTTTTCTCTTCTTCTTTCTTCCCTTTTCTCTTCTATGATTCTACTACTGTCCTCTATAGCTTCTACTTCATCTATTCTCTCCTATATTCCCTTTGTCTCCTCTGCTCTTTCCTATGTACTGTTATTCTGCACCTCTTTTTCCTCTATTTTTTATTCTAGTTTTTTGTTGATCTACCCTTCTCTTCCCAATTGCAAAAGTTTAGAAGCTTCTTCCCAAAAATACCACCTAAATAGCTACAACGTTCAAAAAATTGCATTAATTCCTCCACCTACCTATTTTTGACTTCAAAATCTCCCGCTTAACTTTTCCCTTAACCATTTTTTTTTTTGTTGCTCATTAAATGAGCTCACGGGAAGTAGTTGTTGTCTCAAATCAAAACAAAAATCCAATTTTCAAATATAATAACTTATGGGTCCTCATATGGTGGCATTAACTAAGGAAACACACACACACAGACACACACACACACACACACATATATATATATATCAAAATGATGCCCTTGCATCAAAATATAGGACTAGAAAAATTGTGAGCCCCTACTCACTATGTAAGGCTTTGTATTTCTGCAAGTTAAGGGTCTTGTTGTTGCAGGTCAACAACTCTATCACCTTGTGTTAACTAAAATGATTCTAGCTATGTTGAGCTCAACCATGTTGCATCCTCTACTGGTCTACCCTTCCATTTAACTAAATATTCACTCTACTCTTTACCCCTTGTATTTATAACAACTCTTGAATTCAAAACATCTTCAATCTCCTCTTGTGCTTTCTTAGGTAGCCACTCCTTCCATTTTCTTGGTAATTTTTTCTTTTCTTCTTCATTTTGTTCTGATGTCTCTCCCTCATGGTAAGTATATATATCTAAAAATTAAAAATTGGAGAGATTTACAAACCTTTAGGCAGCTCCAACTCATAGGCATTCAATGAAAAATTCTTAATGATCTTGCAATATCCAATCTTCTTCCACTTGAGTTTGTTGTCAGAATGGTTGGGAAATATTTGCTTTTGTAGGTGTGCCAATACCATATCTCCCACTTCAAAATTATTTTCTCTCCTCTTCAAATCAACCTTCACTTTATACTATTGGCTACTCCAACCGAGTTTTTCTTTCACTTTTTGTTTTAAATCTTGCATATGTTTGGAAAAATCCTCTCCTTCAACACTTCTTTTATATCTCTTAGTATTTGCAAGCTCCCTTAGTTCTGAAATGCCTCTAGAACTATACCCATATACAATCTGAAATGGATTCTTAACTGATTGTGTTCTTGGTAGTCCAAGCACAAAACCCATGCTGACATTTTCCAATTGTTTCTCTAGTATGGGTAATGGCTGATATAGGCCTATATTTTAACTCCCTCCTTTGGGATATTGACAAACTTGACATGTCCTTGCACAAATTTTCTACTTTCTACCCTCATCATTGGCCAAAAATATTTTCACTAAGTTGTTCCATTGTCTTATTAGCTCCAAAATGTCCAGCTAAGCCACCATAATGTTTTTCTCTTATTAAATTCTACCTCATTGATCCTTGTGGTATCCAATGTTGTTGTCCTTATAAAAATAGTCCATCTTGTATAAAATAATCCATCCAAGGTTTCCTATTAACATTAGTTGGTTTCATACATGCTGTACATGCATCCTTAAAGCCCAAATCATCCTTATACAACACTTTCATAACATCAAATCCAACTACTGCAACTCTCATTTCAGCCAACAATGTCGCTCTTCTACTTAATGCATCTATCAGTTTGTTTGAACTCCCACTTCTATGCTCGAGAACAAAATTATATCCTTGTAGGAATTCAACCCACTTCATGTGTCTTTGGTTCAACTTGGTTTGACTATAATTGAATTCCAAAGCATGATGATCCACGTAGAGAATAAACTCCTTTCGAAGCAAATAATGACACCACTTCTTTAAAGCTTGCACAATAACACAAAATTCTTGATAATAATCTGAGTACCTCTTCTTGGCATCATTAATATTTTCACTAAAATATGCAATAGGTGCACCCTCTTGGCTTAAAAATTCTCCTATGGCTATCCCACTTGCATCACAATCCACTTGAAACACCTTTTCAAAATTAGGCAATGCTAATACTAGTTCTTTGGTGAATTTCTTCTTCAAAATCTGAAAACTTTTATCTATTGTTGTTGTCCACTTAAACTCTTTCTTATCTTGGGCCTTATAGTTTTAGTTATGGGTGAACATATCCCACTAAAATTTTGAATAAATATGTGATAGACACTTGCTAAACCATGAAAACATTTAACATCATGTACACTTCTAGGTGTTGGTCACTCAATGATAGCACATACCTTTTCTGGATCCATTTACAACCCTTGTTGAGAAATAACATATCCCAAATAAACCAACTTCTCCTTCATAAAACTACACTTTTTCAAATTTACCAATAACCTTTCTTCCTTGAGTCTTTGTAAAACTTGTCTAATATGCAATAAATTATCTTCTTTGCTACTACTAAAAATCGGAATATCATCAAGATAAACAATCACAAACTTCCCTAAAAATGGTTTTAATACTTCAGTGATTAACCTCATAAACGTGTTGGGTACGTTTGTTAACCCAAAGGGAATTACTAACCATTCATATAGCCCATCTTTGGCCTTAAAAGTAGTCTTCCACTCATCACCCTCTCTTATCCTAATTTTATGATATCCACTTTTTAAATCAATATTTGTAAAATACCTAGCCTTTCCCAAACAATCCATGAGATCATCCATTCTTGGTAAAGGAAAATGATACCTTATTGTTATTTTGTTGATGGCTCTTGATTCCATGAGCATCCTCCATTCACCATCCTTCTTTGGTGCTAGCATATCCATTACCACACATGGGCTAAGGCTTTCTGTAATCAGTCTTATTTCCAATAGCTACTTCTCTTGCTTGTTCACCTCTTCATTCTATGCAGGCATCAATCTATAGGTTGTCTTGTTGGGTAAAATTGCCCCTGGAATCAAATCAATATGATGGCCGATGCTCCTCATAGGTGGTAGTCCTTCTAGAAAATCCTTGGACACAATTTCATCAAACCCTTTAAGTAGCTCCTTTACTTCTAAAGGCATGTCACCGTTGTCCTTTGTTGCATCTACTTGTAGCTCCTTGGGAACTATTGTAAAACATAATTTTTCCCCTTTAATCTCTTTCAAGAATTGTTTCCCTGCTACTAGCAACATTCTTGGACCACTTTCCACCTCTTCTTCCTTGGTTTCCAATGGTGTAAGAGTATGTTTTCTTCCATTTTTCTCTAAAGTATAGGTATTTGATCTTCCATAATTATGGATTTCCTTCCTATCAAACTACCAAAACCTCCCTAAGATTAAGTAACATACATCCATGGGCATGATATCACACCACAACTCATCTTCATAAGTGCCTATTCAAAAATTTACAAGGCACTATTGATCAACCAAGACTTGGTTCCCTTTCTGTAACCAGGACACCTTGTATGGGGTAGGGTGAGCTATCCTTTTGAACCCCAAATTGTCCACCATTTCAACTAAAACTAAGTTATTAGTGCTACCACTACCTATTATAACCTTGCAACATTTTCCACCTAATTTACATATTGTTCTAAATAAAATTTTCCTTTGAACAATTTAATCTTCTCTTTTGGTTGGCTTTAAAAATGTCTTCTTCATCATAAGTGCTTCTCCTCTCTCAGGTTCATAGGGTTCACTAGAAGACCTTATAGATTCATTATCACCCTTTGCTATAGGTGCACTTGTTGCCCTTGTTCTCTTTGTTCCTTTTGGTCTGTGTTGTGGGAATTCATAGAATCTATGGCCTGACTATCCACAGTTAAAACATGTGCCTTGGAAGCATCTACCTTGGCCTCTTCCATATCTACTTCTACCTCTCATGGGGTATGGTCTTGACCTTATTTCATCCTTCTCCTTTTGAATCTTTGAAGGACTAGCCTCCTTGTTATGACTATAATCTTTTTTTGGTTACACTTTTCCTTTACTAAATCCACCTCTACCTTTGTTTGTTGCTTGCTTTCTTGCCAATTTCTCTTCAGCCTTTAGAGCATATTGATATGCTTCTTCCATATTTTGTAGCCTTATCATACTTAGTTCATCTTGAATGTTCAACCTCAATCCATTAACATATCTTGCTACTTTTTCATGGTCTAATTCATTATGACCAGATCTGGTGGAAATTTTATAAAACTCCTATGTATATGCCTTCACACTTAACTGCCTTTGTTTTAAATTATGCAATTTCTTGAGAAGTTCAAGCTGATAATCACCAGGTAGAAACTTATCATTCATCTTACTTATCATTTGATTCCATCGAGTAATCTTACCTCTACCACTTCTTCTTCTCTTAGTTTGCACATCTTTCCACAAAAGTGTTGCATGACCTTTCAACCTTGTTTAAGTAACCTTCACTCTTTTGGGGTCCTCTACTTCATCATACTCAAAATATTCTTCCATCTATGTTATCTAGTCAATTGGTTCATCTGGTTCTAAACTTCTTGAGAATCTTGGTAATTCTACCCTTGTTCCTTTCCTAATATTGGGAATAGCTCTTATAAGTATTCTTTCACTTGCATCTATATCTCCATCCACATTGTCACCTTCTTTTCCAACCATCTCTACTCCTCCTTCATCATCTTCATTGTCACTTTCTTCATGTGATCTACCTCTTCTTAGGCCACCTTCTATTGCATTCATTCTTCCCTACATTCCTCTTAGGGTTTCCAATACCTCATCTATTCTTCTTATTGCTTCTACAACTACAACCTCTGCCATCCTTCTCCTTGGTGGCATCATGCTACTCTAACTCACCTTATTTCCTTTTCTCTTGTATTACAGTCTTCCTTGCTACAATATCCCTTGTTGTAGGGACACACCCATAGTTCACACTCAAAAGGGATTTCTCTAACCCCAATCTCAACTCACTATCCTTCTTCCCAGAGTTGTAGTTGTGCTCTAATATCACATTGATGACACCCACCCCCTTGTAGGTGCCCAAAAAAACCCACAAAAAATGAGAAAATAGGGGGAAAAGGAAGGTTGTGTTGTTGTAAGAAACCCACACAACCTTTATAAAGGTTTACATGCGAGCTACAAGTCAAATAATTAATTTTGGAATAAAAAACTAACTGTATAGGCATGAGCTAAGTTGCAAAAAAAAAAAAGACTATTGCTACGAGTACCTACAGCACCGGTTGTAGGTGTCTATTCAAAATTTTAGCGACATAAAATACTCAAAACTTGTAAACAACATTTGATATTTCCAAAACAACAAAATCATAACCAATATAACTCAGACACATGCATAGAGACAACAATTATGGCGAATAAAATATTATATTATATATTTAAAGTTCAACTTTTACGCACTTTACATGTGTTTACATAAGCATTTACAAAAATAGAGCTCTCTTTGCTCTTCTTCTTTCTTCCCTTTTTTCTTCTACATTTCTGCTATAGTCCTCTATAGCTTCTGCTTCATCTATTCTGTCCTATATTCCGTTTGTCTCCTCTGCTAATTCCTATGTAGTGCTATTTTGCACCTGTTTTTCCTCTGTTTTATCTTAGATGGTTTTATGTTGTTTTTCCCTTCTCTTTCCAACTGCCAAAATCTAGAAGTTTCTTTCCAAAAATCTCCCAAAAATCTTGCCTAAACAATTGCAACATTCAAAAACTTGCATTAATTCCTCCACCTACCTATTTTTGACCTCAAAATCTCCCACTCAACTTTTCCCTTTACCATTTTTAATGCTGGTGGTCATTAAATGAGCTCACAGGAGGTAGTTGTTGTCTCAAATCAAAACAAAAATCCAAATTTAAAATATAATAAATTTTGGCTCCTCATACGGTGATATATATATATATATATATATATATCAAAATGATGCCCCTACATCACCTAGACAACATATGCATATAAGATTGAGTACCACAACTATAATCTTTAATAAACATCTAGCTTATATGGCCAAATATAACATTTATAATTTCAAGGGAAAAATATGGCATATAAGGCCAATTATCATGGTTATAAAAATAAGACAACTTTGGCCTAAATTTTGAGTATAATATTTATAAGCTCTAGGAACTTCTAGTCTACAAGATCAAATATATCATATAAATTTTAAACAATACACACAAATCTAAATGGTCTCACTAAAATATACAAAATATTTAACATTCTCATAGACCTATTCAATCTCATCAGTCAATACAAATTAACCTCCCATTGAATTAAAAAGGTCAAAAGAATAAAATTTATTAAGCGAAGAATATTGACCATTTAGTTTGTGAATGAACTTTTGTTGATATCACATACTAGGGATTAATATTTGATAGAGCACAAAATATATAGATCTCTTAATTTTTAATTAAACTAGTCACTATTTGTAAATAAACATAGACCTAAATGGTATTTTAAACAAAAAATATAAACATTGAACATGCATAGAACTAAATGGTCTTAACAAAAAGATGAACACGAGTTGAACATACATATCATAATATTAACGCTAAATCCAAAACCTAAAAGAGTATAATCTAACACTTTAAAGGAATGGAAACTTAAGATTTCATAGTTGTATAATACTAAGACCTTTTTAAATGTAAAGAAAAATAGGTAGAGGGTTGATGCCTTTTGCAATAAAATTTAGCATAATCCTTATAAGTCTAAATCTATTATACATTGCTATGAAGGTTTAAAAAGAAATTAACAAAAGGAGTGTCAAAATTTCTTAGATTAGTTACTTTTATTTGAATCAATATATATGCATGTCAGTTTGACATTAAGTAAAAGAAACAGATGAGTATGATTCATATTGATTCCCCTATAATAACACCAACCCAATAATTCTAATTATTTTCACATTGCTCTTTCCTCTCTACCACCAATACACTCATCCTTTCTCCCTCTATAACCTAGCCTCATCTTGAAACTTTTCTCCATCATTCCTTCCATTAACTACCACTCCCTCCTTCATTCAACATAAGAATAATGATCATTTAATTGATGGAGTTTATCCCTATACCTTGAGTGTAGTACACACTCTTAAATACTTTCTAATCCATGAATCACTCCCCTTCAAAATTCCTAAATACTTTAAACTTCTCTTAAAATTTATTTATTTTGTATATATACATACATATGCAATATCATATCTATATATATCTATACATACATACATATGCACTTTTATTTGAATCTCACCATATATATAATGAGTAGCCATATGTAGGTATGTATTTACACACACATATGTAGATATATAGGTATGCATATATATGTACCTATATGTATGCATATATATGGAATGGATGTATATGTATATATATGTATGTATATGTATAAATATAAGTATGTATATATGTTATATATATATATATATTTGTGTGTGTGTATACATCCATAGACAAAAATAAGTCAAAACAACTTAGCAAGGTAAAAAATCACAATTATATGTAAGAATAAAGACATCATAGATAATGAGTGTGTGCGTAATTTATTTTCCATGGTGTTCATGTGATTCTTTTTGGTTTGCTTTCCTCTTTTTAGTGATTCTCTCCCTTCTCACATAGGAGGGGGAAAACTAATTTATGTCATCCACCTCATTCAAGCAAAAAGGTAGTTAATCTAATAATCATAATATCAAATCATAACATAAAAAATTCACTAACATCATAATGGTAATATATTCACATTTATATCTTTCAAATAAATATCTATTTGATATTTTCCTTGCCTTAATGTAATAAAGAAGGACAATCATAGCACATGTGTTCCTAAAATTATTTTTATATCATAATTAAAAACACAAATCAATATATCTAACTAAGGTTAGTTAAAATAGCATAATCAGTTGGTCCAAAAATGGGGTGTGACACTAAAAGTGCAATTCAAGGATGGTAGACTTCCAAAAATTTATATCCTTATTGACCAATAATTACACAAAAAGAATATGCTTAAAAAAATGTGTAGTGCCTAGCTAATAGACTAAATATTTGCACTTATTGACCTTTCAATTAATTTTGTAGGTGTTGTTTCTAGTCGTTAGTGTAGTAGATTTCAAACACTTTGACAATACTATACACATACAATCTCATTTTAATATGTATTTTAGTGTTATGAAATTACAGTACTCTTAATCCTACTTTCCACTATGTTTCCAAAAGCAAAAGAATCTATTTTATAAGCTTTTCATGTTGATTTTCTCATATTGAGAGTGCATAAACTACTCAATAAAGAAAACCAATATTAAAATATTTCTCATGCAACAGTCTGCCACTTGACTATAGAGAGATACCTACTATAAACTATAGAGATGTCTACTATAGATTCTTTTAGAAGAAGTAAATTTTATTCATATTATTTACATAAATCTATATATTAATTTATTACACAATATAAATAATAAATAATTGTCACTCCTACAATTTAATTTTTTTCTTTTCCCAAAATCATTAAGATAAATTAGGTGTTCTAATTCTCTGTCTCTCTGAATTATTTACAACCATCATTTAAATTTCAAATAGCATTATATATTAAACAATAATTCCTGAGTTGCATATCTTTAATGTAATTAAGCGTTGTTACAGCAGTTATTTATCAAGTACGACTTTAAGCTTGATACGATTTTTATGTCACTAGCTATGAAAGGGAATAAAATATATTAATACCTAATTTAGATTTTCGTGTGCAAACGCTTTTCACTCCGCTATACCGCTGGCAATGACTGGTATCAGAATTTTTTGTCCATGGCAAAATGGGCCAAAAAGAGCAGATATAAGTAGTGATCTTTATTTCAAAGAAAGCTATGAGATATATTAAACTTATAATTAACTAATAAATATGATTAATAGATTATATATATATATATATATATATATTAATTAATTAGTAAATATGATTAATAGATAATAAGTATATATATATGTTTTATAAATTTTATTTTTTAAAATTAAAAAATATTCAATCTAATTAATTGATTGATTGTAATTGCTGAATATTTATTTAACAAACGTGAAATATTTATTTTTAAATAAAAAATATTAATAAAAAATTAAGATTAAAATAATAGTTGTACAACTTATTTCAAATAAGATCAATATATTTAAGAGAAAAAAAACAATGTAATTTTAAGTATAGTGTCTTTTTTTATTTTAAGAAAAACAATTATTTAATATTGTAGATCTCTCTTTGATATGATTTTAAAGTATAATATAATTGTAAAATTCAATTAGTTGATACTCACAATCAAATATACATCCAAAATATTAAGTAATACCTTCTAAAAATAATTAATTATTCTATTTTATTGATCAAAATTAACCTTTAACTATTATATAAATGATATCCATCAAATCATGCATTAATACAATCTTACATTTCCTCATAATATATTATATATTCAAAGTATTAAATAATACCTTTTAAAAATAAATAATTATTCTACTTTATTAACCAAAATTAACCTTTTACTACATAAATTATATTTAAGAATATCATCAATTCAGAGATTAATGTTATATTAAAACAAAAATAAACAATTATGTTATTGACTAAAATTAATCTTTAACAATTGAATAATAGTCATATAAGTCACGGGCTTGTACAATGTCACAATTAGAATGATGCTGTAAGAGACACCTTTCAAAAACAACAAACTTTGTGCCATATTTAAAACAATGCCATCATTAGTTTTATTCCGACAAATTTGTAATCACACCGAATCTAAATGAAATCGAGAAAGACACAATTTATTGCAAACATTAATTCATGCTTCGCATCGGTGGAAATCGATGAAGGCCACAACTCTACTACAAATATATACCTCATGAGTGCCTCACAGGTAGCTTGTCGTGCAAAAGTTATTGTATGCCCACAATGGTGAACAGCCCTGAAACAAGCAATTCTTCTAAAAATGGCAAGAGTACAGGGAAAGAGGATGAACTGGGTAGTACCTAGTGGAGCTGTGTGTAATTGCAAGTGTGGGGGGAAGATCAGCTGGGTCGATGTTAGGTAGATATTATTTCCATGAAGGAGGTCACAGCTATTGGCTCAGAACGCTTTTGACGTCTGTGGGTTCTCCACTGTTAATTCTCCCACTGCTCTTCAATGGACCAACACAGTATTCCTCTTTGCCCACCCGCTCTCTCAAAATCAAGTATCTCAGCATCTGTACAGTACTGGGAGCTTTGGTGGCGGCCAATAATTTTCTCTACTCGCTGGGCTTTTACTACCTGCCCGTCTCCACCTTCGCTCTTCTCTGCGCCACGCAGCTGGCCTTCACAGCGGTATTCTCAATCCTGTTAGTGAAGCAGAGAATAAGCCATTACGTTATAAATTCATTAGTAGTGATTATTTTAAAAGCAGTTTTACTGGGCATCGAGGGGCGAAAGGCCTCAAGGAGTTAAAAGTGGGGAATATAAATGGGGAATTTTTTTATCACCATTTTAAGATCGGCGCTCTATGGGTTTTATTTGTATTACCAAAAAAAACAAATTTTGAGTGTTAAATTGTTTGATGTTTAAGAACAGTTAGAGAATAGCAGCTTTGCGATGGTGGTGGAAACGCAGGCACTGATTTGCACGGTGGCGAGCGGCGTTGCGGTGGTGGGATTGCTGTGCAGCGGTGACTTTGAACACATAAGTAAAGAAGCGCACCGCTTTCGGGCAGGACAGAAGGGGTATGTTCTTACTCTGTTGTGGTCTGCCATAAGCTGACAAATGTGTGTGGTGGGAACTTACGGACTGGTTTGCATGGTGTCTTCCTTGTTTTCCATGGTGGTCAGCACTTTAACGCTACCGGTTATTCCAGTTTTACCTCTGTTTGTGTTCGACGACAAAATAAATTCGTTGAAGGTGATCAGAATGGTGTTAGGGATTTGGGGGCTCGTTTCCTATGCTTATGGCGGCTACCAAGAGTCGAAAAAGACGGAGGAGCTTCCACTGCATGGTAGGCACTTTCGATGAAGAGGGTGACCGCCGGATCTTTAATGTCGGCCGTTGCAAAGGCACTCTTCATATAAACGACAATTCTGGGGCGGAATTATTTAAGCCATATACGCATTTGTATTCTATATAGAGCTGCCTAAAGTGGCTCAAATAACTCTTCTATGGGACGGTGTACATGCACTCCGAGCTCTGGGGAATGAATCTACGTCTTACATGGTTGTCTTTGTCACTAGCCATACGCCAGCCAACACGCTGTAAGATAAGTTTCTAAATGTAGAATCCGCCAGCCTTTTCCTGATGTTAAAGCAGATTAACAAGTTACAAGGATTTGAAACCCATGGAGAAGGAAAATGTTCATATATATAAAAGTCTATCAAATAAGTTATGGGTACAATTAAAAATATGTAATCATTGATTCAATAGAAGAAAAATGACTAACATATTTTATTTAGAAAATAATTATTTAGTTGGTAAAAAAAATAATTTTAATAAATTGTCAAATTATAAAATAAGTTGTAAAAAAGTTTCTATTAGAATATTATAAAATGTAGAACATTCAAGTTTTAGAAAAAATTATATAGAAGATATCCAAAGATTTCACTTTTAGTTATTTATTTCACTTAAGTCATAAATCCATTTAGAAATAAATGCTTTGAGAATGGTATCTCTTGATGTATTAACATAGATTTCTGAGATAACAAGGCTAGTTTAATTAACTTTATTTAATAATAACTTTTCAATATAAATATAATAAATTTATTTTATTAATGATTTATTATTAATCGGTGCTTTTTGAATCAAAAACAATTTATTATTAATCAATATTCATCAAGTAGAGTTTCAATTTTATTTACTATGGTTATTTTATTCATCATGTAAGTATTTTTTAGAGTTAGTATATTGGCTAGTTAATAGTAGTTGTTAACACACTCATGCCATTACACCTTTGCTCGCTATCATTGTGATTATGTTTCTCCACATAATTAGAGCATTAGAGAGCAAAATAAGTGTATTTACTAGTTTGACCTACTTTCAATATCATCCTTTTATTTCTTGAGCTCATTGTTATCTTATAAAATACCATGAAAATATATTTACAATATAGAAAACTTAAAAAAGAAAGATAAATAGTCACAATTACAAGTCCAAGAGGTATGGCATTATTATAAAATAGTGTTGAACATTTTCATTTCAAAGATAAATTTTATAGGAAAATCAACTAATAGAAAAAGATATATTGTAACAGGACAAATGTAGATATCAAATAATTGACAAAAAAAGAACATCTAACTAATAAATAATATATTTAACTTTTTTTGAAAAAATAAATGATGTAACTTATAAGCCATCACCAATATTATGTTGTTCTTATTTAGTAATGTAAAACATAAATGCACTTTTACAAGGATTTTAGGACAAATCAATTATGATAAAGAACCTACTAACACTTTTAATGCTATGATGTTATGAATTTACAACATTGTTGATATTATTTCTTATGTGTATGTCCTAGCATTCTACTTACTATTTTTGAATCAAATTCTTTCTTTTCTTAAATATTTTTTCAAAATATAGAATAATATATTTAATCACAACCATAAAATATTGACACTTTATGATGGATGTCACCCCAATTTCATGTGCAAATACTTTAAACTCTTCCTATTGAAAATTAAAACATAACCAAAAAATAATAATATATTGAAATTTCTCCTACAACACTCTTGATTGTTAAAAGGATAGATACAATAATTAAACCTCCAAAAATAAATATTCCTCTATAATCCTCACTATTAAAAGATCATATTAAACACGCCTTTAAAAAAATCTTCATTTATTTTAAATAATTAAATATTCCTCTATAAGCCTCAATCTCATTTATATTCATGTTCTTGAGTCAAATGCTTGATTTTCTTAATTTTTTTCTCTAAATATAAAAAAAATATATTTAAACATAAAGTATTGTTGAATGAAGTTATGGTCACTAACCATCTTTACAAATATAAGTCTAAAGATTTTATATTATTCAAAATAAACTTTTACCTATTTGATATGGGAGAATGAATATTTAGGCTAAAATCTCTTTAGCTAAGAGCAAAGAAGTGATGGATAAGTGTTCTGCCAAAGTCCCTTGCATCAATGTTTTTTTCTCATCGTTTATGTTATTGGGGTCTTATATTCAGCAAGACTTAATCCTTAGTGGGTTCAATTAGAACCATTCAACTTCACCAACAAACCAAAACTCCTGTTTATTAACTCTTAATATCAATTTCAATATGATTAAATTTGGATGGTTCCATATTGTATGCCTCTAGGTGTGAAAAGGAAAAATAATTAATAACATAATAATTTGATATTCTTCGTGCAAGTGCTTTTGGTTGAGGATAAAAATATAGCCACCGGTTCACTATCTCCTTGTAACGTAGGAATGAGAACTATTGAAAATTTATGTCAAATCAAAACAAATAGAAGATTTGATTTTTATTTTAAAGAAAGTTATATTACTAGATTTGAAGTAGAAATGTATCCATGAATTGTATTTTAGGTTCATCATTACGCCAAGAGGCGTAACCCTAGCATGACCCCTATAGGAGGCCAACACAAATAGCAGTCTTAGCAAAACAAAATGATTCACCTTCCATCTTCAGTAGTGGGCAGCGGCTGCCATGCATTTGTAACCTTCCATCCTCAATAGTTGGCAGCGACTTCCATGCATTCAATCGTAACCGATGGTAGTCAAAGAATCACCTAGCGGAGGGATGAGCTGATGGATTTGATTTACAACATTATATAAACTTAGGTAAAACCATGTTCATTTAATTTTGATTAGTTTATTTAGTGTAGATTTAGAAGATTAAAGAGGAAGAGGAAGAGGAATAGTTTGTCAAAAATAAATAGTGTTGGTGGATGGCTGGGCTTAAACATCACACACTAAGCATTGACTTAGTGTGTGTTGTCTCATGTGGGCCCTACTTCTTATCTCGGTTACACTCTGGTGACAATTTCGTTGGTTGAATCTGTTTTAATGTTTATTTAAATTATTTCAGCATCAAATCTTGCGATCCGCTGGTGAATACCCTTTAGTTTCTTTGCTGATAACCATATTATTTTACTTGTTTGTAGTTAATAACTATATTTTTTAAGCATACATATCTTAGTTTGTAATCTTAATCGAAAAGTATTTAAATTAAAAACTATTTATTGGGAAGTTTTTAATTTAAATCTTTTTCGAAAAATAGAAAAAAATAAATTATTTTATGTGTTTCTTATTCTTAAGCAACACATACTTCCACCTCCTATCATTTTCAATGAAACTTCAAAAAGTTTACGAATAAAGTTTATGAATATTCCTTTGTTGCTTTCACTGTATAACTCAGCGTAATTATTTTTTATTAAATTTTAAATATATTATAGTTAATAATTATGATTAATATATAATATATTATTTAAACTATCAAGAAAAATATAATAATAATAATAATTAAATATTTTTTAAATGATATTGAATATATTTAAATTATTATTTAATGATTATTAAATAATATTAATAATTACATATCAATATATTTAATCATATATAATATATTATTTAAATTATGAAGAAATATATATTTTTTAAACAATTATGATTTGAACTATATTTTAATCATTATGAAATAGTAGTTTAAATATATTATTTTTATTTTTTTATAGATAAGTACTGCCATGAGGGGGTAGCGCCCAAGTACAGATAGGAAGAGGCAGGAATTGCCATTACAGACTTAGAAAAAACTAAACTGCCAGACTCTGGTAAATGACTGCCAATCACCGCCCAAGATGAATCACCCTTTCGATGCTCTGTTCTCCAATCCAAGAATGGCCCTAACGCATGAATCTAGCGAGAGCGTTCAAATTGTTGTTTTTCACCCTTGCCCTGAAAGTCTCCCAAGCATCAGCCATCCTACTTACATTCTATTCAACATCTCTGCTTCCTTCATTCGTCGCCTCACTATAAGATGGATCGAAGAAGAAACATAGGTGACTTAACATTCCTTCCTTAGCTAACGCCATGGTCGCACTGGGGACTACTTGAGCATAAGGCATAGGTATGAAGCCTTGAAGTAGTTCCACTGCCCGAGTCAGAATTCCCCCATTGTCGACTATTGCACTGATCACTGTCTCATATACTTTGCCATCACACCAATGTCTATGGCCGCTGATTGTTCTTTCCACCAATTTGACCATCGCTGATCTACCAGCTAAGCTTTGAATAGAAAAGAGACGTGCACACTGTTCTGCTAGATTTTCCTTAGCGCAGAGGCAACTCAACCCCAATTGATGTACCATCTTTCAATACCCCATCTTTTTTTGATCTTATATCTTTCAATGCATAGGCCAAGCTACATACTTCCATAATATAGCAACTCATCTGCTATTTGGGTACATTCACGAGTGCAATCGGTGTTCGAGGTGACTCCCAAATCTTATTCGGATCACACCTTCTCTGATTATCGAGATGAAAATCCATTAACTCTAGTCACATGCCTCTTAGCTTGTCATCTTGTATCCTTTTCTAAATCTTTTGCAAGGATTTCCTGCAATCCTGGCCACTATGTGGGGCCATAGTTCGAAATCACCTTTTCTTTTTGAAACATGTCCCAGTTTGCCAGAAAATCTGCCGCTTTGTTTGCCTCTTTGTAAACAAGTGAAAGTGTGTAATCTGTAAGCCTATCTAATAATTCCTTAATAGGTGGGATCCAATCACCGATGTGCCAGTTATGGGATTTTCCTAAATTGATCACCTATACACAAAGCATAGAATCTCCCTCTATTTCAACCACGTCAAAACCCTGTTGTATGCACACTCGTAAGCCGAGCCATAGAGCTTCCATTTATGCCATGTTGTTTGTACAAACACCTAAGTTCTTTTATGTCGCCCATACATAATTGCCTATCGAATCTCTAACTATACAACCTGCCCCAGCTTGCCCCAGGTTGCCTTTGGATGCTCCATCAAAATTTAGTTTCCACTTCAATCTAATTGGTTGCAACCAGTGAATTTCAGTTCGGTTCACTTTTACTATCACCTTGTTTCTAGTTGTCGATACTTTAAGCTCATTCCAAGTTTTCCTGATTACTTCATCCTACCTAGAGAATTTTTCTTTGGCACCGATAGTAATTCTGTTGTTTTCTGTTTCAATGATAGCACCTTGAATTTTTTCTATTAATTGGATATGATTCAATGCATTCCCTTTAAAAATATGTCGGTTCCTCTCCTTCAAAATGTGCCAGATAACCAATGATGGTGCTAGGGTCCAGATCCCTTGCCAATAACCACCTTTATTAATACTTGGCCAACTGGATAGGAACTCCACCAACCTGTTCTATCTAGGGCTCATATAATTGAATGTTCTTTGCAACCAATTCCAGCATGTGACTGCCACTAGGTAGGAAAGGAATAAGTGATCTCCATTCTCCTCAACTTTCTTACATAATATGCACCTTGAGGGACCTGCAATTCCTATTCTTTGTAGTCTTTCGCATGTCAAGCACCATTGGTGCACTGCACCCATCGCACCCTGTTAACCAATAAACAGATATTGGGGGGGATAGTGTTGATCGCTGCAATGTTCATCCTAGCATATTTGTAGAGATCACCATCCATAATTTCCATGTCGATATCTATCAATACTCCCAGGGATCGACCGATTTTCTCTAAGCAATCTCCTGTCTAGTATTCTACTAGTAAGTTGTATAGTCTCACCCAAACTGGCTGATCATATGGTCGTAATTTGATTGGATCAAAATTTTAATTCCACGGTTGCATGTATAGGGGTTTATCATTCATAAACCACATATCACCCTCCGTGATCCTATTTTTGGTGTGTTCATCTACGAAAACTACAATGAAAAAACCTTTTGGTAGAAACCTTACTAAAACCTCTATCTGCCATTTCTCTTGAATCCAAGATTTTATCACTGCCCTACTCGAGGACTGACCAATGAAATGATAGATAAAGGAAAAGTCTTTTAATATCGCGACATCAGTTTTGATCTCTTCCGAGACATCTATTTCTATTCGTCCTTCCTTGAAGTGGCCAACTATGTTTTTCCTCTCCATTCTTTGTGCCCTAACTGAACCTAGCGCCCGCCAATCCTTTCTAGTTTCTTTCTTCCCTTTCAGACTTTTGTTTGTAGATGCCTTCCATTCTTGTTTCTTGAACGCATGAGCCCACCTCTCCCTTGGGTTCCATTCTTCTCTGTGTGGTTCAGGGGTATCATGGTGAATTCGTCTTGATTTGCTTCCCTCAAATGACACTTCTTTTATGTGATAGAATGGATGACATTTATCTACCCATTCCCCATTTGTGAAAAAACATTGAGGATTGTGCCCTATTGGTCTTTCCTTAGCCTCTTCCTTGTTTACTTTATCTCCCCAATAATTGTTTGAGGCTGTCGCGCCATCCTCTGGTGATTCGCCCTCATTCGCCTTACTGCTACCTTGCGAATTTGCACAATTTTTGCGATCCTGCCCTACTCTGCTCATATTTTTTAATTGGTAATTATTTTATTTTTTGACTTCTCTAAGGTGTTATTAGTAGTAGTTTAAATTTATTAAATATAGTATAAATGATAAATTTCTTTTTATTGATAATTATTAAATATAAAACATATCTAACTATTACATGGAAGAGAAATTGGTTAGTCAAAGTTTAACTTATTCCTTTCACCAATCAATTGAATAATTTGATCACATAAAAATTGTAATAAATACTAATTATTAATATATTTAATCATCAACTACATTTACTTTTAATTACAAAATTTTAATATTAACACACACATATATATTAATTTTATATGATATTATATAATTAATCATAATATATTTAATATTGTATGTGTGTGTAGAATTTTATCATAAATAATATATCATATATTAATGATAGTTGTTAAATATATAATATATTTAATCATGTAATATATTTAATATTAATAATAATTATAATAATTGATAAATAAATTACATATTTAATATAAATAACTAATATATTTATATAATAATGTATAATATATTTAACATTCATTTTAATAATAGTTATTAATTATTAATTATTATTATATAATTATTCTCATTATTATATAGGATTAAATATAACATCATTAATATTAAATATATTATATATTTAATGATTATTTAATATTATTTTAATATTAATAATATTTTATCATTAGTATTAATATTTTATGTTAAATATAGTTTAAATAATAATTATTAATATATTTATATGATGATGTATAAAATATTTATTATTATTATTTATTATTATATAAATAGTATCATCATTATATAATATTAAACATATTATATGATTATATAATCATGATATATTTTTAATAATTATCATTAATATATGATTTATAATTTAAACTATGTTTAATATATTTAAACTACTATTTCATAATGATTAAATAATAATTCATATAATTATCATTTAAAATAAATATATTTTTTTATAGTTTAAATAATATATTATATATTTATGCATAATTAATAATATTATTTAGTAATAATTTAATTATATTAAATATACTTTAAATAATATTTAATTATTTATGTTGGTAGTTTAAATAATATATTATATATTAATTATAATTAGTAAATATAATATATTTAATAATTATTAAAAAGATAATTAATATTATTTGAATCATAATAAATTTTTAATTGAATATATTATATATCAATATATAAATATATTAATAAGTACATTTTTATGATATTTATCATTAATAGTTAATATTAAATATAACTGCAAAATATGTTTAAGTAATCAAATTAAATAATTGCTCAAATATTATAAGTATTAATTATGAATGACAATAATTGACAAATAAAAATAATATTATTATCAGTCAAATAAAAATAATTATTATTCAATAATAAGTAATATTATTTAAATAATAACAAATTATTAATATTAAATATATTATATATCATTAAATAAATATATTAATAAATAAAAATTTATAATATTTATCATTAATAATTAATATTATTTAATAAACAATGAATAATAATATAAATATATTAAATATAATTAAAAAAAAAAAATCAAATTAAAAAATAGCTTAAATATTATAGTTATTAAGTGCAAAGAATAGTAAAACAAAATAATATGGTTATCAATGAAAAAAGAATAAGGGGAAAAAAAGTATAAAGGTATTCACCAATGCACGGAGAGTTGATGGTGAAATAATATAAATAAACATTAAAATGGATTAAACTGACGGAGTTGTCACCAGAACGTAACGGAGGTAAGAAGTAGGGCCCACATGAGACAACACACACAGTCAATGCTTAATGTGTGATGTTTAAGCCCTTTCCATGAATGAGATGCATGGCCGACTGGATGAGGATGTCTTCTACTTCAAGAGCAATATCGCTCATTTCCACCAGCCATCGTTTCACGCAAACATTGAGCCTTAACATTGACAGATCCAGATTCACCAAGCCCTAGCGATCCTATTGGACGCGAATACCTCCACTGGTATTGTGTTGGTTTTTAAGCATTTGTGTTTTCTATGGTGAATATATGAATGACTTTAACGTTGAAGCTGTAAATACATGCTATGTGATGATCTATTCTACTTTAATTTCATGTGCAGGATAGTGAGCGATATCTCGAGGACAAAGTGCAATTATTTTGGTAAGCATCGAATAATATTTCCTCATTATGTAACAAAAATTCAGACCGATCTAAATTATTGAAATTTTGATCTGGCTTAACATAATTTATAACTGGAATGTTTAATGTAGGTCGAGAAATGGTGAGCTATGAACGTCCAAAAGCAATGATTGGGATCCATCGATATGTATTTGTGTTGTTCCAGCAAAATGGGCAAGGAACAGTTGATCCTCCTCCGTCGTGGCACCATTTCAAGACGAGGCAGTTTGCAGATAGAAATGGGTTGGGATCGCCTGTTACTGCAGTCTACTTCAATGCTCGACGAGAGACCACCGCTAGATCTCGTTGAACTCCACACTATACGTAAACGTCTAATATTTTATTCTACTTCTTTCTTCGTGTGGTGTCTTCCGTACTCTTCTCTGTCCTCTTAAACTATTTCCATTCTGCACTGCTCAATTTGCCGAATTCTATGGCCTAAATTTGATGCCATTTTGTGGTAAAATATAATTTTGATTCACATGTGGGTATTCTGCATAGAAGGCGAGCACAAGTAAATATTATTGATTAATTTAAACCCTGCTTTTGATAATATGAGGAGCCTCATAACTTCAAAATTTATGGGTTTAATGTTACTATTTTATGTCATTTAATCAGAGTTTGTAACTGATGCTTTATGAGGAATGTATTATTATTGACTAAATCTGAATTTATGTTTGCATCTCATCTATTCTAACCTCTAGGAACTTCAATTTATTAAGTGGTCATAAAATGCACGAGTCTCAAAACTTTCCCATACAAACGACCTTTCACCCTACATACCAGTGCAGAAAACAATTGACATGAAATTGTCATGAACAAATTCTTTTTGGTGTACATCATATTGCCACTTTACCATAGATTGAAATGAAATTTACGGTTTGAAAGGAATCTAAATTGCCTGATAGTGATCCATAATTTAATTGAAGAATTTAATTCCATCTATATCAAAATCGTTACCAACAAAAGGACATCTATAATAATTAGTACCAAATCATTTTTTGACAAGAAAAATTGACACTAGCTAGAATTCCATTTGCGAGGTCCTAATTATATGACCCTTATCTCTGACCAAATGAGATGTCCTTACAAACAGTCAAATCAACATTACTTTTCCAAATACTATGCAGAATAAAAAAAAGTGGCATACCATGTCCTATCCACATTTTTTTGCATGATTTAACCTTTTTGAAGTTTGGTATTAATGTAATTTACTTTTTTGAAGGCCCTATAGTGGGGGACCATGTTAAACGTTCTTCTTTAGATGGGAGTTGTTATATCGATTAATAGAAAAGTTTTAAAGTAAATAGTCTTATGAAAAAGAAAACTTATATTTGGTTTAGATGAAAAGAATATATAACATATATTTTCAAATATATGGGAAAAGTTGATGGAAGAAAAGACATTTGTGATCTAGTAATTTTTATTAAATATTCAATTATTTACAAAATTATTATTATTTAAGAGTTAGCATCATTTAAATTATTTTTTAATTTATTATATGATTTTGAATGTTGGTTTTTACATATGTTTTATTGTGGAGTATCATTCTATTAGAAAAATTGTTCTTATATATTAAATATTTAAAAAGTTTGTGTCATTTAAATTAATTTATGTTTTACAATATGATTTTCAATATTGATTTTATGTGGGTTTTATTGCAGATTATCATTCTATTAGGAAAATTGTCCACGATGATATATGGGGCACTGAGTCAATATTATTTAGTGGCTATATCATTTATGACACTAATAATTTGATTAACCTTATTATGTCTTTGCTAACCTTATTATGTCTTTGCTCACACTCCTTGAGCGGCACAAGATTAATGGAAAAGGTTTAGTGATAATGAATCTAACTTTAGTGGGACGGGGTTATATATGTACATATTTTATCATGTAAATTTGAGAAGTATATGTTTGACGACAAGAGAAGAATAATTCAAATATTTTTTTATTTAATTTTTTAATGTAATAAAATGGATTTCAAAGTATGAATAAATTGTATGTTTTAAAATTAGAAAAATAATATTCCAAAAAGATAAAATGATGTATTTAATTCTAAGAGGTAAATATTTTTTATGGAATTTTTTTTGTTTTGGAAATATAAAATTTGGAGTGCATGAGAAAACACTTTTGTTGTATTATTTAAGTCACTCCTTTTTACTTACATCATGAAGTTGGTGTTGCATGCAAACAACCTTTCCCTTCTCTCTAGAGGTGTGGATCTCAATGTTGAGGTCATAACAAATTTGGGAGTGGTTGATTTTTATTCTTAATCGGGTGATGATTACATGGATAAAAAAACACTCTACCAGGCCTAGAATTCGATGGTTTGTCATTAAAATTATGTATGGAAAAGACTCAATAGTTGTGATTTTATTAATATTCTAACATCCCCTCAATTTGTATCAATAATTGAACATTATTTTTCTCTAATATTATATAGGAAAACACTTCAATATATTTTAAAACATAAATAGACTTGTAAATATGTTAAACACCTTAATACTATATATTAAATAGTTTTAATTTAAAACATAATTAGACTCTTAAATATATAAATATACATCAATTGAATGAAACACCTTAATACTGTATATTAAATAGTTATAACCTAATCTTACTAACAAAACCCTAAACCTAATCATACTTATTTACACAATCAATAGTTGGCACTCAATTACATAATAGGTTATATGGCACTCAGTTCAATTACACAATTGTATGGAGTTTGGAATGGTTTAATGTAAACTTTCTCTTACAATGGTTCTTTTCTCTTAACAATTTTGGTGAAGATAAAGTATGGAGACTATTAATTGTAAATTTGTCTACTTTATTTTATATATGCAATTCATATAGATGGAAGGAAATCAATAGTTGGCACTCAATTACACAACTGTATGGAGTTTGGAATGGTTTATGTAAACTTGCTTTTATAATGGTCCTTTTCTCTTAACAATTTTGGTGGCACTAAAGTAAGGTAACTATTAGGGTTAGGGAGACTATTAATTGTAAATTTGTCTACTTTATTTTATATATGCAACTCATATAGATGGAAGGAAATCAATAATTGGCACTCAATTACACAATTATATGGAGTTTGGAATGGTTTATGTAAACTTTCTTTTACAATGGTTATTTTCTCTTAACAATTTTGGTGGCGATAAAGTAAGGTGACTATTAGGGTTAGGGAGACTATTAATTGTAAATTTGTCTACTTTATTTTATATATGCAACTCATATATATGGAAGGAAATCAATAGTTGGCACTCAATTACACAATTGTATGGAGTTTGGAATGGTTTATGTAAACTTGCTTTTACAATGGTTATTTTCTCTTAACAATTTTGGTGGCGGTAAAGTAAGGAGACTATTATGGTTAGGGTTAACATTTAATTAGGGTCAGGGTTAACACTTAATTAGGGTTATTTTTCATTTAGGGTTACATTTAGAATTCAATTAGGGTTAGGGTTAGGGTTTTATGATTGGATTTATGGTTAGAGTTCAAATAAGGTTAGGGTTAGGGTTAAGGTTTATTTAAGGTTGGGATTTAATTAGGCTTTAGAGTTTGGTTTATAGTTCAGTTAGGGTTATGGTTCAATCAAGGTTTAATGAGGATTACAGTTAGGGCTAGGGTTAGAGTTCAATTAGGGTTAGTGTTTATTTAGGCTTAGGGTCTAAGTTTAATAATGGTTGAGGTTAGACTTCAATTAGGGTTAGGCTTAGAGTTTAATTAGGGTAATTGTTCACTTAGGGTTAGGGTTAGGGTCAAAATTAGGATTAGGGTTCAATAATACTTAGGATTCAATAAGGGTTCAATTACGGTAAGGATTAGTGTTATGGTTAGGATTCAATTAAAGGTTATGATTTAATTAGGGTTAGGGTTTAAATAAGGTTTAATGATGATTAGGGTTAGTGTTCAATTAGAGTTGGGGTTAGGGTTCAATAATGGTTAGAATTAGGCTTAAGGTTAAATTAGGGTTATAATGGAGTTTATTTAGTGAAAGTGTTCAATTAGGATTATGGTTAGGGTTAGGGTTCAATTTGGGTCAAGGTTTATTGATAAAGCTTGAAGTTAGGGTTGGGGTTAGGGTTCAAATATATTTAGGGTTTGAACTAAGGGTTAGGGTTAGGGTTAGGGTTAACATTTAATTGGGATTAAGATTTAGTTAAGGTTGAAAGTTAGGGATAGGATTTAATTAGGGTTCAATGAGGATTAGGGTTAGGGTTCTAGGATTAGAGTTTAATTAGGGGTTTTGTTCAAATAAAGTTAGAGTTTGGGTATAATTATGGTTAGGGTTAAGGTTCAATTAGGGCAGGGTTAGGGGTTTGTCATAAAGGTTGGGTTAGGGTTAAGGTTATAGTTCAATTATAGTTAGAGTTAAAATAGGGTAATGATTATGGATCAATTAGGGTTAGGAATTAATTAGGTTTGAATGTTGGAATTAGAGCTTAATTAGGGTTATAGTTGAATTAGGGTTAGGGTCAGGGTTTGAGTTCAATTAGGTTTAATCTTTGATAAGGGTTAGGGTTTATGTTAGGTTTCAATTAGGGATAGGGTTTAATTAGGGTTAGAGTTATTATTCAATAAGGGTACTATTCAACTATGATTCTATGATAAGACATAGGTTATGGTTAGGGTTCAATTAGGATTAAGATTCTAATAGGGTTAGGGTCAAGGTTAGGATGAAGGTTTAATTACAGTTGGGATTGGAGCTCAGTTAGAGTTCAATTATGGTAAGGGTTGGTGTTAGAGTTAGAGATAAGGTTCAATTAGAGTTATAATTAAATTAGGGTTTATAGTTAGGGTTCAATCAGGGCAAGGGTTACAATTAAGGTTAGGGTTAAGATTCAATTAGGGTAAGGTTTAATATTAGGGTTAAGGTTCGATTAGAGTTATGATTCAATTAGGGTTTGGGGTTAGGATTATGGATCAATTAGGATTAAGATGTAATTTGGGTTAGGACTAGGGTCAGGGTTATTGTTAGGGTTAGGTTTCAATTACGGTAAATTTTCACACAAGGTTAGGGTTAGGTTCCAATTAGGATTTAGTTAGGGTAAGGGTTAGTGTAAGGGTTAAAGTTATGATTCATTTAGGGTTTAGGATTAAGATTAGGTTTAGGGTGTAATTAGATTTAGGATTATAGTTACATTTAAAATAGGGTTAGGGTCAAGGTTAAAGTTAAGGTTAAGGTTATGGTAAAATTTTTAGGGTTAGATTTCAATTAGGGTAAGTGTTCACGTAGGGTTAGGGATAAGTTTCAATTAGGGTTCAATTTAGGTTAGGGAGGATTAGGGTTAATTTAGGCTAGGGTTCTTGGATAAATATTACTGTTATAATTAGGATTAGGGTTAGGGTTAGGATAAAGGTTATAATTTGATTTAAATATATCATTTGCATTAGGTTTTTATTTATATGAATGAATTAGAAAGCCTTTAAAATAATATTATTCTATCCATAAACCTAACTCTAACTCTTACTCTAATCTCAACACTAATCCTAACTTTAACTCGAACCCTAAAATTAAGAATAATTCTAACTCTATTTCTAATTGTAAACCTAGCACTAACACTATTTGAAGCCCTAACCCTAAACCTATGAGAGGTTTTACAGTAATAATACAACCATGTCAAGCAAACCTGGTGTAGTATATGTTATAGGCCCCACTAAAAGAAAGATAGACAAGACATTGATCAAGAAAGGTTTGTTATCAAACATAAGAGATGAAAACCTTTATCATTTATAAAATCATAACCATAATGTAAACCCTAAGCCTAACCATTATTTGAACTCTAAAATTAACACTAATCCTAATCTTGAAATTAAACCTACCATAACTATTATTCTATCATTCTATCATAATCATAATAATAATCCCAATCCTACCCATTTCCTCACCCTAACCATAATTATTACCCTAACCTGAGCATTAATGTAAACCCTAAACATAATCCTAACCATAGAACAAAATTCTAACCCTAACCATAAACCTAATGCTAACACTCACCTTAACACTAAACCCGAATTGTAACTATAACCCTAACCATAAGCTTAAACCCTAACCCTAACCATAATCATAAACCTAAATGCTAAACCCTAATCCTAAATGGTTAACCAAGGATAAATCTAATTCTAACCCTAACCATGATATAAAATTTAACCCTAATGCTAACCCTAACTGTGATATAAATCATAACCCTAAATTTTAACCCTAATCATAACCCTAATTATATTAATTTATTCAATGTATAACATTAAACCTTAACACTAAACCCTAACACTAACTATAACTCTAATCATAATTCTAAGCCCTAAGCCTCACCATAATCATTGTCGTAAACCAAATCCTAACCCTAATACCACTCTTAACCTTAATCCTAAACTTGACCCTAACCCTAACCCAAACCATAGCCCTGACCAAATATAAATCCTTACCCTACCCCTAATTATAATTCCAATCCAAACCTTAATAGTAATTCCAACCCTACCCTAAACACTAACCAAATCCTTATTCCTAACTTGAAACCTGTTATAATTATAATCCAAACCCTAACCCTAACTATAATTCTACCCCTAACCCTAACATAATTCTTACACTAACTATGACCATAAACCCAACCTTAACACTAAACCATAACCCTAACCCTAACCCTAATGCCAACTCTAATCATAACCCTACAAATATTAATTTATTCAATGTGTTACACACTACGCGACTGCTACTAGCTTATCTATCTTAATATATTAAGATATATATATATATTATACATCAAGAGATATCATTTTCGAGGTGTATTTTTTAAATTTAAAAAAGAAAAAAGAGAAAAAAAAAATATCGAGAAAATCATATCTCTTGTTGTATAATATATATATCTTAATATATTAAGATAGATAAGCTAGTATTGTGGACAGTGACAAGTATGTAGGAAGAATATCAAGTTCATGTCTACCTTGAAAGTAAAGAAGCTAGTATTACTAACATGATAAAAACCTACGTTGAAAGGTACTTTCAAAAATCTCCATTTTACATAGTACTCACGTATTTAGAATTACATTTTTTAAAAATAATTTTAATTGTATTGAATTAAATAATTATTTATTTAATTTATCGATAAATTATGGTTATGAGGGGTTTGAACAACATATTTTATGTTCTGAATTATGTAGATGATTCATCTAAAATTATACTAGCTTTTTTAGTAGGGTCTATTGATTAGTGTGCTTTCAAACAAGCCCGCTAAACAAGTCAAAGTTTAGTGTGTGTTGTTTAAGTGAATTGGCAGTTATGTGGTTATTTATTCGCATATTGAAAATAAATTAAAGAAAATACAAGTATGCAATTTTAAAACAAATGAAAATTTCAATACACAACAACTTCTAATGGGAAGGCTTCAACTATATCTATGTTGGTTTAGTCAATACAAAATAAAATCACTCAGTCATCTATATAAAACAAAAATACATAGATATCTAAATGTTCACTATTCTTAGAAGATACTAAGAGAGAACCTTGTTATCTTCTTTTGAATTTTTTTTTGTCCTGAAGCTAGATCTCAAGAAAAGCTTTAGTCCACTTTAATTAGTATAGACACTTTGATGGTTCCTTTGAGTAAGGATAAATATTTCCTTGTATTCATTAATATTTTTTTCTTCTAGTTACTCCTTCATAGTTTCTATGAAAGTATTCCAAGGCTCCATTAGATTGTTGTTATCAACTAACCAAGACATGTTGGGAAATGGAAATTTTTTCTCAACTCTACATTGTTCAAAATAGAGTCTAACCCACTCAAAAGTAATTCTATTGGCAATTTACTATTATTCACACTTCCTCCTTATTAATGCCTATAGGTTTAGTAAAATTCAAAACCATAATTAATGCAATATTGAATTTAATTTATACTTGTGATTAGAGGAAGGGTTTATTTTCCAAGCATTCACTAGATAGTGATGATGGTTATGTTTTCCGTTGGTTTCAACACCATCCTTAACCAGTTACCCTTAACTATTCTAATGAAAGCCATTTTCTATTTCCTAAAAATTAAGCATTTATGTTAGTGTCCATCATTTCAAGAAGCCCTATAAAGGTAAATTCTTGAAAGTGGCTTTTCCTTTTAATGAGGAATTCCAATACTCTAGCCACCTAATAAATATCTCCTTTCATCCCATACTATCATGAACTGGCGTAGGAATGAATTTTTTTTTTCACATTGCCACCAATGTGTTTGGCATTCCTTTCTATGATAAATGAATATGATTCTTCTACAATTAAAAGAGGGAAGAATCTCAAAATTTGATTAAATAATTTTTTGAGGAATAGATAAAGTTCAAAGTCAAGATATAAATAGCATGAGATAAGTTTTAAACATCAAGGGGATATTCAACTGAGTCTCATGCTTCAACTTGGGCACATGTATAATTTTTTTCCTTGTTTATTAATTTCTTAAATTGTAAGAAAATACGCTTCCTTGTTCACATTTATGTGATTGTGTTGGACCATGTAGTTTGCTAGGTAATTCAAGAGCAACCAAACCTCTTCAATTTTCCATTTTTCTAATTTGGGGAGCCTTTCTTATACATATATTATTGAGCCCCCTTTAGTTGATTTTTTAAAAATTATTAGAGCTTACAAACATGCAATTTGAGTAAAAGAACTTGAACATTTGCTTCATTATTTATGCCAATTTTTAGTTTCTTTGATGCTACTAAAACAAGTTCCTTTGTCATCCTAAATAGTACTTCCTACATTTGATAAACCCAAGTTTCCCTAGTTACTTCATCAAAATTTAATTCCATCCACCTTATCAAAAAATTTGATGTTTTATTTGAATTGATTTAAAATTTTATTTTACAAATCCCATGAGAAAGATTCAATTAAAAAATAATTAATTAAATATATATAATATATTTATTCTTAATTTAATAAAGATTTTATTAGTAAAATAACTATTTTATTATATTGTATTTTCCTCTTATCTTTTAAATATTTTATTTTTTATGTTTGAAAAGAAAAAACTATCAAATTATGCATTTAAGAGTCCACATATTGTCATTCATAATAACAATTAAAGGAAAAGAAGTTATATAGTGTTTCTTCTAATCTTATTTTGTAGTCTAAAATTTTCATTGATTAAGGTTTAATTAAAGGACCCTTGACATCTAGAATATAATCAAAGACTTTCTCTCTTATGAATCATAGAAAGAAGATGTTCATAAATACATAGAAAGTGTATTTTATCAATTTTTTTTTTATGGAGGTCATCGAAAAACAATTTTTAACAACTCAATATGGGAGAATGAGCATTTTTTTGGGTTAAACCTCTTCAATTAAGAGCCAAGGATTAAGGGGCATCCATTTGACCAAATTCACATGGGGAATGATCTCGACCTCATCCCATATGATTTCGAGGCCTTGCACTTAACAATAGTGGATCCCTGGTGGGATCATTAAGAACCATTCAACTTCACTAATAGATCAAGGGCTCATTGACTTCTCAATACTTTAGGAATTAAGACAAACTTTCTAATACCTAGACACAATGTTATGTGAAAATATAACAAAGTTCTATTATCCTCATTATGGTAATATAAATAACTTTGTACATACATATTTTCTGGTAAGTAATCATGTAATAATAAAATTTTACAAAATTATAAGTTTGAATTAAAATTGGATATTTGAATTAATATGAAATTTAAATCAATTTTTACAAGTATTTAATTTGTTTTTAGAGATGAGAAAGTGATGAAGAACATATTAGAAATTGATTTGTCACAATAGTGGAATTTTAGACATTGATTAAAAAAGTCAAAGTTTACAAATTGATTCACTCTCAACTATAAGTAAATTTTAGAAATTCGACTATTAAAATTCAATTGCATTGATTACCTAATATTTGAATTTTTGTAAGGAATGACTATGTTTATAAATACGTTTGGGTAATCTATTATTCTCCTTGGTAGATCATTAGTTGAATTGATAACAAGAGACCTCTAGTGGAGTTGGGATAATGTTCGATGATGCAATTCTTTGATAAATGCTACTATATAAATACTTTATAATAACGATCTTCAATAATCCATAAGTTGTCTTGGATTTTTTCCAATGATGGAATAAACATCTTCAAATATAACAATATAACACATAAATCTTCAGCTCCCATTCTAGATAATGTTGTCTCTTCCTCAGTTCTTACTCCTATTTCGGGTTTGGATGTTCCACCTGTTGTTGTTTTCTTTTCTAAAGGGGTGTCTCCCCCTTCTTTTCGACAAGATCCAAACCTGTTTTCTACTTTTTCTTGGACTGAAGTGTAACATAGGAATTAATGTACTCATAAGATGAGCTCTATCTCAATTGATAGCAACATTATTGATTCAAGCCTGAGTGCTTGAACTGTTCTTTGGTGGCCTATAGGCTAAGTTTTGGTCTGTCATGTTGGTTACTTTGTTATTATTGGGCTACTATCTTGTTTGTAGCTTTGTGGGTGGCCTATTTTGTTGGCTGGAAACCATTTTCTATCTTTGTTGTTTTGTTTTTGTTTGATCTACTGGTTGTGAGGCCTATTTCATGTTGTTGTTTGGGTTAGGGCCCATTATCCCCACTTTATTTAATAAAACACATAAATTTTAAAAGAAAATATTAAATTATTATACAATAATTAACAAAAAAATTGACAAAATTTTAATTTTAAAAATCAAAATTAAAATTTATGATTATAGAAATTATTTAGATCAAATATGAATTCATGAATCTAATAAAATAAAAATAAATAAAAAGATTCAAGATTATAATCGATCTTCAAGAATAAATTATAATAAAAATAAAATATTATGATATTATAAATTAAATGTACACAAAAATATACCTTTTGAAACTTATTATTACATAGAACACTGTAATTATAAATTAGAGGTGAAAGATGGACAGTTAAATAATGTCTCTTTTAAACTTATTTTATGTTAGTATTATAGATTACAAAAGTGAAGTGTTTATATAATTTTTCGTTCAGCATTTGTATGAGAGCGAAGATTAATATTTCAGAGTTTGATTTAAAATAAAAGAATTAAATAATAATTTTTTAACTTATTTTCTGTTCATATACTACAATAATTGGAGGATGTTTTCAAGCTGTTCCCAGCCAAGAGATGAAGGGGAAGGTAGACGAAATTTTTAGGCTAATCGCCCATTACGGGACATTCAAATTCACGACCTTGCTCAATATTATATTCACAGGTCTGTAATATGAAGGAGTGCTAAAAGTGACACCTTTAAGAATAGACAAAATTCGTGCCATATTTAAAACAATCCCGTTCATAGTCTGAATCCGTTCGACATCGACAAAGACATGAACTTCATTACTAAAATGGTTTCACACTTTGCATCGCTGGTAATTGTCAAGGCCATTAAGTTACTACAAATATGTCTAACTCTCCAACCATTTTCTCTAATAACTGGCAGGTAGTTTGGCTCTAAAAAGTTATTAAGTGCCCACGATGATCAATAGTCATGAAACACGCGATTCTCCTGAAAATGGCAGAGTACAAGAAAGGAAACTGTGTAATAGGGCAGTAGTGGCAGTATGTGTAATTGCGAGTGTGGGGGGAAGATCAACTGGATCTCTGTTTGGTAGATATTATTTCCATGGAGGTCACAACTATTGGCTGAGAACGTTTTTGACATCCGTGGGTTCTCCATTATTAATTCTCTCTCTTATCTTCCTTAGACCCACACAATATTCCTCTTTATCCAGCCGATCTCTCAAAATCAAGTATCTCAGCACCTGTACAACATTGGGCATTTTGGTGGTGGCCAATAATTATCTGCACTCGATGGGATTTTACTACCTGCCTGTCTCCACCTTTGCTCTTCTCTGCGCCATGCAACTGGCCTTCACATCGGTATTTTCAATCCTCTTAGGGGAGAAGACCCAGTATCCGCCCCCCATTGAATAACTGCCACCTCCATGCTTACTCCACCCCCAAAAAAATTTAACTTTGATCCATTAAAAAACTTTATTTGAACAAATAAAAAATTACAACAACACCAATGGCTGTTCATAACACAATAAGTAACTCACCAATCATAATAGACAGCTAAACATGCTTTTGTATTTATAAAAAAAGTCAACTTGCACCTAAAAAAGCTCATTTACAATTTAATTTAAAACATTTACTATTACAAATACCCCCACTTGCAAATTTTTATTCCTCATTACATTTTATATTTACAACTACACATGCACACTTAATGGTGCTTTACATGACATAATCACAATCTCCTATCAACTCTATAGGATTTGAAATGCACAATCTTCCACACACTCCCTGACAAATATATGTATGTACTTCATTTCCTGTAGGTACCTGCACAATTAAATACAAGTGTAAGGCTCCCCAAATAAACATAAAATCCAAATATAATACATAATTCAGTCATATCATCTCTAAAAGCCTAGTAACTGGCAACTGCAAATTCAAATGTTCAAAAAAATTCAAATTTCAAACTCAACAACCAAATTGAATGCATTCAATTGCCAGTTTCGAATTCCTAAATAAGAGGAGGGAAGCATCTAGTGTCATTGACAATTGTTATTTGTGAAGAATTATTCTCTGCAAAATTTAGAGCATCATCAAACATCCTCTGCACATTCCTCTGCAGTTTCAGGTTGGTACTTTATACACATTCTACTTATTGCTATTTTCATGAGCTATGCATTTAACATTTATACTTATGCAGTGTCTTCTTACTTTCATGAACTGTGCATTTAACATTTATATTTATGCAGTGCCGTCTTACTTTCATGAACTGTGCATTTAACATTTATATTTATGCAAATGATTCACCTAAATGTGTTATGGCTCTGCAACGGCCGAGCGGGAATAGGAGCGGGAAGCCAAATTTGAAAATTTTGGGCGTCGACGATGGTGATGATCCGGATCCTGATGATGATGGTTGGGTCCTCTAGCTTGATGTGCGTGGTTGTTTGGATGCTCCCATCCTTGGGCAGTTCTTTACTGTTATTGCAATGGTGTCTCCTGTGTTGGATCGTTTCTCTGGCCGGTGATGTCCTTTGTCGGCAAGCTTTCTCCTCTACTCTGTTGACTATTGTTGGTTTTTCTTCGGCCTTTGTGTCTGGTATTGGGTTTTTGTAGAAGGTTGTTGCTGCTCTTCTTGATGGGGGTTGTAACTATGTGGAATGGAGGGTTTGCTTTTGTGGCTCCTCTCTCAGTGTGTGGCTGTGGCTAGGTGCTCTGGTTAGTGTGCTTTGTTCAGTGTTTGGTTGCTATGGGGGTCCTTTTACTGAACACTGGTTCTTTCTTGGGGCCAGGTTTGGTTAGTTGGTTCCTTCTGATAATTCTTTGCTGGAAGCCTATGGGGTTTTCAGTGGTTCTTTTCTCAGGTCTTGTTTGGTTGGCGTAGTCTTGGGGTTTTTCTCCTTACAGTACGTTCCTTGTGCCAGTTATGCCACTAGATATTTTGTTTCTCCTTCCTACTGTCACTGGTCTCGACCTTTCTCTTCAGTTGGCTTCTTTTGAGGTGGAGTTTGCTTCTATTGAGAGGAAACCCACTCCTATTGAGGTGGAGTTGGTGGTTGTTTTGATGGCAGAGTGTTCTTTCCTCTCTTACAAGTTCCTATTGAGGTGGTTCTTGTTAGTGCGGGTGAGTGGTGACTCTGGTTTGGAAGGTTTTCATTTTATCCGCTCCTATAGAGGGGAGCCCTCTCCTTTTGAGGTGGAGCGTGGTTTGGTTTTCCTGGTGGGTAGGTGTTGCATGTTGATCAATGTTGTTCATTATTCTATTTTGTTATCCTTCTCTAGTGAGCCTTCCTTTTGTGGCTGGTTGATTGATGTTGGGATGGTCTGCTTTAGCTCGGTTGTTGCTGGATATGCTTCTATTTTAGTGAAACCCTCTCCATTAGAGGTGTTTCCTAGTTGGTCAGTGTTGTTTGGAATTTGGTTATCTGCTGGTGAGGGTGTTTTTTTCCCCTATGTTGATAAGAATCTGGTGGGCTCTGTTCTTGCTAATTTGAGAAAAAGGTATGTTGTTGACCAACTGTTATAAATGGTTAATGGCTTGGTTGATCCTGGTTGTCAACAAGGCTTGATAAGTGGTGGGTGGTTCCATGGCTCTAAAAGTTTCTATGCAGATTTGTATGATTCTTACCATTCTCTTGGTAAGAATTTGTTAGGCTCTCTATTGTTTGATTCAAACAGAAGGTCTACTGCAACCCATCTGCGGTAGGTATTTAGTGGCCTGGTGGTTTCAAGCAATCTTGTGAGTTTTCTAGTTCTATAGGACTGATTTTTGTCCTATGTGGTCAGTTACTCTTGGTTATGGTTCCAAGTTTGGGTTGCTAGTTGGTCTTTAACTCAGGATTGTTGTTGGTCCTAAGTGTGCTATTGCTCCTAGTCACTATTGGCCAGGTGTTGTTTGTATCTCTGCTGTTCTTCCGCGGTGTTTCCGCTGGTGCTATTTCTTTGGCACTGTCTGTGTATTGTAAAAGGTTCTTGGTCCTTTCAAAACCTTGCTTACCTTTTTAAAAAAATTTATATTTATGCAATGTCTTCTTAATTTTCTTTAGAAGTAAATGAAAGGTCTTTTTTGGTGACCGGTTTTTACTTTGCTTTGTGTTCATTTTTTATTTTTTGTCATTTATATTTGTCATTTATTTCTGCAAATACGTGTTTATATTTGTATGTTTTTGGTCATTTGTCATTTATATCAGGGTTTATATTTTTCATTTATTTCTACATATATGTGTATTTATATTTGTTTGTTTTTGGTCATTTCTCAGGGTTGGTCATTTATTAGGGTTTAATATGTATATACATGTATATATATATATATTTGTGCATATATACACATGTGTATATATATATATATGCATTTAATATATGTGTATTATGTATTTAAAAACATATACACAAATATATATACAAATACATACATACATATACTTACATGTATATATACATATATACATGTATATATGGGTGGGTGCATGGAAATGGGTAGCAATTTTATGGACACCTTAAATTTTTTTTTTTGAAAACCAATAACGTGAGCATGTTGTAACACGCTCGCATTATGGTGCGTTATGCCGAGCCTAAGGCTTAACAACTACAAACCAATAATGCGAGCGCGTTATAACGCACTCGCGTTATTGATTGTTAAAAGCAAAAAAATAAATGCAAATATGTCATTAGCATTTATAATGCACTCGCGTTATTGATTGTTAAAAGCAAAAAAATAAATGCAGATATGTCATTAGCATTTCGACTGTCTTTTTTTTGCAGCCGCGGCCAAAACCCCCACAATTTCGCGCTCGTGTTCTAGGAGGAGCAATTCAACAAATTTCTTCACCAACAATTGATATTTCTTCACAACGATGGCACCACGATGAGGAGGAGCTGTGAGAGGTAAGGATTCTATGGTTTTTGTTTTGAATTAGTTAGTTTTAAGTTGAGTTTGTTAGTTTTAGGTTGAATTTGATATATATTTGTTTGAATTTTTAGGAGATGTAAATCAACCTGCAAACCCTCAAAATCCTCAATAGGAAGACCAACCAAATCCTCAAGATCAAAATCAACCACAACATCAACCTCCTCCACCAATCACTCAACCCCCTCCTAGAACTCAACAAAATTTAATGAGTGAAATTGAGAACAACAAAAACAAAATTGAGGATTTGATCAGTAGGTTGAGTGATCCAAATGATTCAACCGTAGAAAGAATGACCCTAGCAAATTCATTGAAAGATATGTTAAAAAATTTAGATTCAATTAGCAAACATATAACTGGATGGCAAGATAGGAGGTAGGCGGCTAGGGATTATTATGCAAATAAACTATCATACAAGGATGTAAAGGATTTAAAAATTACAAAAGGTGATTTGTGCTCATTATTCATTGAACCACGCACAAATCAAAATATTACCCTCATTGTTAAGAGGTTTCCTATCCATTGGTGCCACCACCAATAGATTAGGGACTAGTTTTATGATAGGTGGTACATGGTCTTTGATTACCCACCATGCAAAAATTGCGAGGTCCCGTAATATTTCCTTAGGAAACTATACAGTGAGTTCATATTGAACAAGATCCCAAATTATTTTGATATGAGGGATTTCTAGGGGAGAGGTGGGGGGTCAGCTCAGGATAGACCTGCTGCACAGCTAGATCCTACGTGGCGAGGTAGATGAGCTCTCGCTAGGCCACCTCGTGAGCACGTTGTTATTCCTTCCATCATGAAGGAAAGTGCTGACGTAGAGACATTGCAGGAAATCAACACTTTGACCCAGAGTGTCATCCATCATACTAGCCATATTCTACAATGCCATCCAGGGGAGTCTTCAAGTGGTGGCGTTCGAACACATGTGTGTCAATCTTGTGGGGCTACTTTTTCATATGACCCCACCGACACTCAGGAGACTGGTATGTAGGATCCGTCTGCAGCTATGGAGATGGAGAGGGCAACTGATATTTTTCATCAGGTATATGGCATTGATAGTTAGGTAAAAGTTAGTGCGTGTTCATTGAATTTAATTTATTAAATTTCGATTTTGAAATGCAAGATTAACTAAAAATGTTTTATGATTTTAATGAAATTGCTAGGTCATAGTGTTGAGACTGGATACACCGCCCCCCCACCAACTTATTTCTGTAGTACACCTATCGCTAGGGTATGTAACTAGTAAAAAATTATAAATTTATTGCATGTTAATAGCATTGTTTTACGAATGGTAATTTAATATGCCATTTTCGATGTTGAATAGACTAATATTGGAGGTTTTGATGGAACACTTCCCAGTGGCGATGGATTTAATCGAACCTACATGAAGGTAATAGAATAAAGAGTTTAACTAATGAATCAAGTACTTAATAGATTTGTGTAGTTTATATGCACATCATTGATTATGTTGAATAATTTTTTGTTTTATTTTCAGTTGTTGCAAAACTATATACCTCTGAATGTGATGAGGGCAATGGATATTGGTGTGACATCTACTATACAATCCTTGATGGCTCTGATAGGAGAGGTATGAGGCAAATTAGTAAATTTCAATTTACATTTGTTGTTATAGATGTTAGTTAGTGAAAAATCAAACCATTATTGATTCACGTAGTTTAATTTCTATTTGTATGGTTTATATAGGGCTTGAGCATGCCTGAGCATGGGTGTGAGAATATTTCCCTCATGGAGAGAGATCGTGAGATGGTGATAAGTGATTATTTTGTCAAATATATCATTTTTAATAATGTAATTTCTATATATTCATGTCTTTACTTCTTATTGTAATAGTTCAAACTTCACCATGAACTAAACCCTAGGAGGAGCAGTAGGAGCACTCTTCGAGAGCAGCAAAAATGAGTGACAAACCTATTTCCATCCGATCGAAAAGGAAAGGAAAATATTTTATTTCCAAGGCATGGAGAGCAATGAATTTTGATTCCAAAGCCCTTTGTTGTATGCCTACATGGCAGTTTTGTACATATTTTTATTGGACATATTTGACATTGTATACCTATATGGCATTCTTGTAAGCCTATATGGCTATTTTGTACATATATTTCATACTTATATCGACATATATTGGTGTATTCCTACATGGCTATCTGGTTAATACAAATATCTTTTATCGATGCCTATCCATATTTGCATTCTAAATTGATGGTTTAATAGATATGAGTTACGTGTATTCAAGTGTATACTTTACAACTTACGTGTATACTTTGTGACTTACGTGCATTCAAATGTTTAATTTATGGCTTACGTGTTTCAATGCGTATACCTTGTATTTCTGCATATACTTTGTTTTAATTTGTGTATACTATGTATTCGTGTGTATACTTTTTGAGGCTTACGTGTTTTTGAGTACTTGTACTTCCCTTATTGATATGTACATGCTTGACTTATTCATGTGTATAATTATTAATTGGTTAGCCCTAGCATTGATCTATGTCATCCCCAATGCATGATCCTTGAGATGGAGTAAGAACACCCTCAAGGTCGAAAGGAGTTTCACATGCATTCTTCATAGACTCGTTTTGGTAGTCAAACCAAAAACCTCTTGCATCGTTGAAATGAAAAAAGTTATCCTTTATAACAGGTTTGAAGCCATTATCATTCTTCATTGGTTCTTCATGTATCCACTCCCCATTAATGGATGCCTCATGACCTTCATGAAATGAAACACTTATCTCATTTGTGATAGAAGAAATGTATGAAGATTTATCTTCCTCCTTGTGAACCATTCATTATCATGAGAGATGGGTTCTTGTGAACCACTACTCATGAATCATGGGTCAATGAGTTTGACTTGTAAAACTACATGATTGAATCCTGATAGCAATATCACAATACTTATATATCTAAATGTGTTATTTCCTTCAGCTAAAATTTGCACTTATACTTATGTGATTGATGTATGTTTATGTATGGGATCATAGTAATTTCTATTTGATGATGCTATTGTGTCTTTAAGGTTTATTTATTAAAAGGTGCATGAAACAAGTTTTAAATCCTTAAAAATCTTTGAATTTCTTAGGTTTTTCTATTTGTCAAGTCTGGGCTCTGAGCCCGAGTCCAAGTAAAAAATTGGCTTGTCAAGTCTGAGGCGAGTCCAAGTTTTGTAACACTGGTGTGAACACATCGAGCAATAATATATATGCCGATGAAGAGAGAACCCATCCTTGTTTCCAAACAAACCATAGTATAGATATGGTTGGTCGAGATAAAACATCACTCTTTTGGATAGTTCGAACCATAATCTTTCATGGCTGAAAACACACCTTCATTATGTGTGTTCTTGATCCTACTGAATAAATGGTGGAACATGTTGTAGATCAAATCTTGCAACCCTAAGTCCATAAGAAGGTTACTTGTCCCGATTTCAGCAAATGTCTTTAAGATGTTCATCCTTCTTGAGTAATACGAACTATTGATGTCATCTAGATCTTTGAAACTATTTGCAATCATGTGCAATACTGTAGAAGCTAGAGCTATATCTAATACTACAAATGATTGATCAATAAAGCTTAAACATTATTCTATTCTTTTCAATGTGACCATAATGGCATTCCTTTAAGATAAACTACTAAGCTTACGACCTAATTCATAAAGTAATCTTTCCAACCACTATCATCGGTTGCCATGCTTCCAATGAAAAATCAATTTGTTGCAATACCCAAAGGCTGGTAGGTTCATTCACTCTAATACCATTGTAATGACTTAAGCTCTGGATCAATAGATTTTTGATTTATTTCTTATTGGATTGACAAAGGTTGTCAACCAATATTATTAGCATAGATAACAGAGTCCCCATATTATAAATGAAATAAATTCTGAATATGAAGTCTAATTCAAATATTAATGTGATAATGAAAATTTGATAAATAAATATAATAGTTGTTTCTAATTAATAAATTGAAGTCATGTGCTAGCTTTGAATATGAATCTTCCTATCATTGATATATAGGCCTTGAGAATTGGGATGCCTTTCCTGATCAATACTTTGTACTCATGCATCTTACTTTGAGTCCTTTCTAGATTATATGCTTGAAACGTATACTCCCATATTATAAACTTTTGCTCATATAGACCAATCCCACACTAGGTAATTCAATAATAAAAATAAGTTTGCAAATTGATTACCCTGATCTTCCCTTCTTATTCTCTTTTATACTCAAAAACTACACAATTGAATCCTGATAGCAATATCACAATTTGACACATTGTAGAAAATACCTCCTACTTATCAATTGATGAGGTAAAGGGGCTCTATAATGAATGTTTCATAAGGCACAACACTTGCTGAAGGTTTTGTAAATGGGGTTGCAATAAAAGTGGGCTTAACCTTGGGGAAAAAACTCTGTGGTTAAGCGCTTGAGCTGGAGTAGTACTAGGATGGGTGACCTCCCGAGAAGGCCCAGTGCCTCACCTATGTGAGCATCACCTAAATGCAATGAGTGCTAAGTGGGCCATTCATTATCATGAGAGATGGGTTCTTGTGAACTCAACCCTCTTTCAATCCATGTCAGCCTTGAGATAATACAGGAAGCTAGAGGTCATACCAAGTACGGGATCAACAAGTTTGTATAAAAAATCTAAAAAATAGAGAACAGTGTGAATAATTCTTATTAGATCTTCTCGAAAAGTTCATCAACAACCTCCATTCAAGCCTCTCAAGGCTTTACATAGTGTTTTACACCCTTCTCTAACTGATCCACTCCCTCAACTAACTAAAAGCCAACTTTCAAAACAAGTAACCGTTGCATTTCAAATTTGTTGCTTTAAGCAACTTACAAATTTGCAACTTTAGACTCCTCCAACCTAAGGGATTGATCCGGTGGAATATAGCTCAAAGTGATTCCACGTGTTTTGGTGTGAAAGAGGAACATGCCTAGCATAAATATACCTATTCAGACATGTTGGAATAGTCCACTTGGTCACACAAGTTGCAAAACGAAAGTTTCACCACTTTGCAACTTTAAACTGCTTGCATTTGAGCTTTTCCCATCAAGTGAAAATACGCCACCACAGGAAAACCACTCCGAGATAGCCAAAATTGAGAGAGGTTTTTGTAGAGGGGCCCAACATGATCGTATAGGATTAGACAAGAAGTTTATAAGCATCACAGTATCCGAGTAATATCATGCTAAAGTTTGTAGCCTTTTTGCACTTTAGACCTTTAAGGGATCGATCCGGTGGAACATAGCTCAGAGCGATTCTGCATGTTTCAGTGTGAAAAAAGACCATGCCTAGCATAAAAATAACTATTCAGATGCATTGGAGTAGTTAGTTTGGTCACACAAGTTGCAGAGTGAAAGTTGCACCACTTTGCAACTTTGCACAACTTGAATTTGACACTTTTTCCATCAAGTGAAAATCCATCGCCACGGGAAAACCACTCTGAGATAGTCAAAACCAAGAGAGGTTTTTCTAGAGGGGTCCAATGAGATCTTGTAGTATTAGACGAGAAGTTTCTAAGTGTCATGGTATCCAAGTAATAGCATGTTGAAGTTTACAACCATTTTGCACTTTGGACCGTTAAAGGATCGATCTGGTGGAACATAGCTTAGAGTGATTCCACATGTTTCAGTGCAAAAGAGGACCATGTCTTACGTAAAAATACCTATTTGGATGTGTTGGAATAGTTCACTTGGTCACACAAGTTGCAGAACGAAATTTGCACCACTTTGCAACTTTGCACTGCTTGCATTTGATGCTTTTTCCATCAAGTGAAAATCCACTGCCACGGGAAAAACACTCCGAGATAGCAAAAACTGGGAGAGGTTTTTGTAGAGAGACCCAATGCGATCCTGTAGGATTAGATGATAAGTTTTTAAGCATCATGCTATTCAAGTAATAGCATGCTGAAGTTTGCAGCCATTTTGCACTTTGGACCCTTAAGGGATCGATCCGGTGGAACGTAGCTTAGAGCGATTCCACGTGTTTCGGTGTGAAACAAGACCACTCCTGGCATAAAAATATCTATTCGGATGCATTGGAGCAGTTAGTTTGGTCACACGGGTTGTAGAGAGAAATTTGCACCACTTTGCAACTTTACATAGCTTGAATTTGACACTTTTTCCATCAAGTGAAAATCCGCCGCCATGGGAAAACCACTCCGAGATAGCGAAAACCGAGATGTTTTTCTAGAGCACCCAACGTGATCCTATAGGATCAGATGATAAATTTCTAAGTGTCATGGTATCCAAGTAATAGCATGCTGAAGTTTGCAACCATTTTACACTTTGGACCCTCAAGGGATCAATCCGGTGGAACATAGCTCGGAGCGATTCCATGTGTTTTGGTGCAAAATAGGACCATGCCAAGTGTAAAAATACCTATTTGAATGTTTTGGAATAGTCTGCTTGGTCACACAAGTTGCACCACTTTGCAACTTTGCACTACTTGCATTTGATGCTTTTTCCATCAAGTGAAAATTCGCCGCCACGGGAAAACTACTCCGAGATAGCAAAAATCGGGAGAGGTTTTTGTAGAGGGGCCCAATAAAATCCTGTAGGATTAGATGATAATTTTCTAAGCATCACTGTATCCGAGTAATAGCATGCTGAAGTTTGTATCCATTTTGCACTTTCAACCCCTAAGGGATCGATCCGGTGGAACGTAGCTCGAAGCGATTCCGCATGTTTCAGTACAAAAAAAGACCATGCCTAGCATAAAAATACCTATTTGGATGTGTTGGAGTAGTTAGTTTGGTCACATGAGTTGCAGAGCGAAAGTTGCACCACTTTGCAGCTTTACACAACTTGAATTTGACACTTTTTCCATCAAGTGAAAATCCACCGCCACAGAAAAACCACTCTGAGATAGCCAAAATCGAGAGAGGTTTTTTTAGAGGGGCCCAATGCAATCTTGTAGGATCAGATGAGAAGTTTCTAAGTGTCATGGTATCAAACTAATAGCATGCTGAATTTTGCAGCCATTTTGCACTTTGGATCCTTAAGGGATCGATCTGGTGAAACATAGCTCATAGCAAGTCCATGTGTTTTGGTGTGAAAGAGGACCATGCCTAGCGTAAAAATATATTTTTAGACATGTTGGAACAATCCACTTGGTCACACAAGTTGCAAAATGAAACTTGCACTACTTTGCAACTTTGCACAACTTGATTTTGACACTTTTTCCGTCAAGTGAAAATCCGCCGCCACGAGAAAACCACTCCGAGACAACCAAAACCGAGAGAGGTTTTTCTAGAGGGGCCAACGCAATCCTATAGGATCAGACGATAAATTTCTAAGTGAAAGGTAATAAGTTTTATGGGGTTTCAGTTGCTGCCCCTGTAGATTTTAATGGAAAAGGGCATGAAAAATGAGGTTTCACCCTAGGGTTTGATAAAATATTGTATAAATTAAGGGTTTTGGTTTGGCATGGTGGAGTGAGTTTGTCCTAAGACAAATTGTGGATATGAGGATTTGGATACATGATAATTTCTGCCCCAACAAGGTGCTACTACACCAAACATGAACTCCAACCTTACAATATTTGAGTATATCTCATTATGTAAGTAAATCTTATTACAATGCCTCAGGAACTTCGTTCTCATAGATCTTTTACAATGTCACTCATACATTCAAGATTCTCTTTAAATGTCTACATCATAGGTGCTCATTATGAGGCTAACTTCAATTGAGTAACTTGAGATTCCCTTGCTAAGCTTCACATGCTCCTTTATAATGGCTTGAAATCAAATTTGAAATTTGTCAAGATCATCAAAATAAGGATGTTGCATTGTTTTTTTGGCTGAGATTCTCTTTGATGGCTCTTAAATCGGCATTTTCTGCAACGAGAGATCAATCAATTTTTAGTAGTTTACTTACAAATATGCAAAGTAAAAGAGAAAAAGAAAGAGCATCCAAAATGGAAATGAAATAAAAATATATGGAAGGCACTTACAGATAGGCATGCAAGTTTCGCAACTTAGTCACTCCTGGTCATACATCTTCACTGGGAATTCCAACATACCTATTGCACACGACACCTCTCATGAATAGAGTAAGTTGAAATTTCAGATGCTCTTATAATGTGTACATCATAGCTGCTCATGATAAGGTTAACTTCAAATGAATAACTTGAAATTCCCTCACCAAGATTTGCACACACTTTTCTAATGGCTTAAAATCTTGATTGAGATTTATCAAGATCATCAAAATAAGGATGTTGCATTGCTTTTCTAGCTGACATTCTCTTGGATGGATCATATATCTAAATTTTTTGCAAGGGGACACCAATCACTGTAAAATAAGATGATAGCATTGGCATCAAACAAATTAATGTGCATACAAGTATAAATTAATAAGAACCAATGTGCATATACTTACAAATTAATCCAACGAACCATCCAGGTCTACTCTACTCTTTATTGTATCAAGTATTGCCTCATGTTTAGACTCACGGAAATTCCACAAGGTCTTGTTCAAAGGTCTACCCCCATATTTGGTCAAATGAACATTGGATGCCACAACAAGGTTCGAGTAATGAAGAATCTTACGATACATGTCAAAGTCCTAAAATAGCCAATGTTTAATACTTGAATGTTGGTACCTTCTAAGCCATGTTCCAGTAACCAATACTGAGCCTGTAGGGTATTCGATGTTTTCTCCATCTATAACTAGGGCCTCCAATTTATTTTTGGCCTCAACACAATAACACAAGTAATAGTTTGTTGCCTCTTCATTGTCTTCATCTGCAATAACTGCATAAACATGCCCTACATTGATCTGTGCAGAAAATCTCTTGAAATTTGTCAACATTACAAATATAGTACAAAGTAAGATAACGATATGAAATTTTAACAACTAAGAAAGTAGATATATCACTTGGTTGAACTAGATCTGATACGTGGTCAAAGTCGATCGATGATTCCATCTGTGTCAGTTTTAATGCCGTTAGAGGGCGATACGTGTGAAGTGGGCTAAGATAACTTGTGAACCATTTGTCAACCCACTCCATTGACTCACAATCATTCCAGGTTTGCATTGTACATGAAGAACAAAAGAATGCCATCTTTCGTGTATCAATACTCCATGAACCTGCATTTGAGCTAAGGAAAGAGTGTACCTCACTCGATCCTGTTAGTATATAATAGTCTTCATATGGTGCAATGTTAATATCATCCATCAACCAAAAAATCTACGAATTGAAGATGTACCTTCATTACTTGGATCCATCAAAGCATTACACCACTTGACGATTGATTTTGCATCCATCAACTTTGCATTGTCTTTATACTTTAACTCTTCTTGTGCTAATGCTCTTTTCACTCATGCTCCTCCACCATCATGCTCCCCCTTTCCATTTCCAGCCTCACAAAAGTTCCACATATGTTGAACACCTATAATGACATGCATCCTGCACAACAAGTATTACATGTGTGAGTTCTTGAACTATGTTGCATAGTTATCAAACCATATTATATGTTGATTGTATTATATGCCCCTCTGAGCCAAACCACTGTAGAACATCTGGAAGCAACCTTGCATGAAATCTAGAGAATGCGTGCGATCATCACTATTGTAAAAGTGGTACTCCCTCAATACCTTCCTTTTCTCATCTGTACTATCAGATGCATGAATGAATGCTATGTGCACAAATATCGAAACTTGTGTGGAGTTGTAATACTGTGACTGCACCTCATGTTGTGTTTGTAGAGTGTAGTTCTCCACAAAGTCAACCACCAATACTATGCTTCCAACTAGAAATGTGTCCTTGCATAGCTTGAATTGCATGTCCAACCATCGGGCTCTATGGGTATGCATTGCATACTCAGACAATATATTGTCATGAAATGTGGTCATAAATTAGTACACTGGAATCTTCTCAATAACCAAATCACACCTTATTGCTTGAGACCCATCTTTTGTAGCATATGGGCCACTATTTTATATGTCCTGAACTCTACTAGTTTATGTCCCACCTCATCTGTGCTTTCCATATGTTGACATACTAGCATATGTTGGAAGCCACCGCAATGCTCACATGAACCATCCAAGCATGCTATCCTATAGAATATCTGGCCATCCTCTATTTCACATAATTTTTTTGATAAGAACTCTCTGGAAGATTTTGGTGGGGCTTCTATGCCACAATCCTACAAAACATTGTGAGTATGCAAATCTAAACATATAGAATGATAAACATCATAATGGTTAGAAAATTCAATATGTAGTCTACAATAACAAGTAGTGCGTGTGTGATTTATCTTGACATAAAAAGGTTTAAGCATTTCAAAAAATATTTGAGAAATACTAATTTGAGGATAATCATTTTCAAATTTTCAAAAAAATTGGGTTTGAGTCATATCCAAAAAATGCTTTGTTGTGGCTCACGATTCCGACTATCGATTATCCTTCTTACCACATCCCTTTGATTTAGAGATGGCCTTGTGTTATTCTTCCAATACTCTTCAATTAGTGTTCTCAATGCTTTGACAACTTCTTTATCTTTTCATGATAGTCTCCCCAAGAATGCCCATAATTCATTTGAATCATTGCCCTCAATTGTTTGCCGCCATTGAATGGCTCTTGATAAATTTTTTCTACTAATTTTCATTTGTTCACTAGTATTTTTAATTAGACGAGCTCTCTTTGTTTGAAAGCTTACCAAAGTCGATGTAATGACACGTCGGGTGACATTACTATCCTTTGAGCATGAGGTCTTACCCACACTCTCATAAGCATCCATTATATTCTTCACAATAGTGTCTTCACTCGATGCATTCGATGTTCTCAACCCAAGAGTCTTCATGATGTTCCTATACTTTACACCTCACATCATTTCAACAAATAGTTGACATCTTACAGTCTCATTTAGCCTTTCAAAGAATTGTTCCCAAATCTTATTAATGTATCTTCTACAAGTGCGTGTTGAAATCTTAACTTCCATGTGCTCCAAAATCTCATCATCAATATTAATCAAATACATTGGCTTTCTACGCAAAATTCTAGGTGGTGTTCTCCTAGGTACGTACATCTCAACATTAGGAATTTCATCAATATTTAATTGAGGTGGGATAGATTGTGTACCTTCGATCGAGGGTGGAGAAGAAGACATACCTTGAGGTTCACATGGGGATGATGGCATACATTCTTCATCAATTTTAAGTGATGATGTACTCTCAACTTGAGATGTGTTGGATGGTGTCCAACAATATTCACTTGCGGTACATGGTGTCCCTCCATATTCACTTGCAGTAGATGGTGTCTGTCCATATTCACTTGTGCTAGATGGTGTCCCTCCATATTCGCTTGTGCTTAATGGTGTCCCTTCATATTCACTTGTCGTAGAGGGTGTGTCTACAACTACGGTATCCAAATCTGTCTTATGACGATGCTTTCGCATTCCTGCCTATTGTACTGCCAATTCCCATTCTCTTTTTGATGGTTGAGGTTCCTCTACAATCAGCTTGTTTTCATCAATCGTTTCCAATTTCTTATTTTCATGATATGTCGCCACCCGAACTCTCTTCTTTTCTTTGAAGTTTTCGTTCTCTTTGTTTGTTAGTTTCCTCTTTGTCTTTTTCTTTGGCATGATAGATAATTTTATCTGTACCATGGTAATGAGATGAATATTAGTTCCTAAAAAATGTATCCATTCAAGTTAATTGAAAAATATACTTCATTGAAGGATTCATTTAAATAATACTTACAATCATCGTTACAAAAGTTAACCTAGCATAGACAAATGTGTACAAACTATGGAAGCACTAGGCTGGCCAGAGCACATTTCTATGTGAAAGTGAATAACCATGATGGTGATTCTGAAAACTAATGAGTGTAATGGAATTGTGATTGTTTGATAAGTTTGTGGTGCAGGAGCACCTTGAAAATCTATGCTTCCATTTTGAAATTGGATTCAATTTTGGGTATCTCCATGTTGTAAGAGGGTCATTAAAGACATTTTCCATGTACCGGTTATATGATTTCAAAGGTAGTTTTGTGTTAGTTATAAGCATTGGGGGGAGTTTTTTTTCATTTCAAAAGGTTTAAACAACCTCCATTGGCTCGAAGGGAGGAGTATTGTTCATTTTAAAATCCATTTTTATGATAAAAAAATGTTGTTTTCCAAAAATTCACTGGTATTTTTGCAGAATCCTGCACTTGTACGGATATGTGCAGCCTTCCCTTGATACAAAACTAATAGAATATTATATGAACATGTATTAAATCTCTAATGCATTAGTTCTGAGGGATTAACAGTACGTTTGAAGGGAGCAATTGGCAATTTTATGAAACTGCTCATTTCAAGCCAATCAAGGGTTTGAGTAGGATTTAATTATGAAATGACCATCCCACCTATTGTTATGAATTTTTTCTTAGTGGGATGGCATGTAAATTGTTATATTAGGGTATTTTATTGTTTAACATGCCTTGGAATGAAACTAATGACAATAGGATGGGGTTCTTAGGCTAAAACAAGCACTTTTCCATGAGAATTTGAGGAACCAAGGAGTGATTTTGAAAAAGTGTTGAAGGAGTGGTCTATGTAATGAAATTTTGACCTTGTGTAGGGTATTTTGAAGATTTTTGATTCTTTGGAATGGTCTGGGAAGGCCCAGGTATAGGAGTTTCTATAAACCCTCCCTCTTTGCATTGAAAAATGAGGGTTTTTGTATTGGAAGCCTAGTTGAGTGGGTAAGGTCCTAAGACATAGAAATTATCTTATTTTGAGACCTAATTACAGACTTTTTTTCAGTTTGTAAGTCTTCTATGAGGATCTAAGGGTAGTTCCTTTGTAAAATTGGCCTACTTGGAGGCCTAAAACAGTGAAAAGGTTAGTTTTCTTAAAGTTGTCCCAAAGGAGCCATGTGATGGGTTAAGGTATGTATGGAAACTCTAAAATGGGTGCTAGAATCATTCTTTTATTTTCCTAGTGTTTTGGAAAGTTTTGGAGTTAAGGGCCCAAAACTGGTTTTGCACTACTACTAGATTCCAAGGGTGAAAAGTGGGAAATATTGTTTCTATTTTTTGTCCGACTTGGAGGAGTGTTGGGATTGGTCCATTAGGCCTTTTTAATCTTGTTAGATGCCTCTTGAAGGAAATTTGACATATTGAATGGTTTTGGGTCCTCTAACTCTGCATAAAAAATGAGTATCACAGTCTGAAGTGTGTGCATGGTTTGGGAGATACATGTGACAGTTTGCAGATGCTTGACTACTAGTAATGTAGATAGTGAACAAAGGAACTAATTTTGTGTGTAAGGGAAGACTTCTGAAAGGTTTAATTTTTGTTGTACTAACTCAAACAAAGATTTCTTAAGCAAATAATGGTTTGGTTGTGCCTTAAGAATTATAGTTTGTGTTTGTAAACAATGGTGCCATTATGGAGGATTTAAGACAAATTATGAATGAAATAATCATTGGTTGATGTTTTGAGGAATCTAGTTAATTGTAATAAGTTATTTTCAAGATTTTCAAGGTGTTTTGAAGGTTCTTAAGGAATTGGGAACTCTTAATGCTAATTTGAGTATATGAATCAAATTTGATGTGAAGGGAAATATAGTTAAATAAGTGTGTCAAGAAAGGTGTTGATTTCTTCCTTTGTATTGCATCAATTTGTGCAGAGGTATTGGAAGGTATTTGGACACTTCGAAGGAATGGGAGAGGCTTGGAGTTGTCCTAAAGGATGAATTTTGGTGAGATATTTGGAATGTGTATTAGGTTTATTTCAATCAATAACATGTTGATTATAGTGACTTGGATGTCTGTATAAAGGTTGGTAGTTACCTTCCACATGATTTGTTGTTATTTTTCCATGTAAGTTGTAGCATTGAGTTCTTGAATTAGTGTGTCATGAATGAATTGAATGGTTATGAGTTTCTAATCAGCTTTATGCTATGTTACAATGAAAACATAAGGTTATAATGACAAACAAAAATGAAAGCAAGCCATAATAGAATGAAAGAAAATGTGTAAAGAATTCACATACCTAAAAAAATAGACTTTCAAATAGAGGAGTTCAACCCAATTATGTAGCCTTAGCTTCTTCTTTCTTCAAACTCCAAAATAATTTGACTTGTTCAAAAGCTTGTTCCCCTCCAAACTTCAATTGTATATCGGATTTCAATGGAATTCAAAATTCAATTGATATTATATGTCTTTCAATGTGGAAACTTTGCTATTTCATACAAAGGTGATGGAATGTGAAAACATGCTTGCACACTTCACAACATCATCAAAAAGCTACTTTTTGTCAGAGCACGCGCAAAACCAGGGGAATATGCAAACTATGGGCCTTGAAATCACAAGTATATAGAGTTTTTAACCATTTTTAGTGGAGTAAACATGCACTTGGGTTATAATGCAAGCGCGTTATAATGTGAGCGCATTATAACGTGAGTGCATTATAACGTGAGCATATTATAACATGAGCGTGTTATAACGCGCATTATAACATGAGCGTGTTATAACGCGCATTATAACATGAGCGTGTTATAACGCGCATTATAAGATGAGCGCGTTATAACATGCATTATATCACAAGCGCATTATAGCGTGCGTTATAACACGAGTGCACTATAACACGCGTTATAACACGTGTGCGCTATAACACGTGTTATAACATGAGCACGTTATAACACGCATTATAACACGAGTGCGCTATAACATGTGTTATAACACAAGCGTGTTATAACGCACGTTATAACACGAACACGTTATAACAGAAGCATGTTATAACATGAGCACATTATAACGCGAGCGCGTTATGTGAAATATGGTTTTCTTAATATATTTCTTTTCTCCCTCTTTGTCTATACCCTCTATCCTAATTCTATATCTATCCCCTGCACCCTTATAGTAGAGGAGATAGAGGTGAGAGTGTGTGTGTGTGTGTGAGAGAGAGAGGTAGAGGGAGAGTGGGAGAGAAAGAGGGTGAGAGTGTGTGTGTGTGTGTGAGAGAGAGAGGTAGAGGGAGAGTGGGAGAGAAAGAGGGAGAGAGAGGGAGGGAGAGAGAGGGAGGGAGAGAGGGAGGGGGAGGAAGAGGGAGAGAGGAGGGAGAGGCAAGCTAGGGAGAGACAGTGGAGAGATGAGATAGATAGGGAGGAAGAGAGGGGGAGAGTGGGAGAAAGAGAGTGTGGGAGAGAAAAATGGAGAGAGGGAGGGAGAGCGAGTGGGAGAGAAAGAGGTAGAGAGGGGGGAGAGGGAGAGGGGGAGAAAGATAGAGTGGGGAGAAATAGGGAGAGAGGGATTGAGAGGGAGTGGGAGAGAAAGAGGGAGAGAGGGAGGGAGAGGGAAAGGGGGAGAAAGAGAGAGTGGGGGAGAAATAGGGAGAGAGGGATGGAGAGGGAGTGTGAGAGAAAGAGGGAGAGAGGGAGGGAGAAGGAGAGGGGGAGAAAGAGATAGTGGGAGAGATGGAGATAGAGAGGGAGGGAGAGAGGGGGACAGTGGGAGAAAGAGGTTGTGGGAGAGAGTGGGAGAGTGGGAGAAAGGGAGAGTGAGAGAAAAAGAGAGTGGGAGAGAGTGGGAGAAGGGGAGAGTGGGAGATAGAGAGGGAGGGAGAGAGGGGGAGAGTAGGAGGAAGATAGAGTGGGAGAGAGTGGGAGAGTGGTAGAAGGGGAGAGTGGGAGGGAGAGAGAG